>JADLZN010002101.1:0-452279 GCA_018155175.1 Sinocyclocheilus anophthalmus | reverse complement strand
TACCTAGCCATTTTTCATGTTTCATTCATTTGTTGCCAATGAAATCAATCCCGATTACTTTATGAGAAGTAAAAAGTTAAATTACATATCTTGCCGGAAATTGTAGTTCAGGTGATTGCTTCTCTTGCATTTAATTCAAGAGCTGTTATTGTGATTAACTAGGAAGTTCAGTTTGATTGGATTGATTATTGTTGGATTTAGTTTTACATGACCTCATCAGGGGACTGAGAGGTTTCTAACTCTGGAACAGTGAGTCAGTGGTTTTAAGTGTACCACAATTTTTGCATCATTGTTCAGGCACTTAGGAATAATACGTCAATAGTTGTGAGTGTACTGCAACAGTTTGAGTCATGCTTTGGTCAGGTTCCAGGCTAGTTATAAAACTAGTTATAGAAAATGATTGCCTTACAAGACTTAGAAGTTGTTTTAATTTTATTCAATTTCAGTTTGATCTGGTAGTTCAGATATTAGTGTAAAAATACAGACAAACATAAATGAGAAAAGTAGTACTACAAACTGAAACTAGAGGCTAAACTTTAATGTTGGCTTTTGATAAGGCCTGAATGGACACTTTGAGTCAAAGATCCAAATCAGTTACAGTGGGGCAAAAAAGTATTTAGTCTACCACCAATTGTGCAAGTTCTCCCACTTAAAAAGATGAGAGAGTCCTGTAATTTTCATCATAGGTATACCTCAAGTATGAGAGACAAAATGAGAAAAAAACTCCAGAAAATCACATTGTAGGATTTTTTAAGAATTTATTTGCAAATTATGGTGAAAATAAGTATTTGGTCAATAACAATTTCATCTCAATACTTTTGTTATATACCCTTTGTTGGCAATGACGAGGTCAAACGTTTTCTGTAAGTCTTCACAAGGTTTTCACACACTGTTGCTGGTATTTGGGCCCATTCCTCCATGCAGATCTCCTCTAGAGCATAATGTTTTGGGGCTGTCGCTGGGCCACACGGATTTTCAACTCCCTCCAAAGATTTTCTATGGGGTTGAGATCTGGAGACTGGCCAGGCCACTCCATGACCTTAATGTGCTTCTTCATGAGCCACTCCTTCGTTGCCCGGGCGTTGTGTTTGGGATCATTGTCATGCTGAAGACCCAGCCACGTTTCATCTTCAATGCCGTTGCTGATGGAAGGAGGTTTTCACTCAAAATTTCACGATACATGGCCCCATTCATTCTTTTCGTTTACACGGATCAGTCGTCCTGGTCCCTTTGCAGTAAACAGCCCCAAAGCATGATGTTTCCTCCCCCATGCTTCACAGTAGGTATGGTTTTTCTTTGGATGCAACTCAGCATTCTTTCGCCTCCAAACACGACAAGTTGAGTTTTTACCAAAAGTTCTATTTTGGTTTCATCTGACCATATGACATTCTCCCAATCCTCTTCTGATCTCCAAATGCTCTCTAGCAAACTTCAGACGGGCCTGGACCTGTACTGGCTTAAGCAGGGGGACACGACTGGCACTGCAGGTTTGAGTCCCTGGCGGCGCAGTGTGTTACTGGTGGTAGCCTTTGTTTCTTTGGTCCCATCTCTCTGCAGGTCATTCACTAGGTCCACCCGTGTGGTTCTGGGATTTTTGCTCACAGTTCTTGTGATCTTTTGACCCCACGGGGTGAGATTTTGCGTGGAGCCCCAGATCGTGGGAGATTATCAGTGGACTTGTATGTCCTTCCATTTTCTAATAATTGCTCCCACAGTTGATTTTCTTCACACCAAGCTGCTTACCTATTGCAGTTTCAGTCTTCCCAGCCTGGTGCAGGTCTACAATTTTGTTTCTGGTGTCCTTTGACAGCTCGTTGGTCTTGGCCATGGTGGAGTTTGGAGTGTGACTGTTTGTGGACAGGTGTCTTTTATACTGATATACTTTTTCAAACAGATGCCATTTATACAGGTAACTGGTGGAGGACAGAGGAGCCTCTTAAATAAGTTTGTTACAGGTCTGTGAGAGCCAGAAATTTTGCTTGTTTGTTGGTGACCAAATACTTATTTTACCGAGTTTTTTTACCAATTAATTCTTTAAAAATCCTGGATTTTCTGGATTTTTTTTCTCATTTGGTCTCTCATAGGTTGAGGGATACCTATGATGAAAATTACAGGCCTCTCTCAATCTTTTTTAAGTGGTAGAACTTGCACAATTGGTGGCTGACTAATACTTTTTTGCCCCACTGTAACTTTCATCAATTCTGATCGGTCATCAACAAGCCAACTGAACAAAGTATAAGCATAGCACAATAAAGTAGGTGTTCAGTTCCAGTGAATTGAATCAATGTAAAGAGTTGTGTAAAGTAATCAAATGTAAAATAAAATAGCATATTCTTCATTAAATAGAGTAATCCTTGTTAAAGTAACCAAAGTTATTCAGTGAAGAGCAATTAGTGATTTTCTCTCTCTCTCTCTCTCTCTCATTTTCTGTTTTTGATTAACATCAAAGACCGACAGCAACTTGTTCATCATGCTGCAGTCACTTTCAGACAAAATGCACCAATCCAATATTTGATACACAACCAATTTCTTTTCTCAATTCTCAACTCTTCTGGTTTACTGTTGCGATATTACGAAACGTTTTTCCAAGGATACTCAAGACACTCTTTAATGGATACAATTTTGAATGTATTTGTTAGGAAACCAATCACAATAAGATGCAAAAGAGATCCAATTTCATGCTCTCTGTGTTTGTAGTGTGTGCACACAGAAAACAGTGTGCGAGTACTAAATTTGAAAGATCAAAATGGAAAGGTGTATTTGCCCTTTCAAGCACAAGATGATGCAAAAAAAAAAAGAGAAAACTAAATTTTGGGTTTAAAATAATTAAAAAAAATGTATTTGGGGTTAAAAAAAAAAAGTTCAAATTGTCAAGGCTTCCAAAAGGTCTGTGCCGAGTTTGGTGCTTGTAGCATTAAAGCTCTAGGAGGAGTTACAGTCAAAAAATGTAGTCTCATAATAATAATAATAATCTCTTTTAGGTCCATCTGTACTACAGGGCACATTGGGCAGCAAGCAAATTCCACTGATTGCGATTGGGTGCATGGGTTACGGCTTTTTCCCATTTAACGCCAGCTCGCTTTAAATCCTCTTTAAATGTACTTTGCCAGGTCTTCTTTGACCTTCCTCGTCTTCAACGTCCATTGGGTAGCATCCATGTCAGTGCAATTTTTGCTAGGCGTTGTTCTGGTTGCTGCAGGATCTGTTGGTGGAATACGTCTAGCTTGTGGCCAAAGAGCACTGTGTTTTTCCAGGTCTTGCAGACATAGATTGCCATTGGTAACATAATGGACATATAGAGGCGGATCTTGAGTGATGTGTTAATGCTGTGTGACATCCAGATGTCACGCATCCTATGGAACACATTGGCTGCTTTGCCGATGCGTTGGGTTACATCTGGCTCTGCATCGCCATCCTGTGCGATAACACTGCCCAAGTATGTGAACCGGTCTATATCCATGAGTGGATGGTTGTCTATGGTAATTGGCATCAGTAGATCTTCATCCTCCCCGCTCATTTATATCACTTGGGTTTTTTGATGTTGATCCGCAGCCCGATCTTAAGTGCAGATCTTTCTAACCAGGTGGTAAGTTCCTGTAGCTTCTCCAGTGACTCTGCTAGTAGTGCGATATCATCAGCAAAATCTAGATCAGCAAGCCTTGTTTGCTCTGTCCATGAAATACCACATTCATCTCCACTTGTTGTCTTCCGCATGACATGTCTATGGCAAGCAGGAACAACATGGGTGACAAAATGCACCCCTGCCTGACACCTGTCACAACATCGAAAAACTTAGATGTTCCCATGTCGGTTCGTACACAACACCTTGAGTTATGATAGATGATCTTAAAGGGGTCATATGATGTTGCTAAAAAGAACATTATTTTGTGTATTTGGTGTAATGAAATGTGTTAATGCATTTTAAGGTTAAAAAAACACATTATTTTCCACATACTGTACATTATTGTTTCTCCTCTATGCCCCGCCTTTCTGAAATGCGTCGAAAGCTCATTGGTCTGAAAAGCGAGGTGTGCTGTGATAGGCCAGCTATCCAGTGCGTTGTGATTTGGCCGAATACCTCCAAGCATGTGACGGAAATGGTACGCCCCTTACCATATTGGATGCCCTGTCCAGCCGGCACAATGAGAAAAAAACATGAAAACCCATTACAAACAAGGCATTTGTTGCATCCAGTGTGGACATAATTACTTATACTGTCTTTTTACGTGTTGCGTTGCATCACGCCGAGTAACATAAAACCATGTCTGCATTTGGGATCAAAGAAATGACAAACAACAAGCCCTACACTACACTGCCCAAAAAACTCGCATTTGAATCATCAGTGGCATTCTTTAATATAAAAAATGTACTTACAGTCTTTGAGTCAGAACTGCCGGCATTGCAGTCAACACTCCCCAGATCAGTAAACAGTCCTCCATAAAATGTGTGGCACACATCTGAATATTTGGGTATTGTTCTGGAACAGTGTTGTAAATAAAACTTAACCACTGATTTCTAGTCATGTCCTCTATTTGAATGCCAAACAAAGTAGTTTCGCTTTCAGTGAGCGAAGGCCGGCGGGGCTAGAGTAAGTGGAGGTCGGCGGGGCTAGAGTGAGCGGTGGCCGGCGGATTCGACTAGGAGCCTTTGTCCATGTGAAAGCCGATCCGGCGATCCACAGCGCAAAGTTATAAAGTTGTATTCCCTCAGCGACCAGCACAGAACAGCTCTAGGCATGACGAAGCGGATATAAGAGGACCCCTCAGAGGACCTCATATGATGCCAACCCTGAAACAACATACTGAACTACCAAATTTTGCTATAAGTTTTTGATTGCATCATATAATAATTGCTTGTTAATAGTGTTCATCGTCTGTTTGATTACGTCTTTAATTAATTTTTCCGTACATTTTCAGCCATATGTACATTACTGACAGTCACCACTGATAAGCTACCGCTAAATATTGTAGAAACTTAATTTTCTGTAAAGTTGTTTTGCAATGATTTGTATCGTGAAAAGCTCTGTACAAGTAAACTTGAATTGAATTGAATTGAATATATTCCTCTTTGGAAGGCCAAACAAAGTATTTTGCTTTCACAACGAAACACAGCGTCTTAACGACATAGTGGCAGCAACAATACTACAGGAGAATAAAAGTTAGGCCTTCTTTCTTTGAACATTTTGGGCGTATTAGCAAATCTTCCTGAAAAGGAAAAAAAAAAAAAAAAAAAAAAAGAAAAACATCGTTACGTAGATATGTGGGGGGCGTGTTAGAACGAGGCGTTTTAGGTAGCGTGGTTGACTCTTAACGTTTATAAAGAATATCTCTTGCTGATTTGAGACTTTAGTCTTTGCAATTTACAGATCTTCTTTATGCACCAAAAACTTGTAACACTCCAAAGAGAAAGGAAAAAATTGAAATGCATCATATGATCCCTTTAAATATATTGACAAACCGCTGTGGAATGCCATATGCTAGACAGATTTGCCAGAGTGAATCGCGGTGGAATAATAATAATACTAAGTTTAAATAGTGTAACAATATATTGGCTTTCTCAAGCCAGCATAATCATTTAACACCAGCAGCAGGAAATGCACTGGAATTTAGTTTGCTTGTATATTTGAGATTAAATTAATGTGGTTTATATTTAATTGATATTTACATAACATTTTATTTATGATTCCTGCATAATTATGTATTGCGTAAATGACTCTTTTTCTTAATGTGTTTTGTATATCTCAACCTCACTGCAATGTAGATCAAGTCAATAATATTTGTTTTGATGCTGTTTTGTGTAGTAATTAACAAAGTTTTGATGGGGTGCATCATCTGGATCACTCGTTTTAATTCTTTCATGTTCAGGATGTGGCATCCCCCTGTATACTGCTGCTACCACAGGAACAGGAAAGACTTGAGCGCTTCCTCGAAGTGCTTTCTCATTTGGCATTCATAATTACATTCTCGACTTGTCTCCACTTTCCACAAGTCATCCAGATGCAAAACACTTTTTCAGAAGAGGTGTGCCGCCAGAACATGCCTGGCTTGCGACCTCTACGTCTAGACTGTTTGCTTTGCATTTTTTTTCTTTTTCTGAACACTGGAAGATTGGCGGAATGTTTATTCTCATATTCTCTTGTTATTCACATAACAAGAAGATGTAATTAGGAAGGCTGCAGGATGTTACATTGGGTTACAAGTGGTTCTTTTGAGTTCTGCTATCTTGCAGCCCTGTTTTAGGCATGTTTCATTCGATTATTGAAAAAAGGGCCTTGTGAGCATCATCTCCATTATTGGAGATGCTTCTACAAATATTTGTTCACATACTATATCAAATATCATTAATGTAAAATCATAATTAATGTAATGTAAAACCTAAACCAAGCTACTTTTCCAACCTAACTTCCATCATGCCACAGCCACATGACAACCACATTTGGGATGTTGAAACAGGGAACGCCACATGTTAAGCGATTTCAGCTGGTCTGCCAGCCTGGTCAGGTCAGTCTGACCTGGGGGGGTTTGGGAACTTCTTCAGCTGTTGATCAGGCATGGAGACCATCCTAATCTAGCTAATCCAGTATTGAGAAAATCAAGCCACTGAGGAAAAAATTTAATATTGTTGCAGATCCAGCTTTAAATTTGTATGTAATTGCATGATTTTTTTAAAGGTTTGAATGTAAAGACCAGGTTAAATTGCATTTATAGGATCACATTTTATTTTTTAAGTTTGCAATAATTATTGAAACTAGTAGCTTATAATGTGTAAGGATGCATTTGATGGCGCCGACACTCTCAACACCAGTGTGCCAAAATGTTGCAGATGCTCAGACTAATTGCCCAGAATGCAGACCAAAGAGGGCTTTCCAGGCGTTGTGAGGAACACCCCCTACCTAGGGCTGACGACCACCTACTGAGCCGAAAGCGACTGGACACAGAGAGAGAAGTGTACCTCAGACTCAGGACTCAGGCGAGAGTTGTGGCTACAAAAAGCTCGCCAAGGTCATCACCCTCCGTGGCCCACAACCTCATGGGTCTGAAACAGGAGGTAAATGATCTCAAGCAACAGATCACAGCGGTAGCCCACAAGGACCCCAGCAAAATGGAGCTACAGGAGGAAATCCATAGATTTAAAAAGGCTCTGACAGCTGCTGAACAGCAAGAGCACCTGGAAAAGGTAGCCAGAAAGGACCTGGAAAGGAAACACCCACACAAAATTACTATTAAAGCAGCAAATTCTGAGCTCTTAGACAAATTTGCCAGTATTTAGACTCTGATCCAGCAGTTGAACAACACTCAAGACAAGCTTGACGTGTTCCGAAGAGAACTCAGGGACTCCTGTAGGCTGCGAAAGGAAACGCAGTGGGATAGACACCCTACTCCTGCATCCTCACTCAGCAGTGCAAAACTCCCTCAGGTGCACGAAGCTACGAAGGGGGGAGCCAGCACTTTCTGCTTAACAACTCAGCAGACAGACCCATAATACCTCCAGCAACCACAGGGAGGGGGGGTCCCTTCCAAGCATCTCTGCAGCAGCGCATGATGTGACCCCCCAGAAACTTTGACAAGCTAACCAGAAATCAATAGTTTCCTACTTTATGCAGTACTAGCAGTAATTTAGAACGTTGGTGTCGTTTTAAACATTGCTTGCAAGCATGCCCAATAATCAACCTTATGTGTCTGTTTCATAAGTTAGTAACTTCTTCTCCATGCGCATACCAGTTCCTGATCAAAACCAGATAAAATTATAGTTTGAATGTACCTTCCTGCGAGCAGTAAGAAGTTTTCAGTGCTATAATGTGTTTAAATCGTACGATAAGAAACTAACCTGACTTTAGCGAAGAAATCCTAATTTCTGTGTTAGTAGAGCACAAGTCTATTTTCTGACGACGAAATCTCAGGATTAGCAGCTCATATAAATGTTACCAGAATAAATCGGTCTGATCTTGGTTGAAGAAATCCCCTTTTTCAGCACTGTTGTAGGTGATCTGAGCTATGCTCCTCATTTCACTGATTTAAGTCCTTATTATGTGTTATGTATCATTGTTTTCATATCGACCCACTCATGTGAAACTTTTACGTAACTCTTATACATGCGCGCACCAGGTTCTGAATATAATCAGATAAAACTATAGCTTGAAGGTGCCTTCCTACAGGTATTAGAAAGTTTCAGTGCTATAATTTTTTAAATCGTACGATAAGAAACTAGCCTGATTTTAGCGAAGAATTCCTAATCTCTGTTGTTAGTGGAGCATAAGTCTATTTTCGGACGACGCAATCTCAGATTAGCAGCTCATTTAAATGGTACCAGAATGAATCGGTCTGATCTTGGGCGAAGAAATCCCCTTTTTCAGCACTGTGTAGGTGATCTGAGCGATACTCCTCATTTCATTAATTTAAGGCCTTATTATGTGTTACGTATCATTGTATTTCATTATGACTCGCTCATTTGAAACATTTACGTAAAATTAATGGTGTTATTCTAGCGTAGCTAACTACGAATCCACCATTGCCTGTGAAGTGAATGTGCTGTTTTGAGTAATGAATGAATTTGTATGGGACATGCATGATTTTCCCATGCATGCTCACAGCAGTGCAAGTCTGCTCCACCTTCACCTGTTGTGAGCTTGCATTGGTCTCCTAGCAACACGTGATCCCGGAAGTGTGAGCAGACTCTTCCGTTTAATCTGACAACAGCATCCACTTCACAGACATTTTTGTAAACAAAGAATTGCGTGTAACTAAAGCTAACTCTTAAGCTAAGCCCTTTACCTTAACTGCTAGCTGTTAGCATCTGACTAACACTTTTAGATAGTCTGTAAGTGTAACTTCCAACCACACCTCTCTCGCCCTCCCTCTCTCCCTCTCTCTCTTTATTTTGTTTGACCTTTATTCTATAGAAACAACTCCCACTGTTTCTTTTTCTTTTGACGAGGTATTTGGTGTGTCCCTGCTAGTTTTGCTAACAGTCTAACCCTAGGTTTATGAATTCTATTGCAGCATCACACACAAGTGAATCCTGCTTAGCCATATCTCTTAGGAAACAACTAAAATAGGTAAAAATGTTCCTTTTTTTTTTTTTGAGTTCATCTTATTTTATTTCAGTTTCGTCATAGTGACCAAACCCGTGAACCATCAGTAGTATAGCCCTGTCATCAGCTGACCCCTGCTTACGGCCCCTCAACAAAGTTACTCATACTCTTCCTTTGTGTTCACGAACACATAAACATAGCACCCTACCTCACTAGCTTCCTCCCACCAGCTATTCATACCTTACTCGGCCTACACAGCCGTTCCCCTTAGATATAGTTTAACACCTCTGTACGTACCTTCATTTGCCTTGTGTCTCTCTCTCTCTGGTGTTTCCACAAGTGTGCCAGTATGTCGCAGACATTCCACAGACATCCAGCCCTGGCAGCTCACCAGGACCACCTGGACACTCAGTAGAGCACTGTAATGGACATCATTCAGCTCAAAGCAGCCAACGACCTGCCATGGCAAAGAAAGGAACAGCGTGACTGCGACATAAGCGAACACTTGACTAGCATCATCCTCTCCTCGGCCTACACCCTCAAGGGCCTTAGACAGGAGGTATATGAGCTGAAACTTCAAGTCACAGAATTCTGCAGAGAACTTACACCTGCTCAACGAGAGAAAGCACATAACGGATGCAAAGAACCTCACAGAATTGTGCGACAGAAGGAAATCACCAGTCTTCTGGAGGCTCTAACAGCTGCTGGACACCGAGTGCAACTGGAATAAGCCATCAGACAGGACTTGGAAAGAGATCTGTTTCACACAATGTCACTGTTAAAAACAGCATATGTGGAGCTAAATGAGAGAGACACCACATCTTATGCCTTACAAGGCCACCTGCATACAGACCGAGCTGAGGTCCAAACCCTGACTCAGCAATTAGAAAGGAGCGTGACTTGGTTCAGAAAGAATTTAAACAGTCCTACCGACTGCGAATAGACTCAAGCAAAAGACAGCCTGCAGAACATTACATCACCAGCAGTGCAAGCCCTCCACGCCTGTGCACAGCTACGAAAGGTGGGAAAGGGAGCCAAAGCCTTCTGCTGGCACTTCACCAGTCAGCTCCCTGAAACCTCTGCACTGCAAAAAAAAAAAAATTTTTCAGGCGAAACGAAGCAACGCAACGAGGTGAATTCATTGTCACAAATGAACTGAAATATGCTTGCAGCCCACAAGGCGAACAGATAGGGAAAACACGAAACAGAACTTCCCCTAGCCAGCAGGCCCTGACCCCCTTAGCCAAGAGTCCGAACCTGCGAGGGGTGGGGGGGCGAGAGCCACTGTTCACATGTCACCAACAGCAGCCACAAGGGGGTGGGGCAAGGACCTTTCCATAGGATCACTGCAGACACACACACCGTGTGACCCACAGACCCCAACGGCTGGCCAAGACAACACATCTTGCAACCTAAATACTCTCAGACCCAGAGTCTGAACACTGACTGATCGCTGCCCCAGACACCAAGCAGGGCCGGCGTGAAAACTCCCCATGCTTACTACCACAGACTTTGTCAAACTTACTCCAAAGCTCACAATTACCCTGGGATTGCGGAGGACACCAGCTGCAAGAAGTCATCTAGGCATTAGGGCCTGCCGCACAATGCCTAATCAACAGCTGTGTAACCTGACACAGAAGGCCTTTAACAAGCACAAGGCCTCCACTAAAGGTGTTTGTCAAACCCCACTGATTCTGAACTTCACAACTCAGAATCCAAAGCGGGCACCAGAAGGCACCCAGCATTGCCACAATGCAAAACCCTTCTACAGTAAGCCCCTAGCCAGAAGAGGACAGAGCCTTCACCATGGCAACAGACCCAGGTTCCCGACCAACCACTGGGAAAAGGCGTCCTCATTCTGCAAACACCACGGTATGTCCAATAGCAGTCCACCACAACATCCTCCTCCTCACGGGTGCTGAACGGAGGCTACACATGGACAGCTGGACACGCCTACTTCTGGTTTACAGGAGCTGCTGACACTCGCAAAATAGCTCCTTGAACAAAACTCAACTAAGGAGTATTGAGAAGGACAAACCTCTGACTCCTTGCCTGCTGCAACACAGCATCAGACCCCTCCAAGGGAGGAGCATCCCTTGAAACCGGTCGACACCCCTAGAAGCAGCCAGACAACGTTGGATTGAGCACGGGCCCACATGCCCAACAGCGAAAGCTCTACCAACACAACTCAGGCAAGCTCATGTCGGTGCCGCCACAAGAGCCAAGCGTCACCGCAAAAATCTGATTTCTAGTGACGTTGAGCAAAGCAGAGAGCTCACAACCACCTGCCGCTTTCCTGCCATCATCACTAGGTCAGTCAGAAATTCTCTACACATGATAGAATCTCCATAACAGTTCCCGGCAATCCCTGGAACCACCTGCACTCTCACCAGTGAGAGTCTAACCAGGCTGTCCCACATCACGGGTACCACAGATGGCCTACTGGCTAACAGCATCAACAAATACATCCTACCCGGACTAACTCACTTCTGGATGACAGGTGACACAGCCTCGACAGTTGCTGCATAAGCTCGAGGACCCGCACTTTGCTACAGCCTACATCACCACAGCACTCCACCTGACAGCATCCATCACGGCACCCACAGCCAAAAAGCCACCACTGGCTCCCAGCCGTGAGTGGCAGGTGTGTGTGTTCGATTGTTCTGCACCTTGACGTCGCTCGTTGTTGTCTATTCTATGGACAACAGTGTTCGAAAGGGGGGAATTTGTAGCGTTTGGACCAATCAAACACACAATATTTATTTTGTTAGCTAGATTTCACAAATATTTTGTAACACCCCAGGACGCCGAACATGACCCTGGTTTCATGGTAACCCGATACTTTTACAACCTTGTGGAATGCGAGCCGTCTCTCATTCTGTTTTCTCCAGAAACAAGGGGTACAAATGCACAGAAGAAATGGCTGTTCTCCAATTAATTCATAGGAAAACCTTCTTTGAATGAACACCCATTTTCTTCAGGCCATTGTGTATATTATTGCTGTGTTGTATTTAATCTGTTGTATTATAGACTATTTTTATTCATGCTTACGATAAACCACTCATTCATATAACCTTACATATAGCTTTTTTAGTATCTATGAATTCGCCTTCTTTTGATCGAAACAAGTGTGTATATTATATTCTGATACCTATGCAACATATTGATGTACTAAGAATCGGTACTAATTTGTGCCTCAACCCTCCAGCGACTTACATATGCAAAATACCATGCTTACAGAAAAAGAGTCATAAAAATCCCCAGTATTCCCAACCTCCCGCTTGGGATTTCAGCCTTCCTCATTGGACGAACCTATCTTGAGAGGCGTGAATCTCTGCAGGCTTTAAAGGCCACCCTCCATGTGACCCGCCCCAGTCGGTGGTTCAGGGAGATGCTAAAATGAAGATGTGAGAAACTCTCCAGGATACCAAAGCTCGTGCCAGTCTCCGGCCTAGTCCTTTTCATTCATCCAGTGATTCTGACTCAAACTAGCTCTTCCTCATCAACCAACTTCAGCAAGATCTTTGGCCTTAAGATTGCATCAGGAATCTTTTCAGACATACGCAAGTATCAAACTTAGTCGATTTAATTGATGCATTAAGTATCAGTTACACCTTTTTTACAAGGTTTGTTTGAACTAAGAATCTGACGTTTTCCCTCAGGTTTTAGATCGGCTGAATATGCAAAATGGTTTTGTCATTCCTTATGTCTCTTTCTTTAGGGCTAAACTTTAACCCTTTCCTATACCAAATGTATGTGTGTGTGTGTGTATGTGATGTTAGACCGGCTTAATGTTTTTATGTAGTATGTTAGACTAGTTTAATGTTTATGTAGTTAATAAACCTTACCTGTATCACACTTGACGTGTTCATTGTTTACTCATAACCGGAGTCACTAATCATGCGGATTTATGCTACAAGCTTTTGTAGAATTGTTCAGTAAGAAAGTTATTTCCTTTAACCCGGAAATTAACGTTCTTAGAATTGACAAGACGGTGGACCCTGAGTGGTCAGCTAAATATCTAAAGCGGATCTAAAATATTCATAATTAAATAACTAGTTATGATTAATTATTCATACTTCCCCATGAGCTGATTCGCTACAACAACAAGATTTACATATGTATATTTGCAACCAGAGACTATGATATAGTATACATTATTAAACATTTTATTTATTTATAAATGTATTTTAATTTTATATAAGTTCATTCATTCTTCCTAGTTGTCAAATGTTAGTTTTGGCCATGTCCACAGTTAATGTGACCTGTGGTAAAGATCTCAGAAAATCTCAAGCAGTATTTGTCTGCAGATGCCACTTGGTTTGATATTTGTTTGCGTAAGTGACATTTAGACATTTATAGGTGTCCAAATACTTTTTGGGTTTACTGTACTTAGATATATTAAGCATATTATTTGATAATTGGAAAAGACAGTTTCCAGATCCACAATTTGTCCTCCTTTCCCTGCATCTGACTATTGCAAAGCCTTTTATGGACAAAGGAAACACAACAGAGGGATTCTCTTATGATTTGTGAGAGGAAATGTGCAATATGGCAAAGTCCCCCAATATGCATAGTATTACAGAAACACATGCAAATTGGCTGAATCGTGTGAATAAACATCAGGGTCGAAAAGAGATCTGTTGGGGAAAATTGTTTTCTGTTTTATTTATAAAGATAGCCAACAGGCAAAATAGCCTCAATGTCTGTTCATTTAAAACGAAACCATGTGGCCCTGGTCATTTTTACAGGAATTATGTTGCATTAATGATCTAATTTCAATATCAGAACAAGGACAGAAATTTGGAAGATTAATAATAACTGGAGGCAAGTTATGACTCACACCTCTTACTGAGCCACAACGGTTAACCTGCACTGTTTTCTTTTTTTCTTGTCTTTTTCATTATCTACCCAATGTGACATATAGTTGGTCGAATGTTTGCTTTTTCAAGGATACTGTCTTCCTCTCATATCTGTGCATTCAAGTCATGCAAAAACATTATTCACCACTGGTTTGATAAATAAGTCTTTATTTCTGAGAGCAAAATTAGAACCTGACCAAAAGCGGCACAACAAAAACACATATTTGGTAACAAGGCCTGCAGTGCTCCAGAGCTGACATTCATGACATCTGCTGTTATAAATACCATTTGTTTACAAGAGTAGAAAAACTATAGAAATATCACTGTACAAAATGTACACAGCCATTTGTCTTAATTTTTTGCACAAAATGTGATTTTCATTCACAAGGTTTTGTGAAAGGAAACTTCACGAGGAGGTGAAATGTGTGGGAAAGGAGTTTGGAGCACAGTTTGATTTTGAGATCATCAATCATTAAAATTGGCTATTTTTCATTATGAATGGCTAACTGAATGGCAAACATCAAACAAAAAAATGACAGCAGATCAAAAAAAGAAAGGCTTCTGTGAAAGTTTGAAGTACATTTACTGATGAAACCTGAAACAGAAACATTTTGTATGTGTAATGCAAGGTTTTTCACGACTTCATTTTAGGTTCATTATAATGACCATTATAAAGCTCATTTTAAATGTATAATTATGAAATAAATATTACTTGAGTATTTACAGTATGTGCTACAAGCATAAAGGAAGTATTTCATTGTTCAATTATACTTATATATACTTACATCAGTAATCCATTTAAATGCATATTAATTAGGAATCTCTGAAATAGAATTTAATGAATATTTCTGGCATGGTCACAGACAACCTGATCTGCCTAGCATTAATCTAATTGATTGACCAATGCAACTTCTGGTAGGTCGGTCAAATACTCTATTCTTGTAAGTGGGCGGTTCTCTACAATACTTCTAACTTTACCTTTTGTTTTTAAAGGCATAGTTTGCCCAAACTGAAAATGTCCTGAAAATGTACTCAAAATATAGATGTTTATTTCTTCATCAGAACAGATTTGGAGAAATTTAGCATTACATCACTAACTCACCAGTGGATCCTCTGTAGTGAACGGGTGCCGTCAGAATGAGATTCCAAAAAGCTGATAAAAACATCACAATAATCCACACCACTCCAGTCCATCAGTTAATGACTTGTGAAGCAAAAAGATGTGTGTTTGTAAGAAACAAATCTGTCAAAAAGGCAATGTAACCATAATCCATAATAACTTCTAGTGAAAAATTTATCCCATATATCCTCAAAACAATCAGATTCACTCAACATATTTTAGAACTGTTTTTGCATGTAAATGGTATTTGATCTGTGCATATTTATCTCCTGATTCAGACAAACGACTTTGTTTTTAATGGAGAAAGCAATATTATAGATATTGAATTTTAGACAGAAGCAACAGTTTGAAGTTAAAATGCGGATTGACGGATTTGTTTCTTACAAACAAGCAGCTTTTTGCTTCACAAGATGTTAACTGATGGACTGGAGTGGTGTGGATTATTGTGATGTTTTTATCAGCTGTTTGGACTCTTATTCTGACGGCACCCATTCACTGCAGAGAATCCATTAGTGAGCAAGTGATGTAATGCTACATTTCTGTTCCAATGAACAACCAAACACATCTACTGTACATCTTGGATGACCTGAGGGTGAGTACATTTTCAGCGTATTTTCTTATCTGGGTGAACTATTCTTTTAAGTACATTTTGTGCAATAATTGATGGTGCAGTGACGTTGATTTACATGAATTGTTTGCTGTCGTCTTTTTATGCATCATAAAGGATTCAGGTATACATTCAAGGTTTTCACACCAGCAACTTTTTCTGTCTGCTGCTGGACTTTCTAGCAAAAACAGCCATAAAGGGTCACAGTATGAATCTTCATGTGAATGTCAAGTATTTACTGATAATAATTGCCAAACTCTTGGACAGATCGGCACTGTGTACACAGGGAGGCCATAGGGCATATTTCAGAATATTGATTGATGGGAAATCTTCAGTAAAGTTTGGTTTAATTCATTACTTAAGTCACATTCAACAGAACGGGTCGCAAGAAATGAAATGTAAATAACTGTAATGAACTGATTAAAGAAAAACAAAGATTTCTTCCTCCACAGATTCAAGGAAACGTTCAAAAAAGCTAATCAGAGTACGATGATATCCAAAGCGTCTTACAAATGAGTGCCATGAGAGAGATAGAATGTGTGATATGCCTTTCAAACGAAGCATCAGAGGTGAAGATTGTTAATGAATTCTCTTGCTCACAGGGTTGTTTGGTCTAATTATCCAGAATGTGAATTATTTGGTAATTATCAAAGCAGCAAATCACTCGCCTATGTTGAAAATTACATGAAAATGTGCCTCAAAGCAGGGCGTGTTGAAAAATTAACAATTCTGCGTTGGTTAATGATTTGTGGAATTATGAAATCAGCTGTTATGTATGGGGGGGGGGCTTCTTTTATGCCATAACGTGATGGTAAACACATCCCATCATAAGTAATTAAGTGCTTCGCATTTTAATCAGATGCTTCTGAGCGGCATGTTTACTGTGTGGTGGGTTCAGGTTATTGTTGGCTACAAGCTTTTATTTAATGCTACACCGCTCAATCAGCCCATCTTCCTGCTCTACAAATGCTAAAGAACACACTCATGCACTCAGAAAGATTATAAAAGCAAAGGTTAAAACTTCATACATTAAAAACATTATTACTTTGCATATTGCTTATCAGATCATTAGTTCATGTGCATTCAAATTGTTTGAAATGTCCACCAGATGAAAAACGTAAGTCTGATAGTGTAGAAAACAATACACAAACAATGTGGGATCGATGACATTAAGTACAGTAGTGATGCTTCCCTTAAGAAACATCACAAGTAATGTTTGCTGATGACTTTTTAAATAAAAGTTATTAGTTTGACCCCAAATAAAATCATACACAATGCCATTTTTTCCCCCCATTAATATTTATATGTGAATGTACATGAACTACTGATCTGTTTTACTGGGCATTACATGACACATGCATCTTAGAAAAACTCACTGTTGAAATGAGTGTGAAATTTCACAAGCAAATTCAATTCATTTCGATAGGAAGTTGAGAGTTTTGCGCAAGGGCGAAAAAGTTCCCTATGCAGATTTTGCTCATATTCAACAGAAAGCTGCTGACTTCCATGTAAGCAGTGCTTCATACATTGCTACACTATTGACAATGGAAAATGGACCATTTTTGTGGCCACAACATTTTTACGTTTAGGGTGTTGTAGATGGTTACTAGGGCATTGCTATGCAGTTGCTAAGGTGTTCTGGATAGTTGCAAATCTGTTGCTTAGTTATTAACAGTATATATTCTGTTCTCTAGCTATGACTCAGGTTCTTCCATTTATGGGATTTTTTTGCCTTTTGATATAACATGCATTTTACGAATGCATGAGTGGTGTTTGAATGTGAAAACTCTGTTACACTGTTAAAAATATATAAATATATAAAAAAATGTAAAAAAAGGAAAATGTACTGGTAATTTTCTGCCAGGGCATTAGCCATTAATTTTATGGATATTTCTGTTAACACTAAACTACCATGCAATTAGGTGCAAGATTCAAAATACAGGTAAAACACCTGTAAAAAAGTACATTGTGCCCTATTTTTACGAATTTTTTTTTTTTACAGTGTAGGGCAGGGGTGGCGAACTCCAGTCCTGGAGAGCCGCAGCCCTGCAGAGTTCAGCTCCAACCCTAATTAAAACTCACCTGCCTGTAGCTTCCTAGTAACCCTTCAGACCTTGATTAGCATGTTCAGGTGTGTTTGATTAGGGTTGAAGCAAAACTCTGCAGGGCTGCGGCTCTCCAGGACCGACGTTCGCCACCCCTGGTGTAGGGTTTTGTCATTGGTTGCTAGGGTGTTGCTATGTGGTTAAAAAGCTATTGTGTTTTTTTTTTTAGCTCATTACAATGCAGTTGCCATGGTGTTATGGATAACTGTAAGGTAATTGCTAACGCTGTATCTACACTGAACACAACCATTGTTTACTTTGAAATCTGTGCATGAGAGACGGAGCGGTACATGGAAAAAGAAACATACCCAAAGGTCCAGGTAAACTTCTGATCCAATTCTTGCACAGCTGTGTTTGCACCGCTTAACATAGTGGCTATGTTCGGGTCTCTAGCTCATTGTAAGTCTAAGGTATTTTTGCCCCTTTTTATCATACACCAGGCCAAAACATAAATTCTGATTGCACTGAAAACAATGCATAAACAATGTGAGATCCCAAACATATTAACTATGAGTAACAGTAATTGTGATGGTTGGCAAAAGCCAATAAAAATGTTTGTTGGTAATTAATTATGGTTATTAATAAAAGTTATATGAAAAAAAACAGATTACTCATAAAGAGACACACTTACAATTAATCACATCCCACCTGTCTGCCCCCCTCTTACCTCCCCTGTATGACTAATACAATCATTTATTATGCTGAAAGTTAAAGTTCAACTAGCAGATTCCTCTGAAAACAGTGATGTCTGTCCAATGGGCAGAAAATGTCAGTGAGATAATTTTACTGTCCTGAGTGCAAAGAGTAATGTAATGAAATGAGGGCTCGTGCGGCTGCATACCTGAACAGCTCCAGCGCAGACACTGACTCATCAGACGACAGAGACAGAGCATTGATTGGGTGAGTATGACCGTATCTTTGTGTATGTTTTACCTTATGTAAAAGGATGAAGTTACCTTGACAATAAAATAGCATATGCAGCGATGTAGCACAGAAAAGATTAAATGAAGCAGATATTAAAGGTGAAGTGTGAAATTGCATAAATAATGACTGTTACCAAACAGGTTTCTCAGACAATCCTTTCCTAGCAAATATTCTTTCCAGCTGGTGAAAAGATATTTTTATTTATTTTTTTTTTGTAACTGCTTTTAAGATTGGTTTAATTAAGTTGTACTGTTGTCCTCTGTACAGAGATTATATGTACTCATTTGTTCTGCTAGTTTAATCTACTTTACATACACTAGGGGAGCGCGGGGCACAAAGTAACACGGTGTAAGTTGTAACACACGTAGTTTAAATATTTCCACACATGCTAGCATAACCAAATTTACAGCATTTACTAGTTACCATATCAACATTATATAGAGAAAAAAAGTGCACCAAAATTCAAAAGTTTTTTTGAAGATATCGCTGAACATTTATTTTACCATAGCAAAATTATATTTCTGGCTTAAGTAAATTTTTCATCTCAGTTTTTATTACTCATTTAAAATGAGACAAATCTGCTATTGTTCTATTGCTATCTCCAATCTGTTATTTATCAGTTTAGATAATTTTTTAATGCTTCGCTAACTATCAGAAGACAGTAACCGGTTTTAAATTCCAGTTGCGCAGATGGGGCATGTTGTAACACTGCGTTACAATGTGCCCTGCCTTGCTATTCTATGACATTAGCGATGTAATTCAGACTATTTACTTTAATAAATTTTAATGATAAACGACGAGAAACAGGTGAATAAATACTGACAGTCAATGTTTAATGTTAAGAAATAATTATTTCAATGTAGGCCTAAAGCATTTTGGCTCGTTTATGTGGGCCGTCCCAAGCATGGTTGCAATGTGTTCATTGTCAAACTTCAAAATCAGATTATTAAAAAAAAAACACCATTATTTTATTTGAAATAAATAACTATTTTATTTTATTGACAAAATATTTTAGTTTGTCTTGTATATTTTTTTCATTTGATCAGATAAGATTTTAAGCTGTTATATGGTCATGTTACAACGTGCCCCTCAGCTGTTACAATGTACCCCACCTATGGGGCATGTTGTCACATTTCACTTCCAATTTTTGAGGGTAAATAAAGAAAAACGTATACACTGTAATTATGAAACAAAGCGACATATTTGTACTAGACAAGTGTGAAATTACTGTGGATAAAAAAATTATACTCTGAACCCCATGTGGATTTACACAAACTGAGAAAGTCAAAAAGTGTTACTTTGTGCCCCGCTCTCCCCTACTTTTCAAAACTTTGGTGTTGGTAAATTTCTTTTTATGTTTTTGAAAGTCTCTTATGTTCACCAAGTGTGCATATATAAATGTAAATACAGTAAAATAGTAATATTGTGAAATAAATGTTTTATGTTTTACTGTATTTTAAAATGTAATTTATTCCCATAATGCAAAGCCATTACTCCAGTCTTCAGTGTCACAAAAATCATCCTTCGAAATCTTCCTATTGCTGCTATTTTCTTCACTGTTTATTTGAAATAAAAATTTTGTAACATTATAAATGTCTTTACTGTCACTTTCGATTCATTTCTGGTTCTATTATACATTTGCGATGCATCATACTTTTTTACTTCATTAAATAATCAAGTACACAGTCTTTTGCCTGTTTTCTTATTTTCTAATAGCTTTCATTTCAATCAGATATGGTAATGTGATTAATCTCAGAGCTGGTTGATTTGGTTCAAGGCCATATTTGAAAAATTATTTGAAATCTCTATGGAGGGAATGAATGGGTAAAATTCCTCCAGAGTCATGGCTGCTGAAAAAGTCACTGTTGCATTCAATTGTTCAGATAAACAGGTGCCTCATCCGCAAAATTACTCCATTGTTTGAATTAATGTTTCGGTTTCAGATCAATCATACAAACAGAGCAAATGTTTGGAAAGCTACACAGGGAAATCATGCTACAAATAGCTTGTCTTTGCTCAGTAAACCTGTATATTAAAGTATTTTAATATAAAAAATGACACACTTCACCTTTAATGCAACTCCTGAATGGCTGTGATGTTGATAGTAGACATGTTTGGAATGGAGGACAGATATTGACTTTGTGTACACAGATTACGAAGAAGATGCAGCCACTTTTTAAAACCTAAATCAAAATCTAACCAAAGGTACCGGCCATATTCTGCATAGACTAACAAAGCAAGGGCTCTCTATACTGAACTCAGTCCATCGATCCTAAGTATCACAGGAAGCCAGCGCCAAGATTTCCTGATGTGACTGATGAGGCAAGAGCTCGGTCCAGGGTTTGATTGGGTGTTAGAATGGAGTCCGGATGAGACAATGAGAGAAAGAAAGGCCTTCTGAAGAACAGGAACCCATCGCTGTCACAGCCTATGAAAAGGAAAACAGATCAAATTAAACCAGCATGAGGAATTATGTTTGTGTCTTCCGCTTCTGATGGGTTACATTAAAAAATAAGCTGCCTAGCTAGACTTTTTTTAAGGGCATCTCATGCATGGATATGACACAAAAACTGTTCCTAAACGTAGAGAGCAACATCATACCTTCTGAAGTTCTGATTCTAAGGCTGTTTCACACTAGTTCGGTGTCTTTAGCTTAGCAACATGCTGACATAAACAAATGGAATCAGCGGTGAGTTTGTGAAAAAGAAAAAAAAGAGCATTATTTGTGCGGAGTCAAAATGATGAATCAAATCACTGTTTGTATCATTAACTAAAGCTAAAAGCATAAAAACATTGTCACTTTTAATCAGTGTTGGGGAAAGCTACTTTTAAAAGTTAATGCATTACAATATTGCGTTACTCCATAAAAAAGTAACTAATTACGTTACTTAGTTACTTTTTATGGAAAGTAATGCGTTATGTTACTTTTGCATTACTTTTTAAATCTGGACAGGGCTTGCTTGTTTGATTTAAAAATAAAAAAGTTCTATTTTTGGCAAATATAAAAGCCTTTTCACACCAAAAGTGAAATGAATAAGCCTCAAGCTGAAGGGAAAGTAAATTTACGTCCGTACAGTAGAATGCAGAAGAAGAAATTTCAACTTCAGCAATAAAAAAAAACACACAAATGTTTGTCTAGAGTCATTTGTGCTTATTAGTACGGTTGATTAGTACTGGATCATCGAAGGTCAGAAGCAAAGACATTGGTTAATAGAATGGGATTAAATACATAAAGTATTTTTGTGTTGTTTAACATTTAATTATTGCGGGTTTGCGTTTTATTCTGAGTTGCATTATTTTTATTCAGTTTGAGGAATACTGAATGTGTTTTTTTGTGTGTGTGAGTGAGATGAATTAATGCATATTCATATTTATTTAGAACTACAGTAACATCTTCTGATTTCTCTCAGCATGGGGACAGGAGAGCTGTCAGTTAATAAATTGAAAAAAATTTTTTTAAAAAGTAACTCAGATATTCTCTTGTAAATTAAAAAGTAATGCGTTACTTTACTAGTTACTTGAAAAAAGTAATCTGATTACGTAACTCGCGTTACTTGTAATATATTACCCCCAACACTGCTTTTAATAAAACAAACATTAACTAAAATATTTTAAAAAATGTAAATGTTTTATTTCAGCTAGTTGACAAGACAACGTCCCTTCTAACAGGGAACATTCTCACAAGTTTTACTAATGTTAGGACAAAACATTTTTAAAGTAAGGTTTATGGAACATTCTTATGACATTATTAGGGGCCAAACACCGATGATGCGATGGCACCTATTGTATTCGTTGGATTTCTTCTTCTTATTATTCTTCCTTCTTCTTCTTCCGCTCTTAAGTCTATGGCAGCCCACAGAACCGCTTGCAGGAAAGTTATGAAATTTGCCACTCTCAGCAAGGTTGCTCACTAGGTTTTGGAACAGAGCTAGAAACAAATTCATATTAATATTTTCTGTTCCTTAATTTACAGTACACTGTCAGTAACTATCAGCCCACTCTCAGCTGTAAGGATCTCCTCATCTGAGCTCAGGAGAGTTAGTAAACTTTGCTCTCAGGTAGGTTCTTCATAGTAATTTTTTAGTTTTTTTAGAAATTGGTTGAATGAAGATTTACACATTAAAGCATACTCTACACAAGTATGTGAATGCAAATCCTTCATACATGAGCTCTGTTTCCCATGTCATTGCATTTAAACATTGCACAGCACTGATAGCCACATCCTCAGCAAGAGAATGCCTCAAGGGGGCGCTATAGTGGGCATTAAGGCCTTGTCACATGACATGAATTTCTAAATGCATTCAACTCTAAGGCAGGGGTGTCCAACCCTATTCCTGGAGATCTACCTTCCTGCAGAGTTCAGCTCCAACCCTGATCAAATGCAACTGAATCAACTAATTAGGATCTGAAGGGG
This sequence comes from Sinocyclocheilus anophthalmus, assembly GCA_018155175.1. NCBI lineage: Eukaryota > Metazoa > Chordata > Actinopteri > Cypriniformes > Cyprinidae > Sinocyclocheilus > Sinocyclocheilus anophthalmus. The sequence goes on along the minus strand of JADLZN010002101.1, from coordinate 429,216 downwards.
CACTTGATAATTACAGACAGGTGTGTTTGATCAGGGTTGGAACTGAACTCTGCAGGAAGGTAGATCTCCAGGAACAGGGTTGGGCACCCCTGCTCTAAGGACTGAAGCGTCAAAGTTAAGCATTGTAACAGGATTTGGAGTTCAAACAATATCAATTATGAATGATTTCCACAGAACTTTGCATGGCAATGATGCATGGCAGAAAGTTAGATTATGATTATGTTGAGAGGTGCATCAAAACCCTAACACGAGTCATGTGAAAGGGAATTTAGTGTAGAACCAGCTAACAGGGAACATTCTCAGAACGTTGGCTAACATTCTGGCAAGATTCTCTCAAAGTTACAAGCAAACATTGTTACAGTAACGTTAATAGAATGTTTGTTCAAAGTTATCTGGTCTTTAATAATGTTCTCAAATTGTGAGCACAAAAACATTAACACATTTTTTTTAGAAACGGTTTAGTTGGACATTCCTCTTTTTTTTAATAGCATTTCCATTTTTGCAAAATGATAAAACTGAATGTTCTCAATGTTCAAATAACCAACCAAAAAGTGTTTAAAAATTAGAGAATGTTCAGAGAACATTCAGACATAACTTGTTCATAACTTAATGGGAACGTAAGAAAAATGTCCTTGGAACATATTTTTGTCAGCTAGGAACTATCTTCTATTATGGTCAATTTTATTGAACTTCTATGGAAAATCTTGTTGATCATGTATCTTGTTGATCATGTAACGTATTGCAATAAAGTTGTTTTTCGCCGCAGTAGTGCCAAAATGCAAACTCGTTTGGACTGTGCATTTGCAATGCTTCGGCCACAGGATTTGCGTTTGCATTTGTGCACTTGTGTGGAGTATGTTTTGGCCCTTTGACCCTAAAATACACACAATAAAACAATACGCAAGACGAGACAATAAAAGTCTGCATCAGCATTTTCGTTGTCATTGCTAGTGGATCTCCAGCCTGCTGTGCGATTCAATATTACTCTCTTTTATCACTTATCTTTGAATCTAACCTTTTCTCATTCTCACAGCTCTCTTCTTTTTTGGCCCAAGTTCGTGACTAATCAGCACAAGCTCAGTGAAGTGTGTGGGTGTCTTCAGCAAGGTAAAGAAAAACCTCGACTCTTCTGCGCATATGACTTTTAAACTAGAAATCTGAAGCATGAAATTGGTCAGAAAGTCCTCCCACGTAGAAAAGGCATATATTGATACAGTACCTGTGACTGGACACCCTTTAGATTGGAGTGAAAATGCTCATTTTCAGTGCAAACTGAGCTGGATATTTCGTTTACCTCCAGGCCTGGTTTGCGCATCCCAGTTCATTCAGAACGACAGACTCATTATGAGTGAGATATTATAAGTGGAAAAAGAGAAAAGCTGACAATGGAAGGTTCAAAACTATTCGACAGAAGGTCAAGTTTAACACATCACGCACTGGACAAAACACAAAATTATCTCTTTTCGATTTTGATTCTGTGCCTCTAAATATAAGCTCGGTTTCAAAACTTAGTGAGCCGCCTTGCTGTCTGCCGCCTACATAGGCAGCTACCTTCTAAGTCAGCATGATAAATGAAATGGAACTCTATGTCATACTAATAACGTAATATAGTGTTTCTCATGCAAAACTCAATACACTCTTAAAAATAAGAGTGTATTTTTTTTTTGCATTAAATGTCATAAAGGAGCCCATGTTTGAAGAACATTTTGATAATCTAAAGAACCTTTTGTGCAGTGATAAGGTTCCATGAATATTAAAGATTCTTCATGGAACTATCGATGCCAATAAATATTTTTTTAAGAGTGTAGCATAAAAACGCAATTCACTGAGCATAAAAAATATGCCTGGTAGCATAATTATTTAATATGCAATTTATTTAATAATGAACTTACCTGTAATTATATGGGGCACTAATGAATGTGTATTTATAATAAGTACATAATTTAACTACTATGAATTATATTTTTAGTTAAAATACACAAATAAAATATTAATCCTAACCCAGTTTAATTCCGTGTAGCAAAAAAACACATAGAACACTCATAAATATTGTACAAAATAATCACATTTTAATTATGCTAAACTATTTTATTTCAGTATTTTTTTATAATAGATATTTCTCTTTATTTTGTTTATTTAATTTTTTTACTTGTCACACTGCATTCAGGGATTGCATGACATGAAGCAGCATAGTCAAGTTGCCTACCTTTCAAAAAAGCCTTTGCACATGTTTATGATGCCTTAATAATGCTCCCTCTGTAGTCAGCTCACTGGGTTTTGGAACAGATATACTCTAAATCTAATATGAAATATGTACAACATGCATATCTGGTGTGTGCACTGACAAGACAGCTAATTACAACATCCAATTTCACTTCCTTTACCATGCGCTTTCTTTGCTCACTGCTCCTGGTTCATTTAAGGATCCCCTGCTAATAATCTTGTGTGGCTTGGCAATTTATGGTCTTTCATGATAGTGCTCCACAGGTCTTAAACACTAACCCCCATCTGACTCTGATCCAGGGATTTCAATTAGTTCATCTGTCTGTAATTGGAGGATCTCAGAGGTGCTTCTTGATGGAGGTTTCAGGTCAGTTTGTTCTCTGCATATTTCTTCAGGCCACTTTTTCTTATGCGATGAGTGAAACCAAGGTTTTAAAAAAAATACATTTTTTTAAGCCAATTTAAGTTACAATCACTGTTAGGTAATCTGTTTTGCATTGACACTTAACTAATTGTACTTAGATGAGGCATTATATGTGTTCAAAATAATTTATTATATATTATAATTTTGAAGCATAATACTTACATGCTAATATTAATCGTATTTTAAATTAAATATTAATATTAATCCACAATATTTAAAAATATATTTGTAGTGAGTTTCAGGCTTACATAGTTTCCCATTTTAAACAGTGATTTGACCTAATTAAACTCATCAGCTGAGGGAAGGATTGGGCGCAACAGGAGCAGATCATTCTCTCATTAGGAAGACTAGCCAATAAAGATGTGATATTTGACACTTGGCAAGTCAGGTGGTGTCTTCGGCCCAGATCCTTAAAGCGATAGTTCACCCCAAAATGAAAATTGTATCTCTTATCATTCCAAACACGTATGATTCACTTTCTGCTGTTACCATGGAACAGAAAAGGTGCATAAAGAGAAAAAAAAAGACCAGTATATTATTCAGAATTCACTTTTTGTTTACAAGGAACATATACGAGTTTTCATGAGACAGCGTGAACTGTCTCTTTAAGTACACATAACTGTTAGCTCTGTATGTGGAGCCTTACCGGTGTTTTGGAAACTCAGTTGAATTAAAAAGTGATAGATCAATGGTTTTAAAAGGATAGTTCACCGAAAAATTTAAATGTCATAATTTACTCACCCTCACTTTATTCTGCTGAACACAAACAGTTAACGGTAGCCATTGACATCTATAGTACTGTTTTCCATTCTATGGAAGTCAATGGCTACCGTCAACTCTTAGGTAGGTTACCCACATTCTTCTAAATATCTTTGTTTGTGCTCGACAAATGAAAGAAACTCATACAGGTTTGAAACAACATGAGGGTGAGTAAATGATGACAGAATTTTCTTTTCTTTTTTGTGATCTATCCCTTTAACCTGTTAAATCATGTTTATCTCCAATCAGTATAAACCACGGCTATGAAGTCTTAGGATAAATTAGATATGAATCTAATTTGCAAAATGTTTAAAACGGACATTTTGTTCATTGTAAATTTATCAAGTGATGCAGTTAATTATTTATAAATATTTATGATGCAGCTTAGTCCGTTTTTTTGTGGTTGCACAAAATTGTTATCTTAGTTTAAGCTAAAGATAGTAAAGCTTTATTCTGTTCCTGATCCAACTCGTTATAATAATTAAAATCAAATCATTCTTTACTTACAGTAACTACTTTCAGGTTTAAAACTTTTACATAATGTAATATAGATTTTTTTATCAACAAAACGTGAATCATGACAAGGAGCAAAAAGAAATGACGAACAAAAAACAAAAGTCCAAAATCAACACCTTTTTATTTTCATATATTTTCATAAAGGATGAGTGCAAAGAAAGAGCTTGTGATGTGTACCAGTCGCAAAGCCATGGACCATAAGGCATCAGTAAATACAAGCTTTATATATATATATACTTACAACAAATACATAATACAAAAAACTCAGTCATGGAGGCCATCAAAGAAATCTGCGAAGACGTGCACACAATATAAGAAAAGAAACGTAAACCAGAGCGATGGAGAAGTGTTGATAATGACCACTGAGTAAATGCATGGATGGATAGTAAGAAAAAAGGAAAAGAAAACAACAACACGCACACATACACACAGAAAAATTCATACATTCATAATGGAGCAGAAATATAATAGATGACAATGAGGTCGGATTGAGATTGACAGCAATAGATTATTAAGCAAAATCTACAGCCTGTTAAATAGGCCTGATATGGAAGCTGCTAATAATGGTTGTTAACAAGACCCCATCATCTCACGATTTCCCATCATTCCCAGTGTTAAAACACTGTCCCGACACGTCCTTGTAGCCCCGTTTCAAAAAATATAGAAACATTATAGCACAGTTATTTACTTATAGGTTTAAAATTGTGCCTTACTAGGCCTGATACAGACTTTAAATATCATTTTGTATTAGTTTCTCACATACGTCGTCATTGTATTTAGTCACAGCTTGTAAAACTACTATGTCTGGTTCTGTACTCGAGGGGACAAATCCCCTAAAAATGTTTTCATGCATGTAAAAACGGTCGACCGTACAAATATAAACGCCCACTTAACAACATCTGTATTTTTGTGATCCTAAAATATACTTGAGCACTTCAAAAATAACAGCAGCAACAAGTTTGTGAGCACTGGCACTGTTTATGACCCAAAAACCATGGCTTTACAAGTGAGCAGATTGTCTGTACCCAGAGTGCATGGTGGAGAAAGCGAGATAGCGGTTCGGTTTAAGCCATACCTAGCTAGCGACACCAACCTTCACACTCATTTTGACATGATCACCGTTCCGTGTTACAACATGGACACTCCAGAACTTGCAACATGCAACAGTCACATTAATGAGATGTGATTTAGAATAATATACAAATGCCGCCTTGGTGAATAGTGCACTATTACTCATGGTACTCTATATTCTCTACAATACAACAATGTGTAGCCTAGTACAAACAACACAAAGCTTTAAATTACGCTAAAACATTCGTAAGTATGCACTGATGAGAAAAGTTTTGTAAGTGTGATAGATACAGTCTGTTATGTCTATCCCTTTTTCTTTGTAGGCTCAGGAATAGCAGTTTACTCCCAGGTAATTCTGTTTTTGTCACAGTTAGGCATGATACAATTCAAGTGTCGATAATATACATACGTGCCTCGAGTCGCGGCAGGCACGTTCAATTACGGCGCCATTGCACAAACAACGCGTCTTTCTATATAGGCGATGCTGACCACGTAAGTAAATGAGTGACGGCTACAACGCGACAGAAAGGGAGAAAAAGTCTTCACATTCTTGGAATACTCCCTGCATTACGGTAAAGCCTTGTGATCGGAAAATTCAGACGACAGGATGGAATTCGGAGAAACACTGATACAGCGGGAATGAGAGAAAACAAACAAGTGTAGAAACAACTCCAAAGGGTACATTTGTCAAAATCGAAAAAATAAATACATTCATCCAATGACTAAATTCAAAAAACGAAAAAAACAATACAGACAAAAACTCGAACAACACTAGTTTCAGTTGTTTATAAAAATGCATTGCAGAGGTTCAACGAAAGTAAACAACATTCACTGAAAGTGGACTCATTCAAGATAATGAGAAAAAAATCACAAGCAGTTGATATATGCAAAACAGATCAAACATACATTTAGCAACAAAAAAAGAAGAAAACATCTCCCTTTCATGACCAAATGATACACCAGAAAATACTGTGTGCTCTAAATATGCTAAATGATCACTGCGTTTAGGAAACATCGCTAAATACAGCAGAATACATGCACCATCCAGTAGCCAACTCTCTCAGTCACGCTGACTGACTCTATTTTAATGTTACCTCATTGGTTTGTGTTTTTTTTGTATGTTTATTTTATAAACAGGCGTTTTTGAGTTTAGCTAAGCTCATTTCACATACTCAGCTGATTTCCAGAAGTGTACTGGGTGAGACAGGCGACGGTTGCGTTTTGGGAGTTTCTCCAGTAGTTCCACGAGCTTGGAGAAGATGGGACGCTCTTCTTGTTCATACGCCCAACAGAACAGCAGGATGTCCTGCACGGGAAAGAAGAATCTGATCAAGTATGAAGTTCTAATTTGACATGATATAAAAGCCAGTCAAGCATCCATCTTTTCCATACAAAATAAAGTGAATGGCCTCTTTTGGAACTGTCATGCTCAAATGAAAAAAGCACAATAGAAGTAGTTCATATGACACATACACTATATTTGACAGCTTTGTGTGAAAAGTCATATATATATATAGTCTGGGCCCCAGAGCCTTTGAGGAATATGTGAATACTCACAGATATCTCCTTGCCCATGCCGATCTGAGTAAGGTTGGGCTTCATTCCACTTCCCACCTGCCAGATAATGACTTCAGCTGGCTGATTCTTAAAGGGCCACTCACGTGCATGGAGCTCGTACCAGATAGTGCTGAAAGATACGACACACATGAGTGTTAGTGTGCATGCATGCACTGGTTTCTCTATACTTGTGAGGAACAAATGTCTAAAAATGTTGTCATTAATATAATAAAAAACCTTTTAAAAGCAAATAAAAAAGGTTTGTAAATTGGCTAATGTCTTTAAATACGTTTTTAAAATAAAATATAAACACTTGAAGAACTTTTAAAAAAGGAAATGTTATATGTATAAATGTGAGTATGAGTGTTGATTCATTTTACTTGTGAGGGCAAAATGTCTGAAAATACGTAGTAGAGATTTAAAAATACAGTAAAACTACTAAATACAAAAAGTTTGCAAAGTGGCCGAATAATGTCTGTACTAAAATGATTTAAATTAAATAAAATGAATACATCTACAAATCCTAGTAAATGTAATATACTTTAATAAGTTTAAAAAACATAAAAAAAACTTATTTAAAATATTAATGTTCATATATACTTTTTACAATTTTATAATTTAATAAGATATGTGTCTGAATGCCTGCAGCGTATTTAGAAGAAAAAAGTCAAACAATAAAAAAAGGTTCATAAAAATATTTAAATAATTATTATATATTTAATAAATAGAAAATACATTTGTATATATAATAAATCTGTCAATCTTAAATATAACTGGCATCCTTTAAGAACAATAGGAGTTCTTTTACAAGTATTTGTGTACAAGTTTACGAGTCTGTACTTGTTTTGCTATACCTTTGAGGGCCAAAGTTCTGAAAATGTCCCTAAAATAGTAAAATCACTGAATAAAAATGCTTTGTAAATGGGTCAAATAATGCATTTATTAAAATCTTAAATTATGTAAATAGATCTTAATTATAGTTTGTTTAATTTAGGAAGAACAAAAAGATGGCACTCCTCACAAGTATGTCACAAGCATAAGCTGCGTGTGTGTGTGTGTGTGAGCACGAGGACATGTGAAGAGTGCCATGGGCCTCCCTGAGGGGCCACAATACAGCAGTTCAAAAGCTTTAAAACACTTCTGGTGCACTATGTCACTTTGCTTTCTGATTCAGTTAGAAGTCATTCAAGATAATTAATAAATGACTTTGAGGTGCTGTTGACTGCTGAAAAACACAATATTCTGCTCTAAAGAGCATACTCATGTTAAAGTTTACTAAACCGTGCTTAAGAGCTTATTAACAATCATTGAATGGAGAGCGCCACTGAAAAGCCCAATCATCCCAGCTCTGCAATTTAAAACCAAAAGTAAAACGTGCAGCTTGCTGAGATTGGTGAGAAAAACAAAATCGGTGTAGTTGATATTTTGAGGCTTTTGCAATATACAGAAGGGGAGAATTCACTAAGAACTGCATTTGAACCCAATGATACAGTCTTAGGCTATGTCCACATTAATTCAGATAAATTTGGAAATGCATCTTTTTCTCTGTGTTTTGGCCTTTCGTGCACAACGAGACCGTGTTTTTGTCCAGTGAAAACTAAGCTTTTTGAAGATGTTCTCCCAAGTGGAACAATTTTAAAAGTAGTTTTCACATTGTAGTGTGGACTGTGAAAACAGAGGTATTCGAAAATATACCCAGGTATATCTATGGATGTACCGGCATTGTTGTGCCTGCCGTTTTATGCATTTAAAGGTCAGTTTGGACGAGCAACCTTTCAAAAAAATTCTTAAACACACTAGTCATTTTTAAAATATATCCATATAATTGTAGATGTAGCCTTTAAAAAAAGCTCTTTTAGGTGTTGAAGGTTCCATGAAGAACATCCATGGAACATTTCCATTCCACAAAAGGTTCTTTGTAGTGGAAAAGGGTTCTTTAGAACGATCACTGAATGGTTCTTTGGGGGAAATGGTTCTTCTGTGGCAAAATTTGCAACCTTTATATTTAAGATTTGCATGTAAAAAATGCAATTTGCACAACACATTTCCAATCTTGCAGGCTGTTTCTTAAAGGGATAGTTCACCCAAAAATACAAATTACCCCATGATTTACTCACCCTCAAGCCATCCTAGGTGCATATGACTTCCTTCTTTCAGACGAATACAATCAGAGTTATATTAAAAATATGTCCTGGCTCTTCCAAGCTTTATAATGGCAGTGAATAGTGGTTGAGATTTTGAAGTAACATGATGATATAGGACGTAGGCGTAGCATAACACAAATGCATCAATTAGCTTCAGAAGGCCTTTATTAACCCCCCGGAGCCGTGTGGAGTTCTTTTTATGATGGATTTATGCACTTTATTTTGCTTCAAAATCTCTACACCCATTCACTGCCATTATAAAGCTAGGAAGAGCCAGGATATTACTCCAATTGTATTCGTCTGAAAGAAGAAAGTCATATACACCTAGGATGGCTTGAGGATGAGTAAATCATGGGGTAATTTTTATTTTTGGGTGAACTATCCCTTTAAGGTTGGAATGTATGACTTTTACCCAGATTTTTTCCCCAGTTTACAGTCTGGACAAGTTGATGCTAGTTGCCGAAAATCAGAGCCAATCTACAGATTTGAGTTGACAGACTTCATAAACTATTGCATAGTGTATGATGGTCACAGACAGATTTTTTTTTAGCTTCAGACTATGATTCCATCCAGTCGGAGGATATCAAACATTTTTGATATTTTGAGCTGATTTTAGAACACACAATGTTTTCATTTGTCATGTACCTCCTAACAACAAGGCATGTGTTTGTTGTGTTCAGAACGACTTGAAAGTCTAGTATGTGATCAGCAGCATCGCTAGGAATTCTGGGCCCCTTGCACTGATTTTTCTAGACACGCGAGGACATCGTTCTGGGCCATTCTTAATCTATGGGCCCTATGCACTCTGTCCTCCTTTTCCCTCCGGTATAGTGACACCCCTGTATGTGATCCTCAGTTGTTTAGTGTATGATGCACTCATATGCACTCGTCTACACCGTATCTGGACATACACTCTTAAAAATAAAGGTGCTTCACGATGCCATAGAAGAACCTTTTTGTCTAAATGGTTCCATAAAGAACCTTTAACATCTGAAGAATCTTTCTGTTTCACAAAAGGTTCTTTGTGGCGAAAGAAGGTTCTTCAGATTATAAAAGGGTAAGAAAGAGATGGTTCTTTAAAGAACCTTTGACTGAATGGTTCTTTGTGGAACCAAAAATGGTTCTTCTATGGCATCGCTGTGAAGAACCTTTTGAAGCACCTTTATTTTTAAGAGTGTATGCCCAGTTTCTCCATCATTTGATCATCATTTGATGAATTACCGCTGCCATGATTGCTAAAGAACATACATAAACCTGCCTTTTTAAAATAAAAATACATTTACCACCCACCGAAAGCAAAGTCGATAGTGCCAGGCAGATAGTGCTGAATAATGCATACCATAATTAACCAAATTTAAATAGAAAGTATGCACGTTTGTGCAGCAAAGAATGACAACGACTTGTGGGTGGTTAGTGAAAAAGGCCATTTAGTGAATTCGCCCCTGATTTTTAGCATAACGTATTGTAAAGTTCACTCCGTATATACAGATAGCATCTTAAAAAGTCCATAAAAAAGAACATGAGAGGATTACGTGCATAAAATATCCCACAGCTGCTGCGAACTCTCTGCCGCATTAAAACACGGCACTTGCAGAGAACAATGGAAGTGAAAAGAGGACGCAGAAGGGACAATAGGAAGAACTGCTTTGGGGTCACCTCTAGGTAATGTCCCTTTAGTGTGACCAGCTGGACAGCTTGCGTGGGTGCTGTATTTGGCTCCCATAGAGTGACAGTGTGACAGAGCCTCCATATGGAGAGAACAGCTGAGGACGCAATTGTGTTAGGACCCAACAGAGCAGCATTCCTTCATTTCATCAGCCATCCATCCATCCATTCTTTTATTCATTTGGCCTACACTCTCACTGCCTCTGGAAAGGCCCGGGTCAGGTAGAAATAAGTACAGATGGAGGTTCAGTTCTGCATGCTGCCTCATGTGAATACAATCTGATTAGTGGAGGCTGAGCACTGAGCGAATCAATTTTGTGATAATACTCATCCTAAACGGGCCATATTCTAGATGTTTGTATTATTGTGAATTTATGATTTTAAATTGTATTTTTCTTTCCATTTGATACTATAGCTGTATCTTCTTATGGCCACTGTACCAGTTAAAGGAATCCGTTTAAATTTTTAGTAAAAGCATAAATAATTTTTAACTAATCCCAAACCTTTTAAAATGTTGTAGTGTATATATTCTATTTTATTATGTAAACCCAAACAATCTTATTTTTGTTAAATATTTTGCTTGAAAAATGTAATCTTTCAAATAAATGCCTCTTAGTTTGATATTTTCTATCTAATGCAATGCCATACGTTGCAACATGCAATATGTTTTAAGTACTATACCTAATGAAATGTGACTATATTTTAGGTTTTGTATCAAAAAATTATTACAATCTCCAAATGCTGACACTATGAGGGCACATGAACTGTGGAGAGGAAAAGTCATAGGCTTATTTCTGTAAATAAAATTCTGTTGGTCCCCTGAGTGACAAAGGCAGAGAAGCAGTGAGGGGTGAAAACACTGGTGCTGAGAGGGGGACAGAGAGGGACCCACCCAAAGGCAAAGACATCAGACTGTTTGGAGAAAGGAAGCTGGTTTTCTGCGGTCTCGGGGGAGAGCTGACGGATGAGCTCAGGAGCGAGATGACACAGCCAGCCGCTTGGGATCCGCAGCTTATCCTTTCTCCTACTGGAGAGAAAGAGACACACAGAAGACGATGAAGTTTAAAACATGATCAATCACAACACACAAATCATTTTTGAGTTCGATTTATTTGTACCACACAAAAGGTCAGAAAACAAACTAAAAGATCATTATAGTGACAATTCTGTCCAAGAAATACAATAGAGGGCAAGCAACTATTAGTCTCCCATAGTCAGACTATTGACATACAGTCTAGTCCACAAATGAGACCTCTTTTTGAACTTGTTTCCCCCTAAAAAGCAATGAGACCAAATGACGAGCAAATGGAGGGTTTTGCTATATTCTCTGTTTTTCAAAATGTTCTCCTCAGACAAATAATATAGAATTTTCATATTCTGTAGATTTCAGCAATTTCTCAAACTTTGCTCAGATTTGTCAAAGTCTGGAAGCAAAAGTCAAAGATTTCATGAACTCGAAACAATTCTTATAAAATTGTCCTAAATGATCGGAGCTGCACAATTCACCATAATTTTTTGTAGATCTATACTCTTATTGTTTTTTTTTTATTTTTTTTAGACAAGTTTGTTATATTATTTTAAGCTTTTGTTTTTTAAATACAAAGTGATTGTGTGACTCTGTTCCACAGAAACTCTACCACAAGTTTGAAAGACCGAATGGCAAGAAACTCAAACTATGAGCTGTTTTTTTTCTTCTACTCAGAAGTAGACAATGTAGCAGAGTCTGGGAACTTGTAAACACAACTTTGTTTCCCACCGGACCGATTAAAAACCTGTGAATCCTCTACAATGATAAAGTAGTCGCCTCCTTCTCAAGTGTCAGACATGGATTAAAAGGGTCATCATTGCAACATAGAGTGTTTCAGCTTGACTGCGTCCTGATCCAAGTAAAAATGAATCACGCACCATGATGCTGTAGTATCTATTATATATAGATAATATAGATATATATCTCCAAACCAGGGTTGAAAAGTAAAGGGCCTTACGAAAACAAAAATGCATAAATTGAACAAACATACCCCCAAATAGTGGGACAAAAAGTAGTTATTTATTCTTTTCTTACTCCATTAACCGCTTATATACATAAATCACAATATATTAATCATTTATACTAATCAGAATAATTAATAATAATAAAATAATATAATTATAAATTATATTAATTTATAATAAATTTTTACCATTTAAATTTGATAAAATAATCTATTTCAAATAACATTTGTTATAAGCAATAACCTCTATAGTATGCTCAGTATATTGTCGTTTAATAAATGAGATCAATCTATGTATTAAAAAAATATAAAAAAACGTGTATGGGTGTATTATGGTTTAACAAAAAAAAAAAAAAAAAATAGCTAAGAAAAAAATATATGCAAACTCAGGAGCAAATATTGCCCCTTAATTAAAATAAAATAATAATAGTAATAATAAACACTGCTTCAAACTAAGAAACAATAACAACAACAAACTTTTGTTACATTAGATGTTATGTTACATCATGATCACAAAAGACAGAGAGAGAGAAAAAAAGAAAGCTCTTAGGGCTTCAACAGCATTAAAACCACTATTGCCTGAAATCTGGGCGGCCCATCAGACTGCCCAGAGTAAATTTCCAATGACTTCATCTTTCAGAAAGACTCAAACCCACACAAACCTTCATAAACAAACCTTGACATTTCATGATGCTTCAGTGCGAGCGCGTTCAGAGCCTCACTAGCCTCTCGTACCTGCTAGATGATGTTGCCTTACATGGATGTGGTATTTCAAACAGCACCAAATCCCAGAATAATCAGATCTTATTACAATACCCAATCAGGTCCTGAGTCATAATACATAACTAATGTAAAATCGTGTTATTGAGAGCCAGACTTGTGCTTTACAGATAAACAATTCATAATTATGTTAAAGCTTGCACGTCCCTGATGGTCTGAAAAAAAAATGTGCCGCTCCCAAATACTATCCCTTCCTCCTAATAACTCCTGATAATAATTCACATGGCTGCGGAGGTGTAGAGGTGGGCTGATCAGAACGGCAACAGTGAGCCGATCCAAGAGACTTGATCAACAATGACTGCAATGTAAACCTGTCGCTGTGGAGACGCCGTCTTTTTCCCGGTAATTACTGCCAACATACGTAAACACACTTGTGCGAAATCAGCCTCAATCAGATGAACCGATGGGTACGAGTGTTTGCAATATTGCTCCATCGGGGATGTTGATTTACTGCTTGCAATGCCAATGAAAACATTTTCAAAGAGGCGCGACACGCAAACACGAACGGGACGAGTGCCAAAACAACATCAACATCATCACGGTCATCAGCGGTGGCAAACGCTTCATGTTGCCCAAGATAATTTACTCTCATTTTCAGCACTTTCAAAGCCAAAGACTTCATTAAACATCTTATTACACAAATAAACATAAATTCATAAAGTCAAATTTCTTAATTAAAAATTGTGTTTCAGGGCTGTTGACTGACAAATGCAAGAACTGAATATTGTTAAGACAATGCTTAATCTCACTAAACTTTTCAAGATCACTTTCAGAAAAAAACAAGAAATAAATGTTTGCTTATTTATCATTTATCATATGCATTTATCATATTTCCCTCAATCTCATTACTATAGTGCTGAAAAAAATTATTATAAAAGGTACAATTATAAAATAATATAGTTATTAAATGGCAAAGTGTGTTTACATCATTGCAGTATTAAATTAAATTAATAATATTTTTTGTTCTGATTTTTCAATGCAGTGTCATATACTGTACAAGAGGACATGTCCTCTTATAACCCTTCCCTTTGCCCTAAGAAACATATTCAGAACTGATGAATGATTGAGATATATGAAGTATATCACAGCTTTACAAAACAAATCAAACGTCTACTGCTGTTCACGCAATTCAGCGGCCTTGCCTGGAGGAAGGAATATCTTTGAGGTCATTCGGCCATAAAGAAGAGGATGTCTTCATACATCGCAAGAGAGCAACAAAACGCATACATCAGACACCCTTCTCATGGATTTTCCTGTTCAAAGGAGTGTGGCGGAGAAAGGTTTCTTTTAAGTCTTTGTCTCTTGAAGGAGACAGGAATATATATATAGACAGAGGTCTAAATCTGTAAAGACTGTGGAATTCAATTAAGGTAATGGAGGAGATGGCATATGCAGAAAAGATAGCTGTTCAATACTTCAGTACTGATCTGAGAAAGATTTTGTGCTTTTTCCTCACGTTGTGTATTATGACACCCAATCACAAATCATTTTACGCCAAAAGCCTCATCCACATCATATATACAGGCGGAATTGAATTAAATACTTGGAGAAAATGGCATTAAAACATAATTAATTGAATATTCGTAAGACTGAAAATTGATTCGGGATTTAAACTGAAATGAAGTAACCCTAAGGGCAAAGCGTGGTCAATTAAATGGATATTCACCCAAAAATATCAGTCAGAATTCACTCATCCTCATGTGAACGGAAACGCTCCTAGCTGTACAAGCTCGATTTCATGCATGAAATGTGTAACATTAAAGGGATAGTTCACACAAAAATGATGAAAATTCCATCATCATAGTTATTTTTTGTCCATACTCTTATAAACAAAGTTTCTTTATTGACATCTATGGTTCCATGAAGAACCTTTAACATCCCTGGAGCATTTCCATTGCACAAAAGGTTCTTTATAGGGAAAAAAGGTTCTTTAGATTTGTAAAATATTCTTCACACTACAAAAATAAAGTTTTTTTATTTTAAAGAACTGTCCACTGAAAGGTGGTCCAAAAATTGTCTCATCACTGTGAAAACCCCTTTTTGGAACCTTTATTTTTAAAGACTTCCTGTGGTGAAAATCAAGCGTTTAACATTGTTTACATGTCTATCTGCTATTTTTAATATATGCTTAAAGACAAACCACGTGCAAATTCATCAGTCAACACCATTGCTGAGCATTTTCTCCTTAAAATTGCACCTTCTGCAAAGACAGTCTCAAACATATGGTTTGAAACGGTCTGTTTCCTACCCTCACAAACATGTAACCAATCACGTCAACCTGCTGGGTGGGGCTTTTCATATCATTAGTAAAGCGTTTATACATTAGGATGTTGATTTTTAGATGGTAGCTTTCTGAGATGGTGAATGGGAACATGGTTTGTGTGACATTAGCAAAACATTCTCGCTGTTTGATCAAGTAGTGAAGCCAAAAGCTAATGATATAAATTATTGTTATATGTCTGACATTGTAGAGAGCAATAGAGCAATACATAAAATGCATTACCATTCTGATACATTAACTTGTAGATGACCCTGTATAATTAACCCTCTTCCTCTTCTTCTTGAGAATCCCTTTCCCTAATCCCCTTTTGTTGCTTTGCAGCCTGAAAATGACGACGGGGACACCGTTTTTGTTTTATCCAGCTGTATTTACTCAGTGCAACTTATAGCACCCAACTGAAAGATACAACACCAACATGTCCGCTCCATACATAATAAAAAAACCCCGAATCAGTGCGTTGATAAAGGATCACCCCCTCCTAAAAATGACTGGACCCTCAATCCGGTTGTACGCTAATCCTTCTAATGGCCCACAAAGCTGTGAATAGCTGTGGGTCCATTTGACGCTCAGCAAGACAATGCTTTCCTGGAGCTTTCAGTCTGGTAGCGCCCTGACCACCAATAACTATGGGGGGCAAGGCACTGTCAACCAGATCTCCGGGATAATTAAAGCTGTGGCGGAGCGAGGTACAAAAAATAAGGTCAAAGGCTTTATCAAGGACTAGAAGCACAGTGAAGTCTATATAAGACAGTGGAAGCCGAATATTTGTTACAAACGACCCGCTGGATCAGGACGTCCCTCCACGGATGGAATCAAGAGCTGGAGGAAACGGTCAGAGATGAGGCACACCAAGTATGCTACAAGAACCTGAAGTAGCTGAGGACAACTTATGGAAAAAGAGGGGTCTGGTGGATTGTGGGACAACATAGCACAAATTCTCAAGACAACAACGCCATGCCTCCAGCCAGGGACCACTGCCAGTCCCGGGATGAGCATTTGCCAAAAGCAATCTGAAGATTAGAGAGATACATACGACTGAATTATTTGGCCTCGACCAGACATATTCGGATGGAAATCCAATACAGCCCCCCTCAAAATAACGCATTCTCCAGTTAAACGTATGGAGGGGTGATATCAGTTAGGAGGGTGTTCTCTGCAGCGGGGCGGGAGCACTGTCAGGATAGAAGGAGGAAAAAATGGATGGGGGCAAATACCGTCAATTCTGAGGCAAACCTGCTGCCCTGCCCGGAAAGTTGTCAATGGGAAGAAAGTTTACCTTCCAACATGACAATACCCCAAAGCACACAGCAAGACTGAGCACACAGTGGTTGAAGGAATTGAAACATCGGGGACGATTTGCAGACTGCAGTACACAAATGCTCTACATCAAATTAACGAACGTGAGCAATATGCAAGAAAGTGGGCAAATATTGCAAAGTCTAGATGTGCACGGTTAGTAGAGAAATATCCCAACAGACTAAAGGCTGTAATTGAAGCAAAAGGTGTTTTTTTTTTTTTCATTTTAAAGGGGGGTGATTCTTTTCTATACCCACTGTATGTGAACTCTTCTTTCTATCTAAATATGAATAACTGGTTGACGAAAGCAACCATTTTCATCTATTCATATTTTTTGCAGTGCATTGAAATTAGATTGCTAGAGGGAGTTTCCCCTATAAAAGTTCCTGAAGTCCTGTCAATCGTCTGTGTGATGATAACAACATCTGCTGCTACTTCAACTCACTGAAGCAGACATTTATCAGGAACCATAAGAACACTGAAGGTGAAACTGGATTTAGCACTGTAGCCCACACTCTAATAATTACAGGCTTTGGTTTTTAATAAGCAGTTCTGAAAGTCATTATGGAATTTAAGGACACTATTAATGGCCTGCCACATGTATAGTGTGATGGGTTGTACATTTGTCACTCTTCTACTGGAGACACAGAGAGAAAGGTACATCTTTGTACCATATTTTACCACTAAAAGGTGCATAGTAGTACTGTAAGATACATACTGTATCACAACTCTAAGGTACTAATATGCACCTTTTAAGGGTACAAAGTAGTGCCTTTAAGGGTACTGCTTCCAGCGAAAAACTGTTGTACCCATAAAGGTACAGTTATTATTACTTTTTTTTCTGGCAGTGTAGACAGCATTTTACAACATCACAGGCGCACTCCTGAAGTGAAGGCTTTTTCAAAGGGTAGGCCGCAACATCATGTTGCCTGCCTAATTTTGGACAATATCTAAGGCAACATCAGATGTGTCCTTTTGAGAGCAACAAAAATTATTTCAAAATGAAAATGAATATGAGAAATTAATTCAATGACAAAATGTACTGATACAAATATCGTAGTTCAATATAACATAAAAACTTACCCAATATTTTGTTTTCTACAGGTTTTTATGTTTATTAGACTTCAGCATTAGCTTATCAATAGCAATAATTAAGGATACTTTATTTAAAAATGTAAACTCATTCGATGGCTGACACTGAAAACGTTTCTACTTAAAGAGAAAAGAATAGCATTACTTGAAATTGCTGGGAGTTGTGTGTTTGTGTGAATTTGGACCTACCTGCCTGCTTGTAGAACACCAGATATTGTGAACAGGCCAAAGTCGGTGATGACCACTTTCCCGTTGTCATAAAATACATTCTTGGATTTCATATCTTTGTGAAGGATCCCTTTGGCATGTAGGTAGCCCATGCCCTGAAAAAATGGTGTTAATGTAATTAGGGATACATGTTTTTGGTCTAATACTAATTTTATGTCTAGAATTTCTTTTCTAATTCGAAGTCTAGTTGAAAATTTTCTGAAAAATACTTTAATTATGATTTAAAATGTGATTTTAAGTGTTGTTTGTAGGGCTGCAGAGTTTGATGTAAAATAATAGATTATACTGTATATGAATATGACTATAATAATAATAATAATACGTAGTAGTAGTAGTAGTATTTTATTATGATTTTTACTATTACTAAACAAAATAAGAAATATAACTACTATAATATTTCACTGTAAAATAAAACAGTTAAGTATTTAATATAAAAAAATAACAATACAAATATTTTTTTACAGTACAGTTGTAAAATAGTAAATGTTATTGTTGCAATTACTAATATTTATGAATTTCTTCATTTTTAAACATTAAACCATATATCTTTTATTTTGGCAGGATTGGTGCATGTTCCCAAATTGACGCTATAAGCGTCCCAAACTCCGAGCAGATGGAGAGATGAGTTTGTGTGGTGTGGCAGCGAACTGAGCTGCTCTGAAACACTAAAAGCACTGAACGATGAGCTGCTCACTTATAAAAGAACTCAGTGCTGTGCTTCACTCTGAAACATGCTCTGCGTGTATTTAATTAAATTGCAGCCTTTGTGATTTAATAATAATCATGTGATTTCTGTTTTATTCCATTTAATTGTGCAGCCCTAAATGTAATCATATGCTGTGTATGTGAAGGAACAGTACATGTACAAGTAGATATAAAGGCTTCCCAACACTGACATGTTTTCCAAAATGACTGCTATACACGTGAATCAATTTTAGCTGACATTTAGCGAATTCATCACATTGACTTCACATCAATTACTCTTACCTTCACCATCTCTTGTGCAATTTGTCTAGTCTTGTTCACGTCGAGAACGACTTTTGCATCTCGAATCACTGAGTAGAGGGTCCTGCCCTTACACAAACTACAACAGAAGAACAAAAAACACATATTAGACATCAGCACCAACCATAACATCAAAATATATCCAGCTATTTTTCAGCTATTTGTGCAGATTGTGGCTTTTTAAAACAATCTTTGCAGAAATAAAGAATAGCATTACAGGTTTATGCAGATTCAGTGTATAAAACAACTCACTCAAATATGAATCAAATATACATTTAACTATTTGTACAATTCATTGGCAAAAATACTTGAAGCGCTAAAGGTAAAGGCAATTTGAATAAAATGAAATAATACCATAAGACTGATTATTGATGTCTATAAGAGTACTAACTGGTATTGGTCATAATTAAGGTTGCAATTATGAATGCATTTAACAGTATATTAAAAAATGATGAGTGCAATTTAGCTTGTTGATGAAGAACACCAATAAAGCCTGCCAGAAAATACAACTCATTTAGCTGGTTTATGAACGCGGCAGGCTTGTGTTTCCCATCATTCTCAAAGTCAGCACAAGTCAAAATAAAATATAATGAATTTTAACCATTTCATGTATTGTGCCACCACCGAGAATGATGGGAAATTAAGGTAGGGGTTGTGACTACCTAAAGCACAAGAGTAATGAAAGGTCATATGATGAGCATCTATCCTAGCATCTACCCTAGTGCAACCTGTGGTTAAAAGCTTTGCTTTAGATCACAAGGCTAAAAGTTCACAGATCACCCCTCATTTAAACCTACAACCTACATTTTCATATAACATATGTTAGGACAAGAATGATGCATGTTCATACTTCAGCATGCTGTTCTGAATTTACATCCAAGCAAACTTGAGCACTGTCACTTAGAGGACTAATGATGCTGAGTGAGCCATGAACTTCACCTCTGCAGGAATGAGGAGAAAGACACCCCTCCAACTCCCTGACGTCTGTGCTCCTACTGTGCCACCTGACAAAAACGTCTGCGTTTTTCCCCGGGCTGCCCTCTTCCTTCATTTATACATATTCATAATGCCATCAGGGTACGAGGCCCATTTTTAGCATCACTCTGGCCTTTTGGCCTTCTACAGTGTGCAAATGCTGAACTCTGTATATATGCCGTCAGTACAGAAATGTGTTGCGTACATCACGTTTCAACTGTTAACACTAATAATGTCAAGACAGACTATTCCAAATAATGACAGGCTCTGACATTCTGCTGCAATTGTTGTACACACTGCATTTGTGAGCAAAAAGCCGAACTTTTATTCCACACTGCAGGGGTGATACGAAAAACAATGAAAGCATAATCACTCACGACAATGCGAAGACACACGATCAATATTTTTGTCAATATTTATTTATTTCCCTTATTTATTTTTAGGAAAGAGGGTCATTTCTAGCAACTATATCTCAATTAGTTTGTTTGGGCCTGCTGATTAAGGACTATGAATAAAACCATTATGACTTTTGTCTGTGTTAATAAAAATACACAAAATCATGCACTATAATTAGTGAGGAGTAGACATAACTATACGTTTACCAGTTTTTTGCCAAATGAAAAATATTTGCCAGTAAGGTCAGACAAATAAGCAAATTTTACAATTTGTTTACATTTTTACTGGAAATTAACTTAAAAGATACTGAAAAAGTCAGAAATATGTTTACATATTGGCTAATAGCTATTATTCATTATATAAATATATAATGTAGATTTGTGTGTGTTATATTATTAATATTAAAATTGACAGGCAGAGAAAGGTAGATAGATAGATAGATAGATAGATAGATAGATAGATAGATAGATAGATAGATAGATCGATAGAGAGATAGCACCAATTTGTGTGGCCCGAGGAAGGAAATAATATTGGCCATCTCCTGTTCAGACAGGATGCTAAAGAGTCAACTTTAAGAAACATTCATGAAGCTGGAGCTGTGGAGCTTACACACGCACGGAAACACGGAGCTGTGTCACTTAACAAACTTATAAAGCTTACGTGGTGATGATGGCCAGATGAGGGGGTCTCATACATGCTCCCATGAACAGGACCACGTTTTCATGCCGCGTGTTCCTGTACGCCATCACCTCTCTTTTAAATGCTTTCAGCTGTTCTTCATTGTCTCTTTCAATGTCAATTAGTCGTATGGCCACTTCTCCATGCCAGCGTCCATGATAGACCTGTCCAAAGCGGCCTTTCCCGATCAGCTCTCCGATCTCCACCTGCTCCATGGGAATGTCCCACTCCTGCAGGAAAATGCTGGTCTGGCTGGCCTTACGTGGAAAGTTCCGTGCGGACAGGAGGGAGAGATTCATCTCCTCAAACTCATCCGCTGAGCCCTCGGCCTCATCGTTGCTTCCCGTTCGATTAGATAGCTAGCTCGCTCGCTCGCTCGCTCGCTCGTCGCTCGCTCGCTGATCCAATGCTACCTATTCCCCAGTAGCCCCCCCGGCCCCGCCTCGCTGACTGGATGGCTGGCTGATCGGTCGCTGTCTTGGTGGCTGGCGGTCCGAAAGATAGACAGAGAGACAGACAGAATGATATATATAATGATGGAACGATAGATAAATAGAATGATAGAATGGTAGAGCGATGGAACCATGGAACGACAAACCGAAAGAGGGATGGACGCTTAGCCCCGCGCCGACGCGCCAGCCAGCCAGCAGCAGACAGCTAGCTAGATAGCTAGCTCGTAGATAGATAGATAGAGGAGCTCCATAGCTCCTAGATAGTCGATAGATAGATACCTAGAATACATAGCTCGATGATAGATAGATAGATAGATAGATAGATAGATAGGACTGATGTCAGACAGAGAATGGCAGATAGACAGATAGATAGAATGGTAGAGCAATGGAACCATGGAACGATAGAACAAATGATAGAATGATGGATAGAACGATAGATAGATTGAAAGAATGATAGATAGATAGACCGATAGATAGATAACCATGGAACCATGGAACGATAGAACAAATGATAGATAGATAGATAGATAGATAGATAGATAGATAGATAGATAGATAGATAGATAGATAGATAGATAGATAGATAGATAGATAGACATTTGCTATAGAAGCAGGATGACTCACATCAGATGTTGGTTCAACCTCAATTTGTAGCAAGGGACTCACTTTGGTACTGTGTGAAGAGAAACAGAAAGTGTGTTTGCTCAGGGAGGGTCATTTACCTCAGCAGAACGAACCAGTGTTTCATTTTCAAAGACCTATAATCTAATTAAAATCCATTGTTTACTTTATGCCATCTGAAAGGATCACATAAAAAATTCTGCTTGTTCGTCTTCATATTTTTAGCTTGTACAAAAGCTGTTTGCACAAGCTCTGCTTAGTGAGCTGCCTACATTTAACATCCTAAATGTAATGTAACCTCACACATTGCTAAGCTGTCTATACTCTAATCAACATAAACATAAAAAAGTAAAGATATACATTATGAAAAATAATCCACTTTTAATTAAGACAAATCTAACACTAAACACTTTTAGTATAAAATGAAATAAAATTCAACCTGGATGACACTCCGTTACATGTCTGTGGTAAGAAATGTGTTTGTTAATATGTTCTGACCCTTGTTTGGGTTGAAAAATATGAAAAATAATCGTGCCGGAAGATCTATCAGTCCATGTATGCATTCATGCCTGTTAACAATTTTACTCTACAGCTGTCAAACATCTCATTTCAGCTGCATTACGATACTCCATGATGAAAAACATACTACTGTCAAAGAACTACAGAAACTGAAATCCAGTTTGTCTTTGTAGTTAATGCATCTTGATTCAGTTAATTAAATATAGCATTATTCTTTATGGGTCTTTGAGTTTTTTTAAAACATCCATGGATGTGACTGACATCCTCACTGTAGCGTAAACTCAAGCCCCACTCTCTGTTTGGCTAAAGTTTATGTGTGTATGTATGTGTGTGTGACTTGTCTTCAGTCACATCAGCTTTTGCACCACAAATATTTTTGCTCTAATAATTCTGTAATCTAAAATGCTCATATCTGCCATAAATAGACACAAGCCATGGCGAAACTGTCTGACGTGTCTGTGGCCTTTCACTGGGCATCGCTCTAAATACTGTACATACACTAACACACATAGTACAGGACAGAACATGACATGTCAGACACATTTGTATATTAATAAACAATGTTAAATGGTCTTGGCATCTCATTATAAGTGACATAAAATAGATAATTGCACATTTTACAGTATTTGACCTCCATCTAAAGCAGCAAGAGAGAATCATGACTACATTTTATGCTACTAACATTGCATTGAAAAAATGTATTGTATTAACTAAAGTTAAAAACATTAATAATACTGTAAAAACTGTATTGCTTATTGTTAGATAATGGAACCTTACTTTAAAGTGTTACAGAGATAATTAATCACCATTGATTTACATGCATTTGCACTTTAGTTCCAAATCCCAGTGAGCTGTTTTGCGGTTTTTACGACCTAATACTGATTTGGAATGCTCTACATAGACAGACTGATGTCATCATGTTTAAATGAATCCTAAAATGTCAAATCAACATATAAAGTCACATACACATATATAAACACTCACGCACTTACCCAGGCTCAGACAGAACAGGGTGTAGAATGACTTGAGGGGCCCTGGTGGGAACCTCAGGGGCCACATCTACAAAGAGAAAGAGTAAGACAATAAGTCACAAGACAGAAAAGAGAGAGAAAATGACAATTTGTAAAAGAGTGTATTTTTATAGACTAAGTTCATCAAAACATGCAGGAGTACTGCCGAGAAACAGAAGCTGCTTACACTAAAAAAGACTGATGTAGAAACAATTTTTACTCAGAAAATTAAATTTTTTTTGTAAAACAAATGTCATCCTTAAAAAAAATCTTTAAAAAATTTAACTATAACTATAATTTTTATAGTATATTTTTAACATGTGCCTACTACACAAACATATGAAGCCATTCACTGCTGCTATTTTTTAAGAAATTAATACTTTTATTCACCAAGGATGCATTAAATTGATCAAAGTGACAGAAAATGCATTTTTAAGGTTTATTGTATATTTCAAATATATGATAATAAGAAATGTTACTTGAGTGCCAAATCAGTATATTAGAATGATTTCTGAAGGATCATGTGACACTGAAGACTGGAGTAATGATGCTGAAAAATATAATATAAAAAAATATATGATGCTCTATTGTTAGGAAAGATGAAACTCTAGAGGATTATCATTTAACAAACACTTTCTATTGAAAAACAAATGAATGGTTTTGGCTAATGGATAAAACTGGCTGGGTGTTCCCTGCTGAAAGGTACAATGGTGACTGATCTCAGCAGCTCACCTCTAATATATAAACTGCCAAAAATTGGAGTCAGTAGCCTTTATTCTAAACTATCAGGCTACCAACACAACATGGCTTTCCTCCCTCCGCACGTTCATCAAAAACATGCAGCGAGCTGAGTGCCTCCCACAGAATACAGGCACTCATCAGCCTTTATTTGTCAGCGAGGCGCAGGCGACCTCGCCTTTAAAAGAACCATCATTAGAGAATACAGCATTGCTGGTTAAGAGACGACAAGAAGAAGAGCAAAGAAAGACAGAGGGAGAGGGAGGGGGTTTGTTGCGTCTCAAAGAAAAGATGGCATAAAAAAATGACATCAAAAAAGTTCGCCTCGGCATGTCGCGCTGCATTATGGGTAGGGGTAATGACCAATTATGACACACTTACCAGGGAAGATGAACTGCTGCTTGCATTTGTAGAAATGAGATGCTGAGAAGAGCACAGGAGAGAAGCAGACAGAATTCAATAAAATTCGATACACCCCCAGATGCTTATTGGTCTGTGTTATTATTCTGCAGAATCCATCACAAAGATGCATTTGCCATAAAAATAGCAACTTTTAGGATACACAATAGTCCAAAAGTCTGAAACCACACTGAAAATCTGAGATTCAATGTCTAATAAATAAATAAAATCGACAGAAATAAATACAATGTTCTATGATTTTGAAAAAGTACAAAGAAATGTTGATTTAAAATATTTAAATATTCAAATATTTTTATTTCTGCAGTGCCATCACTAATCAAATTTAGGATGTCATGCGAACTCTGGCACAGGATGTTCACAAACGTTTACAAAAGTTCTTCACAAACTTGAGGAGTTCATGTCAGTTTGACTGCTGCTTATATTATGTGCTGCCATAATTGAAAAGCGGGACATTCCAAACAGAATTCCAGACTATGATTTAACTGACTGCAAATGCAACAGAAAATAAAAAACGGCACAAGTGCAACAATTTAAAGTTTGTGTGTGTTTCAATATAAGCGGTTCAGTCAGATATCACCTGATTAAACTACGCACTAGTGTTTTCTGCACGCAACACAACAACAAACACAGCACGGGCAGTGATGTCCGATTTGTGGGGAAAAAAATCACTGTCTTTTATTCAATCAAACTGTTTTTTATTAATGAGTCGGTCAAAAAGATTAAAAAACCCTGCAAGTTAGCAGTCTGAATCAGACTCACCGAGTCAGTGAATCATTTAGAGACATTCCTGAGTTTACAACTAACATGGTTCAGAGTGGTACAGTTGCTACCTGTGCTCAACTGTGCCTGTAGTGACATGATGATGGTTTTCACAGTATGTCTACATGCCTTTCTCACAGCAATGTAGATTATGCTAACTAACTCATTAAAACTGATATAATACATCAATGTACTGTTTTAAATGAAATCATAGAAAGATCATAGAAAGAGTGTTTTTTTATTCTAGTTCCATTTTATTTATTTATTTTTTTCAACAAAATAGACTGATATTTATATGGCACAAATAAGGATTATTAGAGAGACCAAATTAAATTGGAACAATTTATACTCAATACAAAATCCTTATATGATTAAAATTCTCCTCATCTTTATACAAATCATAATTTCCATCATTTTTTGGTCTGGAGCTCAGCCATATCAGCATGATATTTGCACAGGTGTGCCTTAGGCTGGCACCTATAAAAGGCCACTCTAAAATGTGCAGTTTTACTGTATTGGGGGTCCGGGGGTTTCCGAAAACCAGTCAGTATCTGGTGTGGCCACCATTTGCCTCACACAGTGCAACGCATCTCTTTCGCATAGAGTTGATCAGGTTGTTGTTTGTGGCCTGTGGAATGTTGGTCCACTCTTCAATGGCTGTGCGAGTTGCTGGATATTGGCAGGAACGGAACACGCTGTCGTATACGCCGATCCAGAGCATCTCAATGGGTGACATGTCCGGTGAGTATGCTGGCTATTCAAGAACTGGGATGTTTTCAGCTTCCAGGAATTGTTTACAGATCCTTGCAACATGGGGCCGTGCATTATCATGCTGCAACCTGAGGTGATGGTCGTGGATGAATGGCACAACAATGGACCTCAGGATCTCGTCACGGTATCTCTGTGCATTCAAAATGCCATCAATTAAATGCACCTGTGTTCGTTGTCCATATTAACATACGCCTGCCCATACCATAACCGAGCCGCCACCATGGGCCACTCGATCCACAACTTTGACATCAGGCCTGGGCTGGTGTGGTTACACGTGGTCTGCGTTTGTGAGGCCGTTTGGATGTACTGCCAAAATTTCAGAAACGCCTTTGGAGACGGCTTATGGTAGATAAATGAACATTCAATTCCGGCAACGGCTCTGGTGGACATTCCTGCAGTCAGGCATGCCAATTGCATGCTCCCTCAAAAATGGCGACATCTGTGGCATTGTGCTGTGTTATAAAACTGCACATTTTAGAGTGGCCTTTTTTTGTGGCCAGCCTAAGGCACACCCTGTGCAATAATCATGCTGTCTAATCAGCATCTTGCTATGCCACACCTGTGAGGTGGATGGATTATCTCGGCAAAGGAGAAGTTCTCACTAACACAGATTTAGACAGATTTGTGAACAATATTTGAGAGGAATAGGTATTTTGTGTACATAGAAAAAGTCTTAAGATCTTTGAGTTCAGCTCATGAAAAAATGGGGGCAAAAACAAAAGTGTTTGCGTTTATAATTTTGTTCAGTGTAGTTTATAACTACATTTTTGTTTTATTAACTAGTGTTCATTTTGTCAGCTATTTTTAGCTATTTAGTCTTGTGTCAAATGTAACTTTTAGTTTTTATATTTAGTCAACTTGTCCTGTTTTAGATTTAGTCAAGTTTTAGTCGACTAAGTCTCAACATTTTAGTCTAGTTTTAGTCAAAGAAAACCTGAAGTATTTTAGTCTACTTTTAGTCAATGAAAACTTGACATTTTAGCAATAAGATTATTATTAATTAACCGTACAGCAGTATTAATTTTGGCAGCCATTTTTTATTTAGTCTTAGTCTTACTCAAATGTACATTTTAGTTATCATATTTAGACAAACTTGTCCTGTTTTTGTTTATTTAGTCAGTTAAATATTAGTCACATTTTCGTCATTCTGTATAATTGTTAAACTGATAAAAAAATTATTGTTTTTCTCAATTATAATCGTAATGATTGTTGTCATTTGAGAAATTTACTTTTGCATTTCAGGTATTGCACTTTCTTCAGTAAGCACAAATCAATAGAATGTGGACACATACATGGTGTATTTTATCTCATCTAGTGTACTGATTTATTATAGGCTTTTTATTATATAAATCAACACCAAAGACTTATGCAATCTCTCTGTCTACATTATGAAAACAGCTAAATCAAACAAAAAATATTATAACAGTGAAATTCCTTGTAATTCCACAAATTCCAAATTGCAATAGCCATTTTCTCTATTAAAACAACAGCGGTTGTGTAAGTGCATTTATACAGCGATCACAATCGCAAACAATATAGTGAGATCTCAATGACAGAACTCTGACCGGCTGAATGACGCTTTCATTTAAGATCGCTAAAATCCAGCTTGTTTGTTTTTCAGATCAGCTGCAGCGGCACTTCCGCAATGAGGAGCGAGCGCATGCGCATGGTTGCCAGATTGCTTAAAATAAGCAAAACACACCGGGCAGAAAATGTATGCTTGTAACAGCGAAACTCGATTCGGGGATTAGAACTCTTGAAAACTTGCATAGTAGAGCAGTGTGCAATAACATTTTGTCTCCTTTTTTGGCGAAAATAAAAAGAGGTTTTTGGTAAAGTTTTTTTTTCTTTTTAATGTATTTTAGTCTCATCTTATTTCGTCAACAAAATTGCATGTTGATATAATCATAGTTATCATTTATTGACCTTATTGTCATCTCGTCATCGTCTCGTCTTAGTCATGGGAAAAAAGCTCATCAACGAACATTTTTCATCATAGTTTTCGTTAACGAAATTAACACTAAAATTAACACCAAAACTGCTAAACTTAAGCTTGGCATTTAACCCTTATGCGTTAATGATAATGCTAAAAATGACGGCCTTTAAAGTGCCCCTAATATGCCATTTCCAATATTGCCTTTCATGCATTGTGTAATGTAGCTGTATGTGATTGTAAACGATCTGCAAAGTTGTAAAGCCCACCCACAAACACGTCATGTTACTGACGATTGCTTCTCTA
This sequence comes from Sinocyclocheilus anophthalmus, assembly GCA_018155175.1. Classification (NCBI taxonomy): domain Eukaryota; kingdom Metazoa; phylum Chordata; class Actinopteri; order Cypriniformes; family Cyprinidae; genus Sinocyclocheilus; species Sinocyclocheilus anophthalmus. The sequence continues at coordinate 400,606 of JADLZN010002101.1, read as the reverse complement.
ATCTCGGGTTTTGGATCTGCTGGCTCCACTGAATCACAACCTGCAAGCATGATAAATAATAGATGCTTATATTTTCTACAGAGCGTTCAAAATACAGAACTATTGAAAAAGGCGTATCATTTCCAACACGCGCTGTACGCCATAGACCAATCACAACAGACTGGGCCATCTGACCAATCAGAGCAGTGTAGGCTCACGGAAAGGAGGGGTTTAGAGAGACTGATTACTTGAACGAATCGTTTTAAAATTCGGTTACATTAATGCATATTTTGATAAAGCATTTTATGACCTTGTATACATGTAAACCTATTGTAGGAGATTATCAAAACAATATTAGGAACCTTGAAAATGGCATAATAGGGGCACTTTAAAAATTAGTATATCGCTCCTTCATCTACACATATTATCACCAAAGGGATTCAATGTTTTTTTGTCATTTGTGTTTCCTCTCAACTATTCTAACTTTTTACTTTTTTTTTTTTTTTTTTGGTTGAACGTAGCCCCTCATTGTCTAGCTTCGCCCCTTGAGTGAAAAACACCTTCTTTTTGATAATTGGCCAAATTTCAGTTAAAAAACTGAGGTGTATAGCTCAATCGCTGAAGCCTATGACTCAGTTCCCAACGAAATACAACCTGTGCTAGAGCAAAAAAACAGTTGATAAAGTATTGAATTCCAATAGTTGGTATAATACAGGATAACAATACGTTATACCAAATTGTGTAGCAAGGTGTAAAAAAGGTGTGTGTGTGTTGTGTGTGTGTGTGTGTGTGTGTGTGTGTTTGTGGTGTGTGTGTGTGTGTGTGACGATGCCTTTGTGTGAGAAGTCCGTAGGTTTTAGAGTCGAATGCGATAACATTAACTGCATTTACGGCAAAAAGAAAATCCTTGAGGATTAAGCAATTATGCTTATGTTTGGGGTTGGTACCTGTAAGGCTGGACTGTTTCTGCTGTCTGGCGCTTTGCGGGGAAGGGTGCAGAGGAGATGGGGGCGTTGCACTGGGCGGCAGAGGGGGAGCAGGAGATGACGGGGTGGAGGAGGTGGTGGAGGAGGGGTTACTGCTGGAGTCGGGCTGATACGGCACAGGGATGTGGTCCTGAAACAGAGACACACAGACTTTTTGTAACACACAAAAACACTCCCTACTCCTTGCTCATTCTCGGCGCAGTCAGACATCAGTAAGCCCGGCTTCATTCTCACGGTCGGTTAAAGATTAATCATAAAACAGAGGTGTGGCAGCTGTCGACCTGATCTCCCATGGGCTGAAAACTGGACAGCCGTGCTACGTTTGAAAAACTGCCCAACGTCGTGTTAGAAAGAGGAGCACATCAATAGCCAGCAGTGTTGTCATAAAGTATGATTGAGAGGCATATATATTTGATAAGACAACAGAAATCCCCCCCCAAAAAAAATGTCACGACTCTATGCTCTGCCAGTCATTAAAAGGCTTTTTGACTGCTATTTTTGTTGCTTAAATGTCACAAATTGAGTCTTTGGAAAAAACAAAAGTTAAGTAAAATACAACGCAATATAAAACCAAATGCATCTGTTTAAAAATTAAGAGTGGAAGAATAACAATTAGTTCATGAGTTTTAAAGATCTAATGTCAGATGGTACGGTTATGAACTTTTTTATTCCGTTTCCACTATACTCTCTCACACATACATACATCATTCTCTTACATACACATATTTTCTTCTTAAATACATGTATTATTTATAACTTTAAAAGTGCACTTTGCATAAGAGCAAAATGTATAAACGTGTGCATAAAATATATGAATACAGTGGGGCAAAAAAGTATTTAGTAAGCCACCAATTGTGCAAGTTCTCCCACTTAAAAAGATTTGAGAGGCCTGTAATTTTCATCATAGTATACCTCAACTATGAGAGACAAAAAGAGAAAAAAAAATCCAGAAAATCACATTTGTAGGATTTTTGAAGAATTAATTGGTAAATTCCTCGGTAAAATAAGTATTTGGTCACCTACAAACAAGCAAGATTTCTGGCTCTCACAGACCTGTAACTTCTTCTTTAAGAGGCTCCTCTGTCCTCCACTCGTTACCTGTATTAATGGCATCTGTTTGAACTTGTTATCAGTATAAAAAACACCTGTCCACAACCTCAAACAGTCAAACTCCAAACTCCACCATGGCCAAGACAAAAGAGCTGTCAAAGAACACCAGAAACAAAATTGTAGACCCGCACCAGGCTGGGAAGACTGAATCTGAAATAGGTAAGCAGCTTGGTGTGAAGAAAACTGTGGGAGCAATTATTAGAAAATGGAAACATACAAGACCACTGGAGCTGGGGCTCTACGCAAGATCTCACCCCGTGGGGTCAAAATGATCACAAGAACTGTGAGCAAAAATCCCAGAACCACACGGGGGGACCTAGTGAATGACCTGCAGAGAGCTGGGACCAAAGTAACAAAGGCTACCATCATTAACACACTGCGCCGCCGGGGACTCAAATCCTGCAGTGCCAGATGTGTCCCTCTGCTTAAGCCAGTACATGTCCAGGACCGTCTGAAGTTTGCTAGAGAGCATTGGATGATCCAGAAGAGGATTGGGAGAATGTCATATGGTCAGATGAAACCAAAATTTTACTTTTTGGTAAAAACTCAACTTGTCGTTTTTGGAGGAGAAAGAATGCTGAGTTGCATCCAAAGAACACCATACCTACTGTGAAGCATGGGGCTGTTTTTCTGCAAAGGGACCAGGACGACTGATCCGTGTAAACGAAAGAATGAATGGGGCCATGTATCGTGAGATTTTGAGTGAAAACCTCCTTCCATCAGCAAGGGCATTGATGATGAAACGTGGCTGGGTCTTTCAGCTTAACACACCGCCTGGGCAACGAAGGAGTGCTTCGTAAGAAGCATTTCAAGGTCCTGAGTGGCCTAGCCAGTCTCCATACACCCCCCCCCCAACCCCTCAACCCCATAGAAAATCTTTGGAGGGATTTGAAAATCCGTGTTGCCCAGCGACAGCCCCAAACATTACTGCTCTAGAGGAGATCTGCATGGAGGAATGGGCCAAAATACCAGCAACAGTGTGTGAAAACCTTGTGAAGACTTACAGAAAACGTTTGACCTCTGTCATTGACAACAAATGGTATATAACAAAGTATTGAGATTAACTTTTGTTATTGACCAAATACTTCTTTTCCACCATAATTTGCAAATAAATGCTTTAAAAATGCTACAATGTGATTTTCTGGATTTTTTTTCTCATTTTGCCTCTCATAGTTGAGGTATACCTATGATGAAATTACAGGCCTCTCTCATCTTTTTAAGTGGGAGAACTTGCACAATTGGTGGCTGACTAAATACTTTTTTTCCCCACTGTATATGAGGAAATGTAAGAATGTGTGTTAAAATGTGTGACTATGAAAGCAAAAATGTATGAATGTGAAAGGAGAATATAAGTGTGTGAGAGCGCCAGAATGAATTATGGCTTGTACGGCCCTATGACACTTTTGCAGTTACAATTAACCAACTGGTCTGAAGGTGATTTTTAGTGGATGTATGAAGTCAGATCCCTTCACACAAGTTCTAGAAACGTTTATGCTGTCAGGTGAATCCTCCGAACACACACACACACACACACACACACACACACACACACACACAGAATGTGTTCTTGCATTTTAAAATAGCTAGATGGAGCGCAATAGAATGGAATTGAATGCAAGGATCCCCAGACACGTTTTTTAAAAGTAGACTTGACATGGTGTGTTAAAAATGTCACACTCATCTTGTCGTGACTTGGTTTCCAATAAACATAAGAAAACCAAGTGTGCCAAAAATGACAAGAAGGCTGTTTGATGTTGGTCTGCAAAAATTGCTTTTCATGCCAAGTTGTTTGAATAAAAAGTGAAAGCAAACAAGTTGTTCTAAAGATTACAGGACGGGCTTATAATTCCAATCTGCCCGAGAAAGTTTTGTGATAATGTTGACAGTGGAGGGATGTAACATGGTTGAGTTGTGTTTGTTCAAACGTAATGGAACGTAACTAATCTTACCTTGTTGATTTTGTTGGTCTTGGGGAGAGTCTGGCTAATGTGGAGGTCGGAGTACCTGAGGGGGTTGTTTATGTCACATGGTACCGACTCGGTCCTGACGAGCTGACGAGCTGAGAGAGAGGGCGAGAGAAACAGCATAGTATCCACGGTAACAGGAGGCAGTTGTCACGGTAACAGAAAAACTCTGAAAAGTCTTGTCAAATTTTAATGAAAGAGCCACTAAACCATGTATTTTGTACAGTATATATCAGAAATATCACAGGTATGACACACAAGGAAATCCAACAGCAACGACCAGGGAGTGTAAAATAACATTGTTCCCTTCCTCCAGCAAAGAAAAACACATTTTTGTGTATTTCATATGCATAAAAGCATATAATTTCATATTAAGGAACCATTCAATTTAAGCATGAAAATAAGACACATTAAATTCCATTTGAAGCTAGTAATGTATCACAACTCAATTCATCTAATTTCCTAAAGTTAGTATAATTTCCTAACAGACCTGTTCTGAAAGTGCTTCACATTAAATCAGCCTAACAAAATTGGCTTGACATTTTTCTTATCTTATATTCATTTTTGTAATACACTAAATCTCAAAAGATTGGGTTCAGTAAGATTTTTTAAAAGAAATTAATACTTTTATTCAGCTAGGACAAAAGAGACATTTACAATGTTACAAAAGATTTATATTGCAAATAAGTAAAAAAGTAAAATGTATAACGGTTTCCAAAAATAAAAATATCAAGCACAACTGTTTTCAACATTAATCATAAGAAATATTTCTTGAGCTGCATATGATCAGCATATTAGAATGATTTCTGAAGGATCATGTGACACTGAAGACTGGAGTAGCAATGCTGAATATTCAGCTTTGCATCACAGGAATAAATTATATTTTAAAATATATTAAAACAGAAAACCATTATTTTAAACTCTAATACCATTTCACAATATTACTGTTTATTTCCTATAGTTTTAATCATATAAATGCAGTCTTGGTGAGCAGAAGAGACTTCTTACAAAAACATTTTAAAAATCTTACCGAACCCTTTTGAAAGGTATTGTACATAAATTTTTTTATGAGACATTTGAAAACTGTCCAGCACAAAATTTAAGGTATGAAATAGGAAATAATGTGTTTGATGAGCACATTACCTTGAGATGTTACTTGATCTGCAATATCAGAAATGAGGGGAAAATGAGGTGGTGAAAAAAGAAACAGAGAGGAAAGGTAAGATGCGTGCAGACTGAAGGTTATAATGTTTAACAGAGAACCAGACAAATTGTTTAGTACATTAATGCAAAGTAGGTGTGACATTCTTTTAAAAATACATTCTTCATTCCCTTTAAACACATTATCTTATTTGGAAACCAATTTTCAAAACGCCTGTAATTAAATATGGTCAGTTGAAAATAAAGCAATTATGAGGTTGAACACATGCTGTGTATAAGAATATTGCTGTTTCTGAAATCATATTTGAACCATAATTAATGGCCTGCCTTGAGTAGTAGTTTTTGTTTTAAGCATTTATGGAGAAAAAGAAAACATAAAAGTTGAAATACCTCTGGATGAGTCCCTACCTCCTCTGTGGTATATGAGTAAATGACAGGGTGGAGCTTCTTTGGTGCATTTGTTGTGGCACTTCAATCTGACAAATGAAAGCATGACAGAAATGTTTATTAGTTTGCTCTTGTAAAAGCAAATCAATGAATATTCAAAACAAGCACTTAATATGCAGCCATTATTTTGAGGGTGTCAAAAGCCAGCACGTATCTTAGTAACAAGATGCCATAGTCAAGGGTGGTAGAGTGGAAACTATTAGGCAGGTAATTTATTCAAATAATCTTTTAATGATAATGATAATTATGCTCAATTTGAATGTTCAGACACTACTGCAGGCACAAAGTCTCTAGCACTGAATTCTAAAGAGGCTGTGATGCAAACAAAAACATCAAATCACATCGTTACAAAGCTGAAATGTTAGGAATTTTCATTTTCAGAGATTTGAGTTGTTGCAAGAGATGGTTAAAGAAATGATAATAGATTATGCAGTGTATATTTAACATTCTGCATGCTGTGATTCAGTCTGTAATTTCAGCATCAGACAGAATTACAAAAATAACTTATTTTTTTATGATCTTTTGAGCTTTAAGGAAACTTAACCGTAAATGTAAATGTAAACGTGGTGTTTGCTGATGCAAAACTCAACACAACAACTGCTAGGGATTGCTAAAAGTTGTTTTCATATATATTTTGTATGGACCTTTTTCACATTTCTGGGTTTCTCAGCAGCAGAAGTAAACTTCTGTAGCAGTGAATGGGGGACTACCACAAATATATATTTTTTGCATTCCCATTTGCTCAAATAGCAAAAGAAACACTCCATGATAGTGTTTTCATGACTTTCAAAAAAAGGAAAAAATAGAGAGAGACTGATAACGGCAGTCAGTAGAGAGAACAATGTCAAATTTACTGTCACTCCCATAGACGCTGCATTAGAAACACTGTTTCTAATACATAGAAACTGTGTTAGATTTACGATGCTGATGACCGTTGAAACATCACAGTCTTGCAAAAAGGGTCTATTATTTTATGTATTATTTAATTATGTATTAAATGTAATTTTGTCATAATTATTACTTATCTCAGGCAGTAATTTAGACTTTTCATGTCATAATTTCGACTTTTATCTCAATTGTTTTTTTGTTCTAATCATTTGACTTCTTACTATCATAATGTAAACATTTTGTCAATTTAAACTTTTTGTATTATTATAACTTGGTATATCATTATTTTGACCTTTTCTGTCATAATTATGACTTTTATCTAATAATTTTGGGCATTTGTGTCATCATTTCAACTCTATCTCATACTTATAACTTAGCATCATATCATTTCAATCTTTTTAGCTCATAATTATAATGTTTTATCTCATAATGAGTGAGTGAGTGAAGTGTGGCGATCCATACTCGGAATTTGTGCTCTGCATTTAACCCATCCAAGTGCACACACAGTATTACCCCACTACACACACCGTGAACACACACCCGTAGCAGCGGGCAGCCATATTGCTGCGGCACCCGGGGAGCAGTTGGGGCTTCGTTGCCTTGCTCAAGGGTCTCACCTCAGTCATGGTTTTGATGGTGGAAGAGAGTGCTGGTTATTCACTCCCCCCACCAACAATCCCTGCCAGTACTGAGACTCGAACCCGCTATGTTCGGGTTAAAAGTCCGACTCTCTAACCATTAGGCCATGACTGCTAATTATGAGTACATAATAATTTCAAGCTTTTGTCATTTTTGTCAAACTTTTTATCTCATAGTTATGTCTACATATTTACTTCACAGCTTCTTTGTCAAACTTTTTTGGGTCCATAATTTCAACCTTTTGGGTCATAATTGTTTGTCATAATTTTCAACTTTTTATCTCATATTATGACTTAGTATCTTTTAATTTCAACTTTTTATCTCATAATTATGACTACATAATTATATCAACTATTTTATATTTTTCATATCTCATTTTTATCTCATAATTATGACTTGTATCTTACATTTCAAAATGTTTTATCCCCTAATTAACATACATAGAATTTTAACCTTTGTCTCATAATTGTATGTCATAATTTCAACTTTTTATCTCTTAATTATGACTACATAATTATATCAACTTTTGTCCAAACTGTTTTTGTCATAATTTCAACCTTTGTCCAATAGTGTTTGTCATATGTCACTTTTTATCTCATAATTATGACTTCGTATCTTTTCACTTCAACTTTTTATCTCATAATTTATGACTCCAATAATATTTACCTTTTATCATAACTGTTTTTGTCATATTCCAACTTTTTTGTTATACTTGTTTTAGTATCTCATAATTTTGACATTTATCTCATAATTATGACTTAGTATCTCATAATTTCAACTTTTCATGTCATACTTATGAGTTATAAAAGCATGATTTGTTTTCTTATGTGGCAGAAATGGGCTTCCATACTAAAGTTTTAGCACTTGCATGATTTACAGAAACATGGTTTATATTCTTATGTTGGGGAAATGGGCTCCCATACAAACATGTTAGCACTTACTTGCAGTGTTTGCATTTTAAGCCGAACAGCATTCCTTTCCCGCACACGATACACGTCTGTGACATCCAATACTTTGTGGAAAACCTGTACAAGCACAAATAAGTGCCATGATTCATTACTGAGCCTTTTTTGAGACATTTTCCAAGAAAAAAAATCTTATTTTATCCATTTTTAAAATGCACGAGGCCATATGGGTTTGTTTTGCTTCGCTGTCAAACTATCAGCAGATGGTTCTGACCTTTTAACAACCACTCCTAAACTCTTCAGATGAAAGAGCGAATGTGTCACAACAGCGATCACGTTTGCCAAGTAACCTTTTCATCGAGAGACAGATATGTGCAATGTATGCCCAAAGATAGGCACTTTGGCAGTAATTCTCAATTTAGAGTAATTTAATTTTAACCAAGGATCTTTCAATATCTCCTTTGCACTCGACTGTGCTTTCGCACATGACAAATACACAAGAGGACAAAGGCTGTACGGATGCATTGGCGATTGTTCAGCAGAATTGCATGGAAGGTGCTCTCTTTATTCTTCATTTCTTCTATCTCTATCTCTTTTTGTTTGCATGTAGTCACATTTGCATTCTCCGCAATAAAAGGGCCATTCAAATCTCCTGGAATAGAGTTCCTCTGAAGGGTCACTGTGCATTTGCCAATCTATTTATCTGATATTAACAGAAGCTGACAGTTAATAGAACATGACTAATGGGCTCTGACAGTGTCAAAGTGTCATTAGATTGAAGCTATACTGTCTCATGAAAGAGGAGGCTGGCTTTAGTACGCAGCTCACATCACTGTAGCCAGTTTAAAGATGATATGAGCGTTTCAATTTTTTGGATCTGTTTATCTGATTGCATTTTGAAACTGGCAGTTGTCTATCTATGATGACAAATAGACATTGATTTCCACATCTAAAGTACCAGGAAAACGAGAAATAGTTTTAGCCTTGGTGAACTTTGCATATGTTTTGATGGCTAAGCTACTGTGAGCTCTCATTAAAACCCTTATAACGTTGATCACAAAAGCACCGTGTTTCGTGGTCTCAGTGTTCTTTGTTTGACTTGGGATCGGTGGTATTTGGGGTAATCAAGTAATCAGATGTGAGTAGGCATGACTGGGGTTGCACAACCACACGAGTTAATTGGCTTGACATTTTGTAACCACTACCACACATTCATATCTACACAAAACTTGCCTGTGTTTTATGGAGTTGCCGAGGTCTCTGCGAGGTATTTGAGGAGACCAGCGAGGAACAGACAGAGTATCTGGAACAGAATGGTTGGGTCAGACACAGGAAAACAGGATTAACACTTGTAAATAAATAATAAAAAAAAACAAATAACTATTATAAACCTTAAAATCACTTTCATAAAGAGGCGAAAAGAGGTATAATAATTCCTGGATGAGCTATAAAGCAGTTGTAAAAAAGCAATTAGTTACAAGAAGCCATACAGTGATTTTACCATGGTTAAGAGATTTTCTTAGCCACAGTACAAACAAAACAGCTTTAACAGCAATATGATGAAGACAAAACTGTTCAATTATTTAAAAAAAAAGTTTCGATTTATTGACATGAAAGTGATTTATTAACAATCGTAACTCTAACTTGCATTCATCTAGAATTCAATTGAAATACCATTTATTGTACAACAACTGTAAAGCAATGTAAAACAATTTATTAAAAATGTTTAATTATATATATATAAGATCAATATGTGAGGTATGTATGTATATAGTGTACAAAAATAATCACATTTTGTTGCTTTGCAGCCTGAAATAAAGACGGACAGTTTTTGTTTTATCCAGCTGAATTTACTCAGTGCAACTTATAGCACCCAAGTATAGAAAGATAGATATAACACCACCATGACAGGAAAAAATTTAATAATAAAAAAACTGAATCCCCAAGTCGGAAAAAGGACCACCTCTTGTGTCAGTATTTTGTTGAACCACCTTTTGCTTTAATTACAGCCTTTAGTCTGTTGGGATTTGTCTCTACTAACTTTGCACATAAAGACTTTGCAATATTTGCCCACTCTTCTATGCAGAACTGCTCAAGTTCAGTTAAATCTGATGATGAGCGTTTGTGGACTGCAGTCTTCAAGTCATTCCACAGATTTTCAGTGGGGTTTAAGTCTGGACTCTGACGAGGCCATGCAAGGACATTCACCTTTTTCTCCTTCAACTACTCTGTGCTCAGTTCTGCTGTGTGCTTTGGGTCATTGACTACGTTTACATGGACATCAGTAATCTAATTATTTACCTTATTCTGAATAAGACAATATTACGATTAAAGGGGTGGTTGAATGGGGTTTTTTCTAGCTTGATTGTGTTATGGGGTGCAGAGTTAACATGTGTCATCTTAGTTTTTTTTTTTAAAGCATTATTTTTCACATAATTTACCTTTATTCCATACCGATCTGTCCCTTCTCTAACAAACGCCTCAGTTATTTCCTGTTTTTATGAAGCCCCTCCCACAGAAATACACAATGGGCTCTGATTGGTCAGCTGGCTCAGTGTGTTGTGATTCGCTAAACCGCCCCTACAGCGCGTCTGGAACATCCGCCCATCAAGCTCACGAGTATTGTAAACAATGACGTCCTATATATTGCTTATCAATCTGAGCCCAATTGAGACGCAGAGAATATTAATGAAGAAGATCACGCAGAACCTGTGCAAGCATGGCTCTTAATGCTATGTTTGTTTGTTGTTGTCCCATACTTTTAGATATGCTGTTGTTTGTAAATGCTACTGCTTCTGTTAGCTTTTAATATATGGTTTTATCCTGATTAAAGCTTTAATACATCACAGCAACCGTACGAACATCCATGTTTAACACTTTTCATAGCTATGTGAAAATAAGTGTATATATGGAACAGTTTGTTGGAGCTGATCTGACGATCTGAATATGAGAGAGAGAGAGAGAGATGCAGAAGCAGGGCGACCGAGGAACAGTATTAAGAAATTTGCTTTAGAACATTGGTTTTGAACACGTGTGATCCATTAGAAGATTAGACAGACAGAATAGCGATGCATATATGAACAGATTTTAAGTGCAACTTAGGTTTCTCTTCCTCTTCTGTTAAAGCAGCACAACATGCCTTGCCCTCTTGGCTGCGTGGTCCCGGGGCGGGGTTATTGGTTCGGACGTAAGGAACCTAGGAGGAAGCTCGTTGTAGTCCAGTACAGCCGTTTTTGTAGGCAATTATTAAACTGCCAGAATTTTTAAAAGGATATCTCCGTTGCATGAAACTTCAGCGCGGCAATCTTTGGAGATTGTTAGCCTCAAACACAGCAAACAAACACTAAATGTAAAAAAGTGAAATCGCAATCAACCACCTTAAGGTGTTTACAAAGACGGTTGGCTTTTAGAATCACTTTCATGTTCCCGTTTTACATTTATAGTACATAGATCAATTAATAGCACACGTCATTACGTCACCACGCGACGCCATCTGACGTCCCCTCCGGAATTTCACGTATAAGCATATAGTTTGTCTTCGTTATGATGCCATATACAGTTTTAGGTGTTTCATTTTTAATTTACTGAAAGCTTCAAGTGCAGTTAATTATTTGTCATGCTATACATGCAAACAGAAGACGGCGTTGTTGAAGCCATTCTTTTATTTGCCGTCAAACGGTTGAACACTGCCATGTGTGTATCCTGTCGCAAAATGCGGCAAAAAAGTCCTACACGAAGGTAATAATGTGATTAAGGTGTGTACATGTCTTTACAGCACTTCAAATAATGCGAATCCTCTAAATAGGCATACTCACATGTCTGAATTAGGATTTCTGTTTACTTCGATTATAACTTTAGCCGGATTAAGATAATCAAAAATCTCTGTTTACATGGTAGATTCTTAATCAGAGTATTGTCTTAATCGTATTAAAAATCGGAGTATTGTTGTCATTAGGTAAACGGACTCGTGTAATGTGGGAAGGTAAACCTTATTCCATGGACAAACGTTCTGGCAGTGAGGGCGCAGTTTTACTCAAGAATTTGACGGTATTCGCCCCATCCATTTTTCCTTCTATCCTGACGAGTGCTCCGGTCCCTGCTGTAGAGAAACACCCCATAACAGGATATTACTGTATCCATGCTTTACTGTAGGAATGCTGTTTTTTGGATGGTGAGCTGTATTGGATTTCCGTCAGACATATTGTTTGGTGTTGAGGCCAAATAATTAAATTTTTGTCTCATCTGCCTCAGAATCTTCAAGTTGCATTTTGGCAAAGCTCAGTCGTGAATTCATGTGGCCTTTCTTGAGGAGTGGCTGTTTTCTTACAACCCTCCCATACGAGTCACATTTGTGGAGAATTTGTGATATTTTTGTCACATGCACACAATGACCACTCTATTTGTCATAAATTCCTGTAACTGCTTCAGATTTGCTGTAGGCCTCTTGGTAGCCTCTCTTTTTTTGTATCCATCTCCTGACTTTTGACTGTCCACAACTTTATCCCGGAGATATTTTGACAGTGCTTTGCCACCCATAGTTGATTGTTTGCTTCAGTTGCACTAACAAGGACTGAAATGCTCCAGGAAAGCTCTTTCATGCTGAGATGATCAAAATGACCACAGCTGATCACAATTGAAAGACAAATGGGTTTGTGTGCCATTGAGAAGATGATTAGCTACGCCTGACTGAGTTTACAAGTCATTTTTAGGAGGGGGGTGATCCTTTTTCCAATAAGCCATGTCCACACGTACACGTGGTTTTTATAAATGGAGTTTTTCCTTCTTCCGTTTTAAAAAAAAATCTGGCCTGCCAAACCAACAGGTGGCGATATAATCTCAACCGTAAAGTCATGTTGGCCCATCAGAAACCTGAAAAAGTTTTCAGTAGGCGGAGATAACAGCGCAGGTCCGACGTCACAAGATTTGAACATCTTCACCGTGGCCGGAGTTTCAAACAATGTTGTTTCAGGACTGGTGCTGCGTTGGCATGTGGACGAACGGCCAAAACCACGTAGAAAAAGCTGCCATGTTTTTAAAAAATTAAACCGGTTCGTGTGGGACCGGGCCTCAGTGATTCTGTTTTTTGTTTGTTTTTTCTGACAGGTGGGGGTTATATCTTCAGTGCCACGAGTAAATACAGCCAGATAAAACAAAAACTGTGTCTGTCTTCATTTCAGGCTGCAAAGCAACAAAATGTGACTATTTTAAAGGGGGGTGATTATTTTCTATAGATAGATAGATAGATAGATAGAGAGATAGATAGATAGATAGATAGACAGTTAAACATTCAAATAGAAAAGAGTTATTTCAAATTGTAATAATTTGTCAATATTACTGTTTTACTGTATTTTTAATCAAATAGAAGAGAGACATTGTCTCTCACATTGTCCATGCTCAATTATACTCCATTTGTTTATGATTACAAGATACGAGGACAAGTACACAAGCAAATGCGCGCATACACACACACAATAATCTGCTCTGCCTTATTGTAAAAGCATAAAATACTGTATGAAAAAATATGAGGATCCTTGCATTCATAACCTGCCTCATAGTCTGCCTTTGATTGCTTCCACTTATATATTCACTGCCTCTGTCAATGTGCATTGCTTGATGCTTATATCAAATATGGATGTGAGTGTGTCTCTATTGTGACCTCGGCATTCTGCTCGGCTGGTTCTTTCAGGTGGATCAGGATGAACACGGAGTTCCAAATTAGATCAGAGCTTTGATCTTTGTTCTGGGGTGCTGGACTTCCCTTGAATCACGAGTGGTCTTGAGGGGAAAAACAGCATAAATATATGAGTGTTTTTCCGACTATGGGCACTTTTACGGTGGCCGAGAAGTGCAGAATAAATCACAATTCTGAAAACAAAATAACAAATTACAAACGCAAATGCAAGTCTAAAAAAACAAAATAACAATTCAGAAAAAACAACAACAATTCAGAAAACATTATAAAAAATCAGAAAACACAATGACAAATTCGAAAAAAAAAAAAACAAGTCAGAAAACACAACGACAAAACAGACAAACCGGGCAAAAGGTAGGTATAGTTTGAGGACAGAACATTGGTTTGGGATATTACTCACCGCTGACTGGACGAGGACATCTTGTCAAATAAACATATACAGAAGAAACCAAGTCGAAGAACAGCAGAGTCGTGGAGGAAGTCTGAGATGGTATTAAACGTGCTCAGTTTAAATGTATGGTAATGAATTGCCCTTTACTATGGAATGAAAATACGGGTTTATATTACATTTAGTTTAAACGTGCAATAAAACATCAGAGTTTCAGGGTGGCGATGGATAAGTGTGCCCTTGGCGTCTTGACGCGATTGACCCGGGTTCGATCCCGTCTTTTGCTTAACTTTTTTTTTCTCCCTTTTCAAATCTCGTATCACATCGTAAAGGCATTTATTTCAATAAAAATTAAGGAAATAATCAAAAAGTTGAAAATAAAGTATAGGGTAGGGTTAGGGTAGGTGTAGGGAGGGCTTTATTGTACCAATAAGGTGGCATCATTTAATAATTAAAATTATAATTTACACTCAATACGTTATTATTGCATACTGTTTTATAATGTAATACAAAAATTCTGAAGTGCAAGCTAATTGCCACTCTTTGCAACAAGTAGTATACTTGAATAGTAGAAATCCTGCTATTTTTACATAGGTAAAACAGCGTATTTTCACTTAGTGTAAAATAGCATATTGCTAAAAAATACTGCTATTTTCACTTAGTGTAAATAGAATCCATTGCTAATACGAGATTTGAAAAGGGAGGAAAAAAAAGTTCGGCAAAAGGTGGGATCGAACCCGGGTCGATCGCGTCAAAAAGCCAACGACACATGCTTAGCCATCTGCGCCACTGGAGCTGATGTGTCACAGCCACTTTTAATAAATGTAAATATACACCCTGTATTTTTATTCCATAGTAAGGGCAATCCATACAATACATTTAAACTGAGCTACATTAATACCATCTCCGAACTTTCTACCAACACTCTGCTGTTCTTCGGCTGGTTCTTACTGTATACGTTGATTGACAGATGTCTCGTCCAGTCAGCGGTGAGTAATCCCAAACCAATGGCGCTGTCTCAAACTATACCTACCTCTTCCGGTTTGTCTGATTTGTCGTTGTGTTTTCTGACTTGTTATAATGTTTTCTGATTTGTCGTGATGTTGTGACGGGTATTTTTGGATTTGTCGTTGTGTTTTCTGACTTGTTATAATGTTTTCTGATTTGTCGTTGTGTTTTATGACTTGCCTTGTTCTTTGTTTTCAGGAATGTGATTTGTTTCTGCACTTCTCGGCCACGTTACACTGTTAAGGGGCTAGGGCTTGATTTTTATCACACTTAAGAATAAAACTTAAACTTTTTATTATAAATGCGCTAGGACTTGGCATGTTTAAAACGATAATTATCGCAATTTAATTTTCCTCGATAAAAAGATAACCAGAGTTCGATAAATGTTTGATACAATGTTTATGCACCACAAGCGGAACAAACCAGCACGACTTATTTGAACCTTGCCACACACGAACCATTTATCCGCTCGGCTCAAAGCAGTGAGCCAACTTTAGTGACTTTTCAGACCCCTTTAGCCACTTTATTGCCAAACAAAAAAGTGGGCCTAGGGAACTTCTGGACACCAAAGGATCTAAAAGGCGAGAACGATGCAAGGATTGTCATGGAAAATGCTAATTAGCGCTTATTTGGGGGGGGGGGGGTTCATATATGTGACGATTAGCGATTTTTCAAGTGGATTTAGTTACTTTCCATTCAAAGAAGTTGGCACCAATGGCGCAAAGTTCAAACGGCAGCACAGCGCGAGCTTGCTAGAGCAGATGCATTTAATTACTGATAAGCGACACAGCGTAGAACATGGTAATTTAAACTAGTTTAATGCCGGATGAAACAGCGCTGACAAACTGGAAAAACACTGTGCGCAACGATACAGTCAGAAAGCTTTTCAATCTACAAATCACCATCATTCACCATGGATTCACTGTAGTAACACTAACTGCACCATGATATTGTGGCAGAAATGTGGGATATTCACACTGAATTTAATTACAGGAGTAATGGAGCCATGTGCATTAATAGTTTAAAGTGTAAATAGGTAACTTAATACAGTTGTCCCCGCTGATTCGCATACTTTATATATTAAATGTGTTTTTTAGACTACTGTTTTTCATACAAATACCTAGAAACCATAAAGTTAGATTTTTACCATGGTATTGAGGTGCTATATGTGTGTTTTTGACTGTGCTTATCATGATCTAAATGTATGCTACTAATGTATGGAAGACCAATGGTTAATTTTAAAAAAACACCTTAAACGGTCTGAATAATTAAATTTCATCATATAAAAATTAGGTTGTTACAATTTTTTACAGATGTTACTGTTTTGGATAATGAACATAAATTTACATTTGCATGTAACTCAAGCTAATTCTACCGTCAACTCAAGCTACTGTCAAATGTTTCAAATTTCAAATTTATCAAATGTTTCAAATTCAATTTCTAAGAAGCAAAAAAATAAAAAATGTAATATTATCAATATAGCAGCCTGCACTGCAAACTGTGCTGAAGATACACATCATCAAAGTCAGGCAACACAAACCTGTTTCATGATTTGAAACAATATCACTCATTAGAACATGTATCACTCAAACGATCCATTAAGATATTTTGTTTGAATTGAATTTGCCATGAATAAAAACAAGCACAAACTGTTCAACATGTCATACTGTTGTGCACATGGGGTGTCAATCATTCAGACTTTTCCACAAATTTACAGTGCTCAAAAAAACTCAAGGGCTGTGCAAATTAGATATAACCTAAGAACAATATATTAAACAGACTGCTTCAAATGTACAAATATAGCAATGTGTGTACAAAATTATCTTTTTAATGCAGCTAGATGTATCCACTTATATGAATGTATACGCTTGCAAATAAAAAATCCACGGTGAACAAAGCAAAGAGCCCCTGCACTGTCTTTTGTACATTATTTCAATGATACCTTCAATAAAATGCTCAGACAATGAAAACAAATGTTATTTTTTACTTCAGAGTAAAAATTCAAAGTAATTCTGCTCACGCTAAGAGGCTCTTCTCCGAAATAAACATCCTGGAAATATAGAAGCATTTCATTATAAACCCAGAAGCTGGTCTCTATTGATATCTTTATATCTGGTATATGTATCAATTTAGTACTTAACTATCAGAGATGTGCATGTCAACCAGTGTTGTTAGTTAAAACTGTAAAAAAAATAATAATAAAGCTGAAATAAATAAAAAAATACACAAATATTGGATGAAATGCTGCCTTGCAGTTAAACGAAATAAAATGTTTAAGTTGAAGTACTAAAATTACTAGAACTAAAACAGACATAAATGAAAGCTATAGAAATATGAGACCCCGAAAAACTAATAAAAATGACAAAAGCAGAATTTACTAAAACTTAAAATGCAATTAAAATGAAAATAAAAATAAAAATAAAAGCTCATTCAAAATATTAATAAACACAGTAATAGCATTGAAATAATACTAAAACAACACTGATGTCAATATTCTATGACCTCAGCAGTGATAAATGCATTATGACTAAAAATTATAAAAAATATTTCAAAATAAGTGAATATATATTAATACATAAAAACAAATGATCATAAACTAGCATAACACTGCAGGGATAATTTTAGACAAAACCCTTGCTTGCCTGTTTCTATGGTAACCGCTCAAAGTTTTAAAAAAGATGATGCAAATTATAACAAAAACCAGAAACTAATCTTATTTACTATAATAATCAAATACATTTGTAAGGATTAAACTGAAACAAAAACCAATTGAAAAATGATCCAACAACTGACAACAGACTTCAGCATCCATTAAAAAAGTACTGTGGAGGCAGCAAGGTACAAGGATTGTATCATATAAATAATATGGAACAGAATGATTACCATATTTCTATACCATGGCATTTACATGCTACATAAATGTGAATCAAATCCTTTCATCCTATGAAGAAACAGAGACAAAGAGAGCAGTTTTCATTAGACCCAAGTTTACCTGACAAACTCACATCGTCTCACAGCAGGTGGATGTTTTATCCGCAGGCACAGACACAGACTTGTAAATACAAACCAGCATCACTACTGAGCAGGTGAATGTGTGTTTAATTGGTGCATCTAAAAAAAAACTACACCACAAATATTGCTAAAAATACCAGCTACCAGAGGCAGAATTTACAGAAAAACAAAGATACTTTCTTTCTTTCCCTTCTCAAATCAACAACCAGTCATTAAAAAACACAATGCTGACTCAATCGCTCAATTAACTATCAAATTTAGACATGACAAGACAAACTAGAGTTTTTTCATAGCAGATGAAGCAACAGTTGGCCAACTGTCACAATCGACCAATCACATGCCAGTGTCACTGATATAAAGATCACAGGCATCTTACAAACAGACAGACTAAACAAAATGGTTTGTAAAACAATGACTAACATATTAATCCATCTCTCAGTCTTTGCCAGAACACGACAAAGCACCATTATTGGATTTACAGTTTGATAAGATTTCAGCTGAGAGGCTTTTTTCAATAGGGAAACATGAGCGACATAAGTACATTTAACACCTGCTATTGACCCGCTCTTAAACAATTCTATGGATTTGACTGACAGCCTGATAAATGATGTGATAAAAGTGCTGCACTGCGTCTTTGTGTCATGACGATAAATTGTCGCAGCCAAGAAATTACAGTCCAAAGTTTGCTTTTGCATTGTACAGTAGTTTAAAATTTTTCTATAGCTTGAAAACGACAGAAGAGTCTGCAAACTCTTATAAGTAATGAAATTAAATGGAGACCAAAGGAAACTTGTGTTGCATTTGCACAAATCCCAGTTAAAAACACATATACCTTGACAGTACTATTTTTTGTGCATTTTTTTCACATTTTCTCAGTTTTATCTGTCTAAAAGTGAAAGTTTTACTGTGTCTCTCTGTGGATAATCGGCAAAATAAAAGCTAAATAAATAAATGCACCGCAAATATATCAAAATCTACAATCAAAAGTCAGAAATTTCTATTCGAATGCAAACATTTGAATTTCTCCTAAGGAATTTTAGGAAAAACATATGAGATTCTTAACATTCAGGGCTTAATTTGTGCCGGAACAAGCCGGATCTAGATCCGGCATCTCCGAAATCTAATCTGGCACCTCATTTGGGGGATCCCCCATCTCATATAATGCTAAAGGTCAAGCCAAGCATAAGAATACTAAAATATATAATATATACATAACAAGAACAAAAAAGTATAAGTAGCAATAATCAAGCCAAAACGAATTCAAGTTTGCAATGCTAGAATGCGTGATCACTTGAACTGTTTCCTTTTACCAGTAGAAACAACTAAAATACTCCGAGATTTATGGTCATACAGATATGAGTAAGACATCATTCAAGACTGCAAAATTTAGCTACTTTTATTTGTATTCACTCACACTAAAAACAGAACATGTGCTTTCGCAAAATAAAGAAAACATACAGGATGACATCTCAGTTTCCTTTCTGAAACTTTCCTTGAACTTGTTTGTGGAGCGCCGCACTTCACAAAAATGAACCAAACTCAGCAGCATATTAGCTACTATTTGTCGTAGAGTTTTTTTCTTTTGTTTTGTTAATCTGTTATTTGGAAAATATATGTATATATATATATACAAAATTGAATGTAGGCTACCTTACATAGGCTATAGGCCTGTACATTTTCCTTAAATCATCGACCCATTTTTTAAGTCTTGCGACCCAGGGATTGAAAATGAATAGGTATATATAAATGCACTTATGGTTTTCTGAAACTTAAAGCATGCAAGTCGCATGCTTCACATTATATCTTGAAGGGAACTTGTCGTGATAGACACTTCAGAGAGAGCTATTTGTGTTGATGGACAATGCTGCAAGGAGATGCTGAAAAGCTGATGAAATATGCTTATGATTAAATGCGTAAATGCCCATACTCCAGCAGCCTCCACTTGCACAAGCTCGTGCACAAAATGACTACGAGCTTAAACTTTTGAATTTAATACAAATGTCGAGGGCTGTGTTTTTGGCTGTGAATTTGGGCTGTGACTTTGTTGGGCATAATGCATAATGCCATGGTGTTTTACATGCACAAATGGTCACGTACATCAAAATATTTGGATAGAAAACCCCACAGAGATTGCACATAGGCTATGTTCCGTTACCTTTCCCTGCCCCACTAACTTGCCGGATCTGCCAAGCCCCCTTGTTCCGGCACCTCGGAATTTACAAATTAAGCACTGGCAACATCCAAACACCAACAATATCCTTTGGGTTGTTTGTTTTTCTCTACCCTACTCTCAACTTTCAGTTGTGATGTCCAGAGTTAAACTACACATAAGCATTTCATAGTATTGCACACACTGTTTGCATTCTGTGTGCATGTCAAGAAACTTGAAACCGTGAAGTACAGACCTCGGGCAAACTGTTGCATGCTGTGTACAATAATACTGTCACCACATGCAGAAAAACAGCAGACACATTACCAGGGCTGACGACACTCGCGAGGCCTGGTTACTGCCACCGCGTCCGGCCTGGAGCCCCATCGGGAAGTCCAGAACGCAAGTAATGCCATTACAGAGGCTGCCACAAATCCAATGAGATTATAGCCCTGCAACTGGTTTATCGGAAATTCAACTATAACGTTCTTTCATCTGGTTATGCAACAAGCACTTGCATCCCAAACTCTGGAGGAATTTAGATTTTGGGGTAAAAAAATTATCATTAAGTAAAAAGAGAACTAAAACTAAAACATTTAAACATTTGTGTTATTGAAATAAAGCTGATAATTTGCTGTACATTTACTCACCCTCAGAGCATACAAGATGTAGATGAGTTTTTTTCTTTTTCAGAACAGATTTGGAGAAATTTAGCATCACATCACTTGCTCACCAATGGATCCTCTGCAGTGAATGGGTGCCGTCAGAACGAGAGTCCAAACAGCTGATAAAAACATCATAATAGTCCACAAGTAATCCACATGACTGAAAAATCCACTAACATATTTGTTTAGAACTATTTTGATCTGTGCATATTTCTCTCCTGATTCAGACAAGACAACTTTTTTACTGGAGAAAGCAATATTATGGAAAGAGAAACATAGTTTAGCCAAAGCCACAGTTTGAAGTTAAAAACATCTTAATGATTGATTTATTACAAACACACAGCTTTTCACTTCACAAGATGTTAATTGATGGACTGGAGTGGTGTGGATTACTTGAGGATTATTGTGATGCTTTGATCAGCTGTTGGACTCTCATTCTGACGGCACCCTTCACTGCAGATGATCCACTGGTGAGCAAGTGATGTAATGCTAATTTCTCCAAATCTGTTTTGAATTTTTTTGGGTGAAACTATATCATTTAAAATTTCTGACTGAAATAAAATAATTAAAACCCTAAAACGACCAAAACTGAAATAAAAATAAATTGAACCTAAACAGTAGTATAAAAAAAGACTAATAAAAATGACAAAAAGCCCTTAAAAATACACAATGACTAAAAATAGTAAGACTAAAATTAATAGGGTAACACTTTATTTTGAGGACCAATTCTCACTATTAACTAGCTGCTTATTAGCATGCATATTAGCAGCATATTGGCTGTTTATTAGTACTTACAAAGCGCATATTAATGCCTTATTCTGCATGACCATATTTTAGATCCCTTAATCCTACTCCATACCTAAACTTAACAACTACCTTTTAATTATCAGCAAATTAAGATTTTATTGAGGGGAAACTGTTAATTAATAGTGAATATGTGTTCCCTATTCTAAAGTGTTACCCTCAACAGTGGTTAGATTCAATAACAGCCAAAACATTTTATTAACTTAAGTATTAATTTGTCAAACCCATCAAAAAACATAAGAGATGAAAAGAAAAACATCCTAACAGTTACCTCTCCGGATATTTCCCACAGTGTAACAATGTACAAAGCATACAGCAGATTGCCAAAGCTTGGAGGGGGTCTATCATTCATAATTCTGGAAACAAGCAGTCAAAACTTTTCCCTCCATCTGTATGATAATCTCATTCCAAAACAGAGTCTTTTGCATCATTATTGTGTCATTCCCAGTCTTCTCACATACACACTGCTTCCGTTCGGCCCATTATTCCTCTAATAGCCCACGCTAAGAGGCCCCCGGTGTAGAAGACATTGGGCTTGGATAATATGCGCCCACACGATGCCAGGTGTCCTGGGACACATGTAGGTTTGGGACGCTGCCCTTTAATAGGTGATAAGAAGGGAAGTCACATTGTGAAAGAAAAGGACAAAGAAAGTTGTAATTGGCCGACATGCGTCATCAGACATCTGTCAACACTAGCTGTGATCTAATGATGTTGACCAAGAGTTTAAATGTCTTTAAACACGCACTTGGGATAAAGCTATGCAATGTTGCACAAAAAATAAATTCAGATCAGGGATATTTCTCGATAAGAGAAAGTCTAGGAACAAAATATAATGGTAGTGCATTATAGGAACATATTAAAAAGTGATTAGTAAATAATATATGATGCATTTCTTAAATATTTCATATAAATACTGTATAAATGAAATTAAATTTCTAACTATTTGCAGTCAAGATGAATCAATTCTATTAGGCAACATATTTCTGATGATACAAGTTATTCAATCAGCAAAAACGATTTATTTTTAATTAGGATGTTTTTTCTTCAAAGAATAAAAAAACATCCAAATATTTTGTTCAAAAATAAAAAAAAGTTTAAATGATGAATACCAAAATGGAGCAAGGTGGAAAAAAAGGAAATTAAAATGTATAAAGTCAATAAAATTCAATGAAAGATTATAACCTTTTTTCTTTGGAATAATGTGTACTGATTAATTTTGCACAATAAAACCAGAAACATGTATTAAGAAGGTCAATCAATGGTGAATTTTGATTTCACTTAAACAATTGTAATAGTTTATATAACAAACTATATAGATTTGTATTTATATATTTTTTATTTTAAAATGAAAAAATTATTTAATTAAGTATTTTAGCATATATCATATATAATATAATATATCTATAATTATATCTATAGACACACATTAATAACACAAAATATACAATAAAACCCAAAAATTATAATAAAATATAATTATAATAAAATGTATAATTATAATAAAAATTATAATCATCACTGTAACTTTAGGTAAAGTCTCCTTAATGTTCATGTGTTTGTCTGATAATAATGACACCAGGTTGCTTTAGTGATCTGTCCTTATATTTGCCATGTGGTCACAGAGACATGGCAGAGGTAAATTCAGGTTAGTGTTCTCATCAGCTGTGTTTTAGTAGACAACATTTTTTTGTCCTCCAAAGAGGTTAATGGTTTTAACTCCTTGCGAGGGTACCGGAGGGCACCGTTGTCGAGGACAAAATTTGGGAAAAAGAGGAAGCGAGTTGAGTTAGTCGGATTGGCAGAGGAGAGCGCTGGTTGCAGTTTTCACAGCTCCCAGGCCACCTGGCTGTGGATCTTCAGTTCGGCGGCTTGTTCTTCTTTTGCTCTACAAAGATTCAGAGAAAAAGAAGATCACAGTGTTTTATGCATTAGTATCCGGGTTTCAAACCCCACTTCACGTCATGCCCAGAAACAGATTTTAGGCTTCAAACTCCTGCATAGGTAAAACCCCATACCATGCATTCGTACATAAACGATGTACTCAAAAAAAACATGTGCCTAAAAATTATTAAATTTCTTGGTTAGGTTTGATTGAACATATAAACTATTCCCAGACCAGTCCCGTTTTAGGTCATTAATGCAAGTGCCAATTTCAATCAGCTTTAGACCTTTAGTATGACAACCGGAACCAAAGAACATTTATATTGATAAGTTGGTAATATTATATTAATATATTTTTTTTTTGGGTGGATTTCTGACAAAGTAAAATTTCCTCTTTATAATAAAAAAGGAGACACAGTGCAAAACAATAAAATAAATAAAAAAAAAAAAGAAAAATAAAAAAATAAAAAAATAAAAAACAATACTGGAATGGAGCAAGGTTGAGAAGTTATTAAAATTTCATGAAAGATTATAAACTTTTTTTTTCCTTTGGAATAAGGTGCACTGATGAAATGTACACAATAAGTCAATAAAAATAAAATCAAATACAAATAATTTGCAAATAACGCAGTGATTCATAACTGCTTCATTGATTATAATGCAATCAATACCTCTAATACCTAGAATGCAGAATACCTCACAAAACAAATATTGGCATTATAATGTAAATTATATTAATTAATGTAACCCAAATTATATATTTTTTGTCATAATCCTGTAGCCCTAAACTCATAACAAGTCCTTTCATGCTACAGTTTTTGTTGCTGTTTTGAGTACTTCTCAAACATCAGTAGGATACACACAATCTGTTAAACAATGTTGCTCACAGCATATATGAGAAACTGCTTATTTAAACACAAGTTTGCTTGTGAACTCAGGAAAGCTATTCTCCAACTGAGTCACACAATGAGAGATTTCTGGCTTCACACAATGAATAAACAGACCACAGGTTATCATGAGGGCACAGTCAGCAATTAAAAAACACATTTTAGCATTCAAATCCAATTAGATCCATTTATTTTCTGTGTGGGTGCATGTTTGCAAGGGCAGATGTCTTGCTGTTCAGAATATCCTTCTTTCTTATCTATGAAAATGTCATCATGTCACCTTTTTCTTAACTTCATTAAGTCTATCATGTTTAATAATCAACGTAATAACCTATTAATGAAACAGACTTGGAAGCAACTGTGAAATCTGCTCTAGATATTTTCTCTCATGATGTCATTACTGCTGTGAGCGACTCTCACTGTCAGATCCAGATGCAGCTGATAATATGCATTCGCATGTGATCAAGTGCTGCACTTAACTAAGGCTTTACCACTTGTTTTTTACCTGTTTACAAGCATTTCTCAATACTGAGTACATTTTTTCAAAATACTTCACATTCCTCCAGCATGCACTTTCAGTCAGCAGTTTATTTTCTGTCAAACCATCAGAACATTTCATCAACCCATTCTACCATAGGGCAAACAGTTACATGTGCAAAAAGGGGTTGTGCATTTTTACTAATGCAAAACATGGAAATGCAAAACATGAATTTTGCCAAATGTTCTCACTAAATCCATTTTGTATCAAAAGAAAGACACAATAATGTACAGTTTAGTCCACAGACACCGCTGTTGTGCTGTCTGTATTGAGAAATGCACATAATCAATTGTTACCAAAAAAAAAAACTGTATCCAAGATTTAAAGGGATAGTTCATTCAAAAATTCTGACATTCTTCCAAACATGTATGTATTTTTTTTTTTCTTGTTAAGCGGTTTACCAGAAAAGATATTTTGAAGAATGTGGGTAACCAAGCAGTTGGCAGTAGCCATTGACTTCCATAGTATGGAAAAAAAAAACTATGGAAGTCAATGGCTACCGTCAACTGCTTGGTCACAACATTCTTCAAAATATCTTCTTTTGTGTTCAACACAAGAAAGAAACTCATACAGGTTTGGACCAAGGGGATGGTGAGTCAATGATTACATAATTTTCATTTTTGGGTGAACTATCCCTTTAACATGCAACACAACAAATGAACAGTAACAGCTAAACTACAGAATAAATCTATCATATTGATATAACTATTTTTTCTCCTCAAATCATCTTGCGTGCCAGATTGGACTCCTCCACAAGTCAAATTTCTGTTTGACAACCCAAATTTAATTTGTAACTAGACAATAAAACAGTTTTCACCATATGAAAGAGCTTGAGTTGAATCAAAAGAAAAGTGTGGGCTGATTGGTGATTTCCAGTGGTCAGATCATTCACTGAAACTACTTCTAAATGTAATAAATGAACCAATTGGATTTGATTTTACCCTGTGTAAATGTGGTGTCCTTTTGGTCAAAGCATTGATATTTATGAAGCTCTGAACTAGGATGGATAGACAGAAATGTCAACTAATAGCAAATTTAAAAGGAAACACTTACAACACGATGCAAATCATTAACAGATAAATTATTTTATGCCAAAAAAAGGAGGAAAGAAATGTATTGTTCAGCAATGGTTAGATATTTTTGGTGCACTGTGAGTATGTTTGTGTGTCTACCGCCAATAACAACAATGTGCAAGACTCTGAGAGCACAATGCATTAGTGTGTGGATTTGACAAATACTGACAGTGTGTACGAGAGAAGCTTTCTTATTGTGCAGGAATAAGCAGAACGGTGAGGTGTGTGAACGCGAATGTGAAGAAAAAAGGGAGTTGGAGAACAGGAGACAAACAAACAGACAAATAAAGATGGATCAACAGAGTGACAGGCAGAGAAACTCTTCTTTTTTATGCTTTTTGCTTCACTTCGTGGTCTCTCTCTTTTTTATTTCTTTTTTATATTATTGTGTTGTCTTGAAGTTTAAGAGTTGGTGTAAAGTTCCAAATAATCTGACATTTGCATCAAAATAGACACAGTTTGACATGATGTTAAAACAAAACAAAATTTGATAGGGCTGCTAACTGATTAAAACTGGTAATTAAATCAAACATTTAAACTAACCATCATTGAATAGACTTTACAATTAGTACAAATTAAAAAAAAAAAGTCTAAAATAATAAACCAGTATATTAATATCTTATATCCATGTTATTGAATATAACTTTATTACTCACCAACAGACTAGAGGAAAAAAACATTATTGTCAGGATGCATGTTTGAATGAAATTTGTGGAAAAAAAAAAAAAACGATACCTGGAATTGTTACTACATAAATACATAAATAATAAATTTCCATATAATTTAATATATCCTGACCTATAGATCACAAGATTTAATTGTATGTTTTAATTACGTAATTAATATGATCTATACTGTATATAGTTTGTATATAGATATATATATATATATATATATATATCTTATATATATATATATATAAAGTTTAGCATAAGACCCAAATTCCCAAATAGGAAAAATAATGTAACTCCACAGGTTACTGACTTTGTGAAAGAAAGCAGCCGCAGTGAGCGTGTTGTTTTTGTAGAGCTGTCAAAGGTTTTTGGAAATGATCTGTTTGTTTTGTGCGTGTGTGGCAATGCTGTCACTGATGACAATGATATGTAAGTGTCCAAGCGCCGAAGGCATTAGTGTGTGGATATGACACATAATGACAGCAGATGTTCTTGAAGGAGTGTGTGAGTGTGAGTATACTGACGCTTTTGGTAACATGACCAACCAACGAAAAAGGTGACAAGAATAACCCTGACATGCTGTTACTCCTAACCTCAGAAACTATATTTAAAAGAGAAAATTATCAAGCAGCAGGGAACTAGAGGCCATTTCTACCATATTAATTACCAATTATTTATGAGAAATCATGCACATAATAGCCACACTTGGCTTTAAATGCACCGCAAATGATGAAACAAACCGGTATTTTAGTGGAAACTATGGTTATCATTGTAAATATATTAAAATATCTCCTATTTTAATTTTAGTAAATTTATTAAAATACTGGACATAAAATATATGTCCAGTGACCCAACACACACACACAAGATTAACCATATCATATTTCAAAAGCACCTCTAATGATGGTCATTAAAGAACGATCACAGTCTGCCTTTAGTTATACAGAATTGTCCATTTACTTTTTTTTTTTTTTTTTTTTGTGGTTTTTTTTTTTTTTTTTTTTTTTCTTTTACAGTTTAATTTCTTCTGGTCTTCCTTCTTAAATCTCCTCCTCTGGTTCTGAACTGAGGACTTCAGTCAAACTTAGATTAACTGAAATGATTCATTAAAGTAATTTAAAGCAATAAATATGCTCAAATTGAGTCAGTCTTTCTAGTAAATATTACACGATCCAGTAATCACACAAAACCACACTTACTCTCAAGAACTGCCCCTCTTTGAATTTATGAGCTGAAATCTGAATTAAACTGGCCATAACACACAGAAAATTGGACTATAACGACAGGAAAAATGTATTTACTGAATTGTAATTCAAAGACATTTAAAACAGGCAATGTATTCTGTAAAAATAAAGTGTCCTATCTATCTATCCACCAATCCATCCACTCGTCTTCTATCCATCCATCCATCCACCCATCATCCATCAACCATCATCCAGCACCCACCATCTTTTATCCATCATCCATCTTCTCTCCATCCATCTTCTATCTATCATCCATCCATCATTCGTCTATCTTCTCTCCATCCATCCATCATCTATCTATCCATCCATCCATCATTTATCCATCCATCTTCTCTCCATCTATCTTCTATCTATCATCCATCCATCATTCATCTATCATTCATCATCGCTCCATCTTTCTTCTATCTATTATCCACCCATCTTATATCTATCTATCTATCTATCTACCATCTATCTATCTTCTCTCCATCTATCTTCTATCTATTCATGCATCCATCCATCCATCTTCTCTCCATCTATCTTCTATCTATTCATGCATCCATCCATCCATCTTCTCTCCATACATCCAACCATCCATCCATCCTCTGTCTATCCATCCATCCATCTTCTATCCATTCATTCGTTCATCTATCTTCTGTCCATTAATCCATCAGGCTTTTTGAACTTTTTTCAAATAAGACTTTGTCAAGCCAACATTACATTTTTTTGTAGAGAAACTTTGCTTTTCTAGATAGAAATTACAGTTATATGAATTTATTTGACTTTAAATAAATTTTTCTCCTTTCAAATTTAAATTTCAATTAAGTATTCTGTTTGCTACCTCAATTAAATTCAATAATTGGATTGGAATTCAAAAGGCATTCTCAATTAAATTGTGAATGGCACACAACACTATAATACACAGAAACACATTCACATACACACAATATCTGCCCATAAGCATCACATTAAAGAAACAAACTGCGGCTGGCCACTTTATATTGGTCAAATGTTTACTTTCTGCCTAAGTGGGCGGTTCTTATCTGGACTAAGCAGTAATGAGCAGCAGTCTTAATGCCCCTAGTCAGGTTATGTGAGTCTGCAGCATAATGCCTGCCATGGACTCTCTCCTCAGTAAGACCAGTGCTAATAGGGAAGAACATGGAAAGTTAGGCTTCATTACACCTCACCTACACTCATTATTTGCAAATCTGCTCTGCAGAACGGAGGGAATAATGTGTCATTGAGGTGAAGGAGAGGAGCAGGGGTTCAATTTAATTTATCTACTTAACAAGGTTTTATATTCAAGATAAAGCGCAAGAGACTCACAACACAGACCGTAAATGAGAACAAAGTGTGTACTTATGTTCATGTGTGCAATTGTTATGCAAGATTATGAAACAGTGAAAATGAAAATGAAAATTTACCATGGTGACCAGAGATTAAGAAAAAATGCCAATTAGCACAGCTAACAAAATATATTATTATTTCTCACACTTACTGTTTTTCAAAACACCTAGAAGTAACAGTAACTATGACATTTTGGCCGAAACTGTGGTTACCATGGAGAAATTTTGAAGGGAAAGAAAGGCTAATAACTCTGTTATGGCTTTTTCTTCTTTCTTATTAAAGGAATAGTTCACCCAAACATTTAAATTGGCTGAAAATTTACTCACCCTCAGGCCATCCAAGATGAAGATGAGCTTGTTTCTTCATCAGAATAGATTTTGAGAAATTTAGCAATACATCACTTGCTCATCAATGGATCCTCTGCAGTCAATGGGTGCCGTCAGAATGAGAGTCCAAACAGCTGATGAAGACATCACAATAATCCACAAATAATCCACATGACTCCAGTCCAGTTTTCAAAAACTACATGTTTGTAAGAAACAAACCCATCAAGACATTTTTAACTTCAAACCGTTGCTTCTGTCTAAAATGCGAGTCCTCTATCCATAATATTGCTTTCTCCAGTGAAAAAGTTGTCTCGTCTGAATCAGAGAAAATAATGCACAATTATGGATTTTAAAGTGGATTTTGATGTGAGAGAGCAACAGGAGATAGACTTTTTCCACTGGAGAAAATCATGGACTTTGGACAGGTATTTTGGCCAGAACCGACGGTTTAAAGTTAAAATGCCTTAATGATGGATTTGTTTCCTACAACATGCAGATTTTCACTTTACAAGACATTAATTGATGGACTGCAGTCATGTGGATTACTTGTGGATTATTGTGATGTTTTTATCAGCTGTTTGACTCTCCTTCTGACGGCACCCATTCACTGCAGAGGATCCATTGGTGAGCAAGTGATGTAATGCTAAATTTCTCCAAATCTGATCTGGTGAAGAAACAAACTCATCTACATCTAAATCTGAGAGTGAGTATATTTTCAGCAAATATTCATTTTTGGATGAACTATTCCCTAAGAACAGTCAAGAGAGAAAATCTGTATTATATAAAAGGGAATTTCATAACATAAACTAATAAATCATAGCATGTCTCTTTAAATGAGCAACATTTCATACTGTGATGGAACTATTAATTCAGATCTCTGTCAGACTGCACTGCATACATATGACTGAGATGAAAGGCGGATAGGAAGTGGGAGCTGATTCATTGATATGGGTGGTCTCTAGATACTCGTTCAGGGTCTCAGGCAGGTTTGTGTCGGACAGCCCGACTCCCTTCAGTAGGGTACGGCTGTGATAAATCAATGATGCGCAGGGATGCAACTGAAGACCGGGCCCTCTTAAACACTCATTTAAATTCACAATCATGATTCCAATCTGGATGGGAGAGAGGGTTAGAGTGGCTCATTACGAAGGCCAGACTGAGGAAAGGAAAACCGGCCACACTGGTGCTTATATGCCTTTAACCTGACCACTCATTAATGGGACGAAGAAAAAAAAGGCTGGCATTAACATGGACAAGGTTTTCCTAATAGTCCAATCACTCAAACACACAGTGCTTACACACACATGAAGGGAAATTTACAGCTTAACACAGATATATATATATATTCTTTCAAATAGTATTTTTAAGACAAGAAAGTATATAACAAAATAATACAATTACTTGAATAGAATAAATATATATAATTGTGATTATCATTATAGTTTTGTTTTGCATTTATTTGCTAAAGCAAATGGCTATTTAATTTTTAAACATTATGTGATGACTAACTTCATGAAATCATCATGAAAATAATGAGAAATACAACTCAAAGTAAAACATTAAGATGTATGGAATTGTTTTTATGAAATAAGTGATTGAGTTCAAGGTAGGTGAACCATCTTGGAATTAGTGCTCTGCTTAGCCTACCAAATGCACACACACAGCGTGACACACACACCTGGACAATGGGCAGCCAGTTTTTGCTGCAGCCCCCGGGGAGCAGTTGGGGGTTCGGTGACTTGCTCAAGGGCACCTCAGTCGTGTATTGAAGGTGGGAGAGAGCGCTGTTCATTCACTCCCCCCACCTACAATCCCTGCCAGTACAAGACTAGAACCCGCAACCGTTGGGTTACAAGTCCGACTCTCTAACAATTAGGCAGTCCTAGCCAGATCTGAGTCCAGTGCAGGTGTGTTAGAGGTCGTGATTGTGAGAGAACCCCAGTGTAATTTGTCCTGACTCAATTATTGTGGTGAATTTATGATTATTTGTGCCATTTTGAAGAGAGAGACCATTAACCCCACAGTTTAATGACTGCGCAGCACGCTGCCTTGCAGAATGGTTCAAACAGCTGAAAAAAACCATCACAATAATCCACAAGTAAACATTACTCCAAACCATCAATTAACAAAATTTAAAAAACTGTGTTTGTATGAACAAAATCCATCACATAAAAAATCATCCCCTGTTGTTCGTTCTCCCACATTAAAATCCACCAACATATTTGTTTAAGAACGGCTGTTTTTGCTTGTAAACTGTGCTTAGTTTGTGCATGTTTCTCTCCTGATTCAGATGAGACAAAGCAATATGGATAGAGGATTTGTATTTTTAGCCAGAAGCAAGAATTTGAAGTTAAAAACGTCTTAATTATGAATTTGTTTATTAAAACATACAGCTTTTCATTTCACAAGACATTAATTGATGGACTGGAGTGGTGTGGATTACTTGTGGATTATTGTGATGTTTTTATCAGCTGTTTGGACTCTCATTCTGACGGCACCCATTCACTGCAGATGATCCATTGGTGAGCAAGTGATGTAATGCTAAATTTCTCAAAGTCTGTTCTGATGAAGAAACAAACTCATCCACATCTTGGATGGCCTGAGCCTGAGTACATTTTCAGCAATTTTTCATTTTTGGGTGAACTATTCCTTAAAAAACAAATTGGTAATGCATGCTTCAACACCCAAGATCTTCCCTCGCTCTGTTTAACAAGTAGTATTTAAAAATGACTAGGCTACACAAAACCGCAGAACATCCTTTGTTCATTAGCAACTTCAATCTTGCATTGGCCAAGAACTAACACTTGCTGTTAGGTCCAAAATGTGATGAAAGTACAAAATGTTAGCGAAAAGAAATTCAGAAAAGATTTCATCACACATCAATTACAAATTCAATCTAAATCACTTTTCAGATGTGATCCCATCTGTCTGTATTATTTGTTTAATGACTCATTTGCATGATAATACAGTACTTTGGATTTTCACATATAACCCTAAACTGTTTATTAATTAGACTAAGCTTTTATACAAAAGCCAGCAATGGCTGCACAACTAAAAATGGCCTTATTTCACTGCTTGCACAATTTTGGCTTTCAGTTTATACAATGTTAATACAAAACTAATATTTACATACATTTATACACAAAATGTGTATTGGCATTCCATTGCATCATAATATGCTTGATTCACTCATTTTTGTATGACTTCTGTGAGCGCAAAGGAACATGATCCTATTTCCATATCCTTTAGATTGAAGCCCAGACACCGCAATAGCCCTGAACTACGCAATGATCAAACACAAGTCTGCTTCTCTTCTCATTTCAAAAGTTTTCAGCCATAAAAAACACTCTCATTAAACGTGAGAGATGTGGAGGGAGACAGAGTAAAGGTGAGGTAACAGACCTAATCAATCCAAACACAAAGGCTCGCAATGAAGCGGATGCAAATTTCTCAATTTCAAGTAATCCACGGCAGAATTACTTGAAGAAAAGGCTTCACGGCATGATTCATGCGCCTCCTCCCCCGTATTCCACCCCTTCCCTGTCCCCTCTCCTGTATTTACTCCATTTCTCCATCGGAGTCTCCCAAGCTCATCAGAATAAATAAAGGAGTGCTTAACATTTGCCATAAAGGCAGCCATTCCCACGCATATACACGCTCTCATTAAGTACTGCACAAACACACCTTAACTTTCATAAAGTGCACACATATTCTTTTAGAAAATGTAATAAACGTAAACTTTCGCACATGCATGATAAAGATGCATGTGTTTTATAGTGTTCATTTTGAATAGGATTAGTAAATGTCATCTGCGTGACAAAGTTCTAGAGTGCAACTTTAATTAGGGTCACACAGAAATTTGCTATATGACATCAAAAGACATTTTCTGTAGCTTTTCAAGACGAGCACATTTCTGTGAAAATTCTGATACTGCAATGCAATATATGAGCAATATCACTCGAGTACGAGAGCGATACCGGCTCTATATCAGCATGGCTGTGATTAGGCCAGAGGCACGAGGCCGCAGACCAAGTGCCGGAGGCAATCACAGCCGCTGAGCGATATTGCGTTCATACAACAGTTCGACGGAACATGTGTGTAATTAAACAAGAAACAACGGAGTGCCTAATAAAACCCTCTTTTGTGCGGAACTACTTCCTTCCGCCACGGATTCATAGCTCAAGTTGACATACGTCACTTTTAGAATTCGTATCAAGGGCATGTGCTGCTTCAGTTAGGTTATTAGTGAGAAATAATGAGGTTATGAGAGAGAAAGAATGTGGCAAGACGTGCATCCAAATGAGAGAGAGAGCGACTGTAAAGCTAAACGTTTCTTCTTATATTAACTAAAGGTTAGCTCAGTGAATAATAAAAAAAAAACATAGACCTGGCTAGAACAAGCGGAATGATACAAAATTGTGAGTATAAAAAAATGTGTGATACGATATCTCACGGTTCTCAACCAATCAGATTTGTTGTAAAAATCAGAATTATGGCCCTGGACCACAAAACCAGTCATAAGGGTCAATTTTGTAATAAATAATATTTTCATTGATGTATGGTTTGTTATGATAGTACAATATTTGGCCGAGATATAACTATTTGAAATCTGAATATGAGTGTGCAAAAAAAATCTAAATATTGAGAAAATCACCTTTAAAGTTGTCCTAATGAAGTTCTTAGCAGTGCATATTACTAACCTAATTAATTGTAATTTATGTATTTATTATACGTATATAGTTTATATATACTTTTATTGTATTTATATATATTTATATAATCTATATATAATCATATAAACATAACAATAAATTTATTTATAATATATTAATTTATTTTTTATTATTTTATATATACAATAATTAAATGTACATGGTTTATACATCATGGTATTATTTGTTTGTTCGGTATTGAATTTGCTGATGCTAAATGATAAATTTTCCGAAGAAAATGTCCAAAATCAATGTTCTTCTGAAGACCCTAGTAAGTTTTTTTTGTATTGTGCTAGTTCAAGACGACATATTTCCATGAAAATTATGATACTGCAATGTGAAAAAATACAATAAATAGATTTTTTAATAAAATTATACTATAAACTAATTGTAAATAAAATTTGAAGTGGTTTATACAAGCGGGTAGTATTTCTGTTTTTTGTTTCTTTATTTGCTGAATATTATCAAACACAAATATGTCATCTATATTCATTGTACAAGATGTATTGGTGTCTGTTAAATGGATAATTCACACCCAAAAATTACGTCAAAAACTTGGTGTGCAACAACTGTTTTGTTTCTTCTCTGAACGATACTTTACAGAATGTTTGGAGTTCAAATCACATTTTACTTCACGGCCTTTCATGTATGGCAAAAAAAAGAAAGAAAAAAGAAAGGTTGTCACTACATGATGATAGAATTATCATTTTTGGGTGAACTATCCCTTTGATGCTGCCCTCAGAAACCTAATTTTCCAGATAAATGATAAAACCATTATTTACATTTACGTTTAGTCATTTTGCAGACGCTTTTATCTAAAGTGACTTGCATTGCATTCAAAGTTTACAATTTTATGAGTTCATACATGCACACATTTCATGCTTTCCCTGGGAATCATACCCATGACTTTGTCATCGTTAGCGCCAAGCTCTACTGTTTGAGCTACAGGAATAACATCATTTGTATATTACAGAAACTTTACAAAAGCTTCAGTGCAGTTTGACTGTGTTTAAATTCCATGAGTAGCATGTAATTTGGGAAGCTACAGTTTTAAAGCACTTCCCCAACACTGGGGGGGGGGGGGCTATGGTCATCCGCTCATCACTTAACTAGCAACAAGAGCCTGGAGAGACATTGGCCTTTTAGGCAGATGCATGTTGATGCTCATTAGCATAGCAAATAAGCCTTGCTAATTATCTCTACAGCAGAGAGCAGCACTCAGCTTGAAAAGGCGCGGAGAGAGAGAGGTGGCCTGGTACATAAGCAAAATATACCCTCCACTCCACGCTAAAAAAAGTTTAAGGGGTAACAGGAGTGTTTTCAAATGGAGAGAGAGAATGTGACGACAGCTGAGTATCGCAAAGATAAAGCAGTGATGTACATAAACAAAAAAGCCAATATTTTGTGATACATTTTTTAAGATATACAATATACATGTGTGTGTAACTTATTAATATTTTTCAGAATATATATATGTATATAACACTCTATTATATATATTATATAACACTCTATTATCAATTCACAAGGCTCCCAGAAGACGTTGAAACTGACGCACTCAGGATATTCAGCCAAAGTGTGGACACATCTAAAACACCACTGAAATCATATTCAACAAATTACAATGGCAAATGAATCTAAAAAATCCTATCAGTTACGATCCAATCACAAAGGTGGAATCAGATGACATGCAAATCAAACAGCACTAATTTCATCATCTCCTGCTTCTTCATTCCAGCAGTTTTCCCCTTCAAACCTGCCAGATATAATAAAACAGCTGTCAAGCATTCCACACTCCAAACGCCTTTCAAAAAGATCTCTCTCACACACATACATTACAATACAGGACCCAGCAAATAGAAAGAATGCTGCACAGCAAAAATGGCACCATGAATGATGACCAGAGAGAAAATGACATTCATTTTAGCGCTTTGTGAGACGACTAAAGGATAGACGCATTCTCACGGTCTCCATAATATGGATTCTTCTCATATATAATCAGAGGGAACGCTGTGCTAGATGCACATTTGAATGTGGAGAGAATTCGTCTGTCTCATTAAAAATCCCTCATTAGGAATTCTGGAGTGCGTGTGAGCATGCATGTCTCACAGTGTGAGGGTCAAAGGTTAATGTGAGTTGTCAAAAGGTCTGTAATTAAGAGGAAGAAACATGGCCACTTCTGTCTCTCGAGACAATGAACAGTTTTCCAAAGCATCAAAAAGAGCCCATTCCTGAAGAGAACCACAATTTGAGACCCCAAACAACCAGTGTCTGAGCTCTTGAATATAAAAGTTCTTCGATAAAAGATTTGAAGATGATTCTTGGGGGTTTTAATTAACAGCACAGAGCAGAGTTGAAGCCATGATCTTGCAGTATTAGTCCTGAGACCTTTTGAGACCTGATGAGCGTGGCCTTGGTCTGAATCTCATTACGTGGTGTCTTGCTCTGGGTATAGGTCTCAGGTTATGGCAGTCTATTTCCACTGTACTAAAGGTGATAATTATCTCTACTACTAGTCAACCGTGTCTTTTCAGGGGAAAGATGTTTCTACGGCTCTTCATGTCTTCATGTATGGAGCATGAGCACTAACCACCAGGCCACAGCTCTGACATTTGTATAATACTCTTAAAGTAAACTTGAATTACTTTATATTCATCAAAGAATCATGAAAAAAATTCATGTGATCACCGCAGCACAGTTTCCATTTACATTTTAATCTATTCAAATACAAAACAGTTCTTTAAAAAAAAAATTTTTAAAAGCTCCACAAAAATTGTGAAAAGTTGTTTTGGAGCGTTTTTAGCCATGCTCAGACAACAAAATTCAATTTCTGTCCACTATTTCCAAACTTACCACGGAGGTCTAACTTACTGTGGCAACCAAAGTAAATATACCAGAATACTGGTCCGGTCTTGTGATGCTAATGCTGCTTTTGCACAATATTTCCATAACCAAAGCCTCATAGGACCACAGAGCCAAGGCATTAACCAGTCCATGCTCGGTTCTTAAGCTCTGAATGTGAAGCAAAAATGTCGTAGATCTGGATTTAGCTTAAAGCAGAGAACTCCATTTAACAAGTAACTGCAAATGCTGGTCATAAATATATATCACCGGCATTTGCCTGTCTTTTTTGTATGCCATGCATGTACACACCTAAATTTACTGCTCCATAAGTCAATTTATTTGGATAAGTCCAAAGGTTAATTATACAATATGATGACCTCCTTGCACAAACATGTCACTGTCTATTCAGCAGAAATGCATTAGAATTGACCAAAGGTGACAGTAAAGACATTTCTATTGCAAATAAATGCTGTTCTGTTTTGCTATATATTCATCAAAAAAATCATGAAAAAATGGATCACCATTTCCAAAGTATTAAGCAGCACAACTGTTTTTAACATTGCTAATAATAAGAAATGTTTCTTGAGCAGAAAATCAGAATATTAGAATTATTTCTAAAGGATCATGTGACACTGAAGACTGGAGTAATGATGCTGAAAACTGTAAAATATATTAAAATACAAAACAGCTATTTTAAAGTGCAATAATATTTCACAATACTGCTATTTTTACTGTATTTTTTGATCACATAAATGCAGCCTTGGGGATCCCAATTTTTTTTTATTTCATGTTGACTTTAATTTCGGTTCATCCATTAACAAACATGTCTTTAATACATTCTTAATTGACAGTTCCAAGTTTTCTCCAAATTACAATTAAACTGTCAATATCAGACTGTGCTCAGGGTCTCACCAGGATGCATTTATAATCATTTTGGATGCATGTTGCACACAAGCTAAGCGTCTTTCATTCAGTCGTGATCCTATCAAATCAACAGAAAATCCAAATCCATTGTGACTTAAATTTGAAGCAGGTGTAAAACTTAATTTACCTGTCCTGACAGCAACTACGTTTCCTCTTTTTTATGATTTGGCTAAACAGCTGTTCTAATGAGATATATGTAGCACCAACACAGTAAGAATTTAAAACACAGCATTTCACAATCAGCTTAAGCAAATATGTAAATCCGGCCATAAAATAATTACGGTTAGAATGTCCTGCAACTGGTGATGAAACAAACCATTATGAGGCAATAAGGCTTTATACAAAAAGTACACCTCAACAATAGCAGTGAAACAATGTGGGTTTGACAGAAAAGCTCATTAGCTGTTTCAAAAAATAAATTGTAGCATTATGAAAACCTCCATAAATGACTAATATTCTGGATAAATTGTGAAAAGTTGTTTTTGGAGAGTCCGACAGCAAAAGCGCATTTCCATCAACTATTTCCACACTAACCGTACAAAATTACTGTAGCGGCCAAAGTACATATTCCAGATACTGACCCTGTTTTCGTGATGCTTGTGATGCTTTCTGCACGCTATTTCATTAACCGAAGTTTATTTACAAGACTGAGGAGACCGAGCAACTGAATCAAGAAGATGGTCTCAATGTTTAGGATCTGAATGTGAAGCAAAAATGTAGTAGATCTGGACTGACAACTGATTAGCTTAAAGCAGCGAACTCCATTTCACAACTAGTCGCAAATGATGGTCATAAATATATAACCAAAGACAGGCTGTAACTATAAGATATGCCTGGCCTTTTTGGTACGCCATGCATTTGGGCCAAAAACAAGACATTCTATTTTGGTGTCAATTTTCACATCAAATTAAATTTGCAAACGTGATTTCATATACATAGAAAGCTAAACCCCAATCTCTCAGCCAAATTCTCAGCTTAAACCAATTTGTCAAACAAAGCACTCTTTCTGCTAAACCTTAAACAAGTTCAGGCAGTTAGGCTCTATTTGCAAATCATGCACTCTTTTTGCAAAACTCTAAACACATTCTCATTCACTTAAACACTTATCACACTGTGATGCATTTGTGCTGCAAAATGCTAAACACAAGCGGCAAAAGTTAAACACAACTAAAGCACAGTTGTCATCGTTTACACACAACGATTCAGAATCGTTCACACTTGTTCCTAATGATGTGATCAAACCAACTGTACATAATTCAGATTCAGACTGCCAGCTCAGAGTGCACAAGTGGCACAGGTGACTGAATGATGATACAAACAATAGATGGAAACAATCTGAGAAGGAGAGGAGGAAGAGTACATGAAGTGGAGGATGAGGAGAGAAAGAGTAAGGTTTAGAGTGTTATCAAGGCTGGATCTGTCAGACCAGCGGGTTTTTTCTCTTTGTCTAGCAAAAAAGACAACATTACTTATGATGTGGACAAAGTCCTCAGGCTGGACTCAAGCACAAAGACATGATGCTGAGACAGAATTAATCTCTCATTGACCCTGATTTCACAATTGCACAACTTACAGTATTTGAGTGTACTGTAACATGCTATTCATTTAGAGTGTTATTTGACCTTTTTGGCCTTTGCAGTTGGACTGCAGTATTTTTTCAGTATCCAAGTGCTGAATATATACAAGCATTCAGTACAATACTATTCTTGCAGTACATACAGCAGGCCTATGCAATATATTCACCTTAGTTGCAATTACTATACTTTTTTACAGAATTGCAAAATTGTTTACTCAATACAATATACTTTTTTTCTGTAATGTTCTGGATGCTGGGTTCTCCATTTTTCTCTGTAGTGTCTAATGAATGCTCTGTAGTGTTTTCTTTATTGACTCATGTGTGTATGATCTGATAGCACCGTTTGATTTTGAGTGCAAGTTAAATGGTTTTGCAGAGATTGTTTAATTTTGATGGAAGAGTCAGAGGTTTCAGTAATTTAGTTTGAGTATTTGGATTTGTGTTTAAGGTTTTGAGAAAATGAGTGATGGTTTCAAGAAATGTGTTTTAGCAATTCAGAAAAACTGTAAATGCAAGTAAAGTGTCTCTACTGTGGATCTCTGTCTTACAACGGACCCACTTACATGATGGAGACACACATCAAACCAGCACATTCCATTGATACAAATCTCGAAGAACTCCTATCCAACCAGATGGCAGTCGTATAACTGCATGCACGTCAGTGCAGGGTTGAAGCAGTTCTGACTGTTTGGTATCTATCAAAGAGTACGCTAATACAGACAGTACTTTCACATGTGGCTTAAATCGTTTAACGGGCTTTCAGGACCAGGGATGGGATAACCCCTTTACCAGTTAGCGCAACATAAATTGCTAATCCGATAAAACCAGAAAGATGGCAGATTAATACTCTTGCCTGTCTGCAGGAGAAACTTGGTCTAGACTTCTCAACTCTGATCTGATGATGACCTCAGTACACCTCATCCTGCGTTCTTCTGCCCCCCTTTGGTGGGCATTCCCCAAATAAAAAAAAAAATGAAGGAAGATTTCTGGAGAACTATTCATTTAAAACTTATTGAAAGCATCAGGAGCCTTAGATTCACTAATAATATGTTGTATGTCTTATATATATATGCTTGATGTATTCATTTAATCGTTGCAACTTTAATCAGTGTTTATTACCATTTTTTAGGAAATGAGGTTATTAATATATGTGTGAGTTAGGTGAAGTTTAGTATTGAACGGAAACTAATAATAATTGCAGAATATTGAAATAAGTGAAAGGCTGTTATTATGCAAACAGTATGGCGTTGTAGCGACACCTATATATGAGTTAGTTAACAAAACCTGCAATCTTTAATTTCCTCCAGCATAATAAAGGGGCGCATCTGGTTAATGTATGCTATGTCTTGGTCCGCCTGGCAAGAAGGTGATTGGAAGATCGCGTCGGAGGACAGACTTATGCAGCGGAGCAAAATCCCAATGCAGGACAGATTTGCTTGCTTGCTTTCGCCTGTTGCCGTGTTAAGAGCACTCCAACGTGTGCTCACGTGCTTACCATCAAAGCAACCACCACATCTCAAACTCAAACACTTCAGTGAAACTTCGCAATCTTCAAAGAACTCTGAGTCTTGTAAACTAAGACTTTTAGAAAAACTGCTGAAGCCTCCGCGTCATAAAGAAACCAACCAATCCAACGAGGGGTTTCCCAAAAGAAAGTCATTCAAACGTCATTCCGACGTCACCTCAGCGACCAACCAGTAACGGGGTTTCCTCATCCCAGACTATCTATGAAGGCTCGGTGTCGCGTCAGCGACGGAATCACCTCAGCTTTCCAGCTGTCAACCAAGAAAACGCAAGTACAAACAAAATCTTCGAACTGCTGAAATGGTGAATTTAGATAAGCAGTAAAATTAAGCAAAATTTCTCTGCTTGTGAGTTCTCTCAGGTGAACCTAAATCACTCGTGAAAACGAGGTAGAACTATGAAACTCCATCAACTCACATCCTAAGAAACTGTACATGTGTAGTGTGTAATTTTATGTTTTTTAGTTTAGGTTTTATGTCATCTAGAATAGCCAATAAAATTCACGTTTCATTTATAAATAATCAATTGTCTAGTGTCATATAATTTCAAGGTTAAAACTGTTTTGGTCCCCCCCCCCCCGTTTATCGGCCAAAAGATGCCCAATTTGCCGCGTGCCTAGTCTTCGTAGCTTACGTGCATAATAATGACTGACGTTCTTTAAGAGCCCCCAACAAATTATATAATTGGTGTTGACCGTGTTCAACCGGAAAATACATATTAAATTTGTAAAATATACGATTGATCACCGGCTCGCTTGGCTAAATCTATCAACTTTGGAAGCGCTCTAATGCATTGGTGATATTAGGGCTCTCAGATGCTCTAGTCATCTCAAAACCTGGAATCAATAATAATTAATTTAATTCCGGCTTACAAAATGAGTAAAAATCATTAGCACTACTTAACACGTTCAAATTAGTTTTTGGAGGATAAAATGTAAAAATTTGGTTGAAATAATGTTCCGTTGTCATTCAGCATAACAGATATATTTACGTAAAAAAATAATTATTCTGACCTGTACTTATTAAAATATATAAAAGAAAAGTGATCATACTAAATTTTATTATATTTTAAATGACTTTGACTTCCATACAAAAACTTCTTGCTGACAAATAGGTAAAACCTAGTGGTTAGGACAGTGAGAAAGATTGGTAAAAATCACAATTAGTTAGTATTTGGGGGCTGCATTGTAATCTAATGATTCTGTTTCTGAATATC
Source organism: Sinocyclocheilus anophthalmus (assembly GCA_018155175.1). Classification (NCBI taxonomy): domain Eukaryota; kingdom Metazoa; phylum Chordata; class Actinopteri; order Cypriniformes; family Cyprinidae; genus Sinocyclocheilus; species Sinocyclocheilus anophthalmus. The sequence continues at coordinate 358,059 of JADLZN010002101.1, read as the reverse complement.
CTGGACAATTTTTTGTTATATGAATTATTGTTAGACTTAATGACATTTTGACTCTGTAACTCATGGTAAAAATGTATGATAGTCATAGTTTTTTGCTAAGAAAAATTTTTATTAAGCATGACACATTCTAATGTATGGAGAAAAAAATTTAAGCTGTATTAAACTTTTATTGTTTTGATGCTTAAACCCCCTTTTTTAGTCTTTGACCCATGTACAGTGTGGGCAAAAAAGTATTTAGTCAGCCCCAATTGTGCAAGTTCTCCCACTTAAAAAGATTTGAGAGGCCTGTAATTTTCATCATAGAGTTTCATCATTTCAACTATGAGAGACAAAATGAGAAAATAAATCCAGAAAAATCACATTGTAGGATTTTTAAAGAATTCATTGGTAAATTCCTCGGTAAAATAAGTATTTGGTCACCTACAAACAAGCAAGATTTCTGGCTCTCACAGACCTGTAACTTCTTCTTTAAGAGGCTCCTCTGTCCTCCACTCGTTACCTGTATTATAGGCATCTGTTTGAACTCGTTATCAGTGTAAAAGACACATGTCCACAACCTCAAACAGTCACACTACAAACTCCACCATGGCCAAGACAAAAGAGCTGTCAAAGGACACCAGAAACAAAATGTAGACCTGCACCAGGCTGGGAAGACTGAATCTGCAATAGGTAAGCAGCTTGGTTTGAAGAAATCAACTGTGGGAGCAATTGTTATAAAATGGAAGACATACAAGACCACTGCTAATCTCCCTCGATCTGGGGCTCCACGCAAGATCTCACCCCGTGGGGTCAAAATGATCATTAGAACTGTGAGCAAAAATCCCAGAACTACACGGGGGACCTAGTGAATGACCTGCAGAGAGCTGGATCCAAAGTAACAAAGGCTACCATCAGTAACACACTGTGCTGCCAGGGACTCAAATCCTGCAGTTCCAGACGTGTCCCCCTGCTTAAGCCATTACATGTCCAGGCCCGTCTGAAGTTTTGCTAGAGAGCATTTGGATGATCCAGTAGAGGATTGGGAGAATGTCATATGGTAAGATGAAACCAAAATAGAACTTTTTGGTAAAAACTCAACTTTGTTTGGAGGAGAAAGAATGCTGAGTTACTTCCAAAGAACACCATACCTACTTTGAAGCATGGGGGTGGAAACATCATGTTTTTGGGGCTGTTTTTCTGCAAAGGGACCATGACGACTGATCCGTGTAAACGAAAGAATGAATGGGGCCATGTATCGTGAGGTTTTGAGTGAATACCTCCTTCCATCAGCAAGGGCATTGTAGATGAAACGTGGCTGGGTCTTTCAGTATGACAATGATCCCAAACACACCTCCCGGGCAACGAAGGAGTGGCTTCGTTAAGAAGCATTTCAAGGTCCTGGAGTGTCCTAGCCAGTCTCCAGATCTCAACCCGATAGAAAATCTTTGGAGGGAGTTGAAATCCGTGTTGCCCAGCGACAGCCCAAAAAACATTACTGCTCTAGAGGAGATCATGGAGGAATGGGCCAAAATACCAGAAACAGTTTGTGAAAACCTTGTGAAGACTTACAGAAAAAACATTTGACCTCTGTCATTGCCAAAAAAGGGTACATAACAAAGTATTGAGAAGAAACTTTGTTATTGACCAAATACTTATTTTACAACATAATTTGCAAATAAATTCTTTAAAAATCCCACAATGTGATTTCTGGATTTTTTTTTCTCATTTTTTCTCATAGTTGAGGTATACCTATGATAAAAATTACAGGCCTCATCTTTTTAAGTGGGAGAACTTGGCACATTGTGCTGACTAATACTTTTTTTCAACCCACTGTAGCAATACCTAAATGCATGGACATGTGTTAATTATACAAACATTAATGATCATCACGCTGTCACTTGTTGTTTCACAAGACTGTCGCGTGCATAATCAGACGCAAAGCTCAATGAACAATAGCAAGTCCGCAAATCTAGGTCTACAGTATGTAAAAAAATCTGGAATAGGCTTTGTCCTGATTGGATTTCCCTATTTGCTGGCATTCTCTGCATCCAGGCCCTTATTAAAGTGACATGCAAAGGGTCTGGATCACATCAGAGCAAGGGAACTGGTAATCACCCTTTTTTTTTGGTATGTCATTTTATGTTTGCTTATATCGTATAATGCCATTTAATCCAGTTTACTGATCTAAACTAGGAAGTAATGTCTCTCTATTCTTCTGTTTTATTTTTTCTCAAGACAACACAAGGCACAAGTGGCCTAACCATCATGAAACCTCAAGTTACTGATTTGAAAACTCCTATTGGTCACTCATGCATGACACACAAAAATTGCACAAGAGTCTAGAATATTGCTTACAGAGCATTGCATTCCAACAGGCCTATAGATTGCTGTCAATGTTCCGGAATTACAGTAATTACATGATACTCGGATTCAAACCGTATTAGTCTATTTTGTTTTACTTATTAATGTTATTTTGGTATCATTGATATACTAATATTTTCTTAATTTAATTTAAGTTTTATTAATTTTGTAAAGCAGAGTGTGCATTATTTTTCTAATAATTCAACGGCTCGGAGTCAATTATTCCGGCTTATACTACGGTTAGGGCACACCTCAAGACAATACGATGCAGATGTATATTTAAAGGATTCCATCCCGGTTTTGTACTTAAATCGCTATTATTTAGTAGGATATTTCTTCCGCATAGTTTGTAGTTCGGTCAAAAAGCGGGTAATGATGCTTGAGCCGTTGAATACATTCTAATGCAGTTATTAATGAAGTTTTAGAAAGAGAGCAAGAGAGAGCAGACACACAGAGACAGAGAAAGAAAGAGAGAGAGAGAGAGAGAGAGAGAGAGCTTGTGTGAATTAGCTACGCTCTGGTGGCGTCCGCTCAACGTGTTCTGGTCAGGCTACGTCTCTAAAGCATGGCCGTCTGTTATTAACCTCGCTAGTGACGAAATGTCATTGTAGCCTTTAAGTTGCTACACTATATAGGCTAACTGATCAAATCGTCAGGGCAGCGCTGACAACACCTTTTTGTGCAAACTGTGTGACCGTAGTGTGCGTGTGCGAGCACGTGTGATTGCAGTAATTCCTGTGTGCTGTTTAGGTACTGTATGCTAATTTCCGTTATTGCATTTAACTATGCGAAGTGATATGGAACTGTATTGCGGTCAAGAGAGCTGCCTGGAACTAGATTTGCTGTGCGTTTCCCTGAAAATATTTGCACACCTCAGAACGATCGTCAGCCAATCAGATTCAAGCATTCCTCAACGGCCGCTTGTATGTATATGTATATATACTGTATATATATATATATATATATGTATATATATCTATATATGTATATATATATAATATAGTATATATATATATACAAAATATTAATTCATTAAATATATACTGATTATTCGAATTGATTAATCAGTAGGCATTCGGTTAATTGTCTTACCTATGAAGAATTACATGTATTGCCATTTAAAATTTTTACCAAAACAATGTATTTTAGAAGAGAAGTCTAATTTTACTGCCTATTTTTTGGCCTTTATGTCAAAACCACATTTGTGATGCCTTAAAATGCTCACTACCTAGGCAGTTCACTTTTTTTTGCTGAGCTACAGACTAAGATGTGGAACACACACTGAAAAACAAATCAACATTTAAAATGCACTGCACAATGCATTACGCAGAATGCTGTATAATGTAGTGTGACTCACTTGGGTGTCTGTGCGTCATCTATTCTGTTCCCCAGCTGGAACTCATGGGATTTGCTGCGGTGCAGAGCCGTGAACCCTGGCAGAAGGTGGATGAGCTTCCGGCTGGCAGGCGGCGGGGTTCCAGGGGCCTTCAGTTTATTCCTGCGCCTGACCTGTGGCGTCCCTGGAGGAGTCATGGTGTTCACTACTAAGGGAGTCCGTGGAGGGGTGTGGGCAAAATGCCTCTGTCTGGGGGAAGGAGGGAGAGAGTGATGTCCCATATCCAGAGGCGAGGGGAAGAGGCCATAGTGAGGGTCCACGGTCAGCCGTTCCGAATGTGGGTGAGGGGAGTAGAAGGGGGGCGCCAGGGCCTGGGGACTCTGGCACAAGTGCTGGCTGTAGCGTGAGTGCAATTTGGGGCTCTGGGAGAGTTGGAGACGGACCCACTGACTGGGGTCTGACGGCCCCACTGGGGTGTTCTCTTTACCCGACTCGGACGTGGGCCACTGAATGGACCAGTCCTGCTTGGATCCTGTGGACACACAGTGTGAGAGATGGAGGTTTGTACCAGCCAGAATAAAGGGGAACGGGTAAGGTTGAGAAGATGATAAGACAAGGACAAATTAAAAAAAAGAGAGCAAACAAGTGAAGAGACAAGGTGAGGTGAGGTTACATGAGATGAACCAAAATACGCGATAATAATAGATGAGATAAGACAAAATTATCAAAAATAAGTTTAAATAAATAAATAAATCAGTTTAAATAAATAAACTGAACTTGTTTAAAATAAATCTGCAAAATTGATATTTATTTTAAATCATATTTATTGATTTATACAGATATATATATATATATACTATAATATAATATATATATAATTTCATATAATATCAGTGGAAATGGAATCGCAATTTGAATAAATTTCGATTTAGCATTTGTAAAATATACATTTGTAGAATAAATATTTTACATCTTATTTACTGAAATAATTTTACATAATTTGAAATCAATCAAAACAAAACTAACCTGTAAAATGAATATTTACATAATATTTACTCAAATAATTTTAATTAACCTGGAAATGAATTAGTTTAAACATATAAACAGAACTTGATAAAAAAAACTTTCAAATTAATATTTATTTTACATCATATTTACTAAAATAATTTGCTAATTAATCAGTTTGAACAAATAAATTAAACTTGATAAAAAGAAATCTGTAAAATAAATATTTTTCACAACGTTTGCTAATATCGTTTAAAATAATTAGCAATTAAAAAAAATTAAAACATTAAAAATGTTTACTATAGGATAGCTCCTACTTCGCTCCTTACTAGTTCCTCTAATCCTCAGTAACAGTCAACAGAAAAATTTACTGCTAATCCAAGGGGCTGATGATGCATGTAAGGTAAGAAACAAAGCCAAATAGATCAATTATTTAAAGGCGCATGGGCAATAGATTGGGCGCAACCACAGAATAGACAATAAGAGCAGAGATGAGTCAGCATGAGATGACAAGATACAAGAGGAAAGAACAGAAGAGAAGTGATGAGAACATGTGAGGTAAGAGATTAAATGAGTCAAGATGACAATAGAGGATAAACAAGAGAAGAGTAATGAGAGTAGAAGAGAAAGAAGGAAGGAAGGGAAGAGGAGGGAATGGGAAGGGAAGGGATAGGGAAGGAAGAGGAAGGTAAAGAAGAGAAGAGAAGAGAAGAGAAGAGAAGAGAAGAGAAGAGAAGAGAAGAGAAGTGTTTTAATACCAAGTGCCAGATGAAGGATGTCAACAGTGAAGAGACTCAGACGGCATCTATCATGACAAACAGACAGAAAGATGAAAGGATATGTGTGATTTAGAGCAAAGTGAGTCTGAAATGTCTCAATGTAATGAGTACTGAAGTTGACTGATACGTAAAAACACCACAATGACAACAGACACACCGAGAAAGAGAAACGTGCGGTGTCTCACCTCCATTACTGTGTAATTTGTCATCCTCAAGTTGTTCTTGAAAAGAAAAGTAATGCATATTCATTAATACATATTCAAATGAAATTCAATACATATTCATTAGATTTCTCTGCAGTACCTTTCTAAAAACAATATTACTATTGCAAATTAAGAATTTAACTGAAATGGGTCCCTTATGTCAGTTTTGTAGTGTTCATAATGGAATCACCAGCACCATTAATGTAGAAAAGAGGGACATTTAAATATCCAAAATATCCATATCTTTTTTCCAGATGACCATTATGCATCATGTCATGTTTTTCACAGTCTCTCTAGCTCTCTCTGCTTGTTTTCCTCTTTCAAAAATGATTGTGTTGACATAAATACAGAATAATTTGCCATTAGAGTGAATGAACGGACATCCAGCAGACAGACATTAAACGTATCTAAACTCTAGAGTCTGTGGGATTCTTTGTGGTTTAACCCTTAAGAAGATCGTTTTCTGAATGTATTTTCAGGAGACTGTACGTGAGCTGTAGAAAATGTCTTCAACTCCGGGAGAGCAGGTAGGCTGCTGTGATTTGATTGATGGCACCTTTATATAGAATAGCTGAAAGACAGGAAGATGGATGGAAACCCACACGGCGAAATGTGCTACAGAACAGCAATTCTTTTTCAAACTCGTCTAATAGGTTAATTGTAAAAGTATAAAAAATGTAATTCTGCACCTCATTAAATGATGTACTTCCATAATGCATGTTAACAATTCCGTTGTAGAATCACTCACCAAAAAAAAAAAAAGATACAAAAGCTGTCACTGGGGTAGTGAGAGGGGTTCCCCCTTGGTCCGTTTACGTCCAGGGAATGGGGATGTACCTTTAAGGTACTAATATGAACCTTTTTTTACCTCCTCGGTGACAGCTTTTGTAACTTTTTTTCGGAGAGTGTATAATCATATGATATAAAAACGTGTTCATATTATGCAAATGGTATAGTGATCGATCCCCGTTCATGGAATATTAAAGGCAGGGTAGGTCTAAATGTATTTATATGTATTTATATTGTCTGTGAAAAGCGTAGGAGCATAAAATGTTCGTCCAATCATATCCCTCGGTCCGAGGGCTACAATAGGCTGTCCTAAAAAAATGTTTTGAGGAGGCGTGGCTTTTGATAGTGATTTGCAGGGAGGGTGGGATCTTATGCTTTCAAAGCTAGCTTGCTATTGCCAGCCTCTCCAAAATCGCCTACCCTACCTTTAATATTCTGGAAAAATATGTTTCTGATGGAAATTTTTTAAATCATCTGGACTGAAACTTTTAATTATAAAAACACTTCTTTTACATTTTTGTGCAACAAAGGGAATTAAAGATTAAACATTATTGCAATAATAAAAAGTAATTTTTTTCTGAGAGGTAGAGCCATATTAGCGAAATTTCGTAAACATTCTTCAGGCAAACAAAAAGTCCACACAGAGGTAAATTTCAATACAAAACAGCTTTCTGTTGGTCAGCAGAGCGAATCCATGAAAAAAGTGAATCCTTTGTGGAAGCTGCATTGGGAAATCGAGTGGATTCCTATTGAAATTACTAGATTTTGCGCTAGAACAATGGACAAATATGACTGCACCTTTAGGCTACAACTTAATTTAGTTAAAAATGTGATTTTAACTAAATAAATTTAAAGCATAAGTCTATCCTTGCAGAACGAGTTTTACTAAAAAGAGTGGGATTTTTTGTTATTTAACCACATTTTATTCATAAAGAATATCAGGAAATATTACAAGCTGAACTTGAATGCATGACGCTCATGGGCACCACAGCTCATCATGTCAGGGCAAACGTACTAATATTTAGGCCACACTTCAAAACTAAAAATTACAGCTAAGTCATGGTTTGCGAATAAAACTTCCTAAAAAAAGAGAAAAATTGTCCATTTCTGTCAAAGATCGTTAATCGGTAATTGCTTGGAATCCACAATCCACCAACTCCACACATGAACAAACACCATTACAGGACCCTCCCTCTTGTGGTTTACCTGAACTGCGGCTTAGCGGTCACAGTTCACTACGCACAAATGATTCCAAGGGCCCTTAACAACCCCTCAACCCCCTTACAAGACACGCTCGCTCTAGGGGACACACTCCCACTCTTTGAGCATGATGGGAGATAAGTGTTTGCCACTCCTAAGGAAGGGTCCAGTGGGCACAGCTGAAGGACACTTCTCGCAGTCCTCTCATGGCCTGGAAGATGCTCAAATAAGCATTTTTAATTACAGAGGAGAGATTACAAACAAGCTACTTGAAGTTTCAAAGTTTCAGGCATGGCCTGTGCTTGACCCGCCGGGAGATGTGTGAAGTTTGCAATGTCGAGTTGCTTACACGATTGAGATATCAATAACTAACTACTTGGCTAGTTGATAAGTTTACTTTGTAGAGCCCCGGAGGAAGTTTCACATTAACTACATCCTTCTCCTTCTTTCAGTGTGATTTTTAGGGCCTGACAAACAAACAACAACCCTGAGCAATTATCCTATATGCATATCACATCTTAACAGTACAACACTAACCAGATTGACAATAACTGGACTTAAAATCAAATGTTGTGTCTCTTTTTAATGTTAAAATACTGTATCCTATCATAGCGCCAATGTGCAATGTGCTGCGTATGGTTTGTGGAAATCGTGATGCATTTTTAGTTTCAAGATTCTCTGATGAATAGAAAAAAAGGGGGGAAAAACGTATATATTTGAAAAAGAAGTTCTTTGTAACTTTATAAATGTCTTTACTTAGATCTTATAAATGTCTCTACTTTGATATTTACTTTTGATCAATTTAATGCATCCCTGATGAAAAAACTATTCATTAGTTTAAAAACAAATCATACTGACCCCAAACTTTTGGGTGGTAGTGTACATGTATACAAAGTAAAATGTAGAGTAGAAAAGATATCTGGTTAGAAAGTTTGAAACCTGACATAGTATATAAGAACACATCACAGAATTTAAACTTTAAAAAGTAATAAATATAAAATAAAATACGACTTTAATTTTAGTGGATACGGATATGCCACTGGTATCTAGTAACACCCTGAAATGAGTGCAAAGATAAAAAAACTGTTTGTTCTCCAAAAAGCTGTTATATTTATTTTTCTAAACATCCTCGTCTCACCACCCCATGGTGGTTTTGTCTATTGTCAATTTTCAACCTCAGGATTTACCTCTGTCTTGCTACAGAAAGGTGTGAATGAATCCGTCTGTTGTGCAGTAGATTGTGGCTACAGCTGTCAATAATTCCTCAGTGTATGTTCTCCTGAAATGATGAATGTATCTTATTAAAGCAAGAAACAAATGATTTCATTCCCCATAACTAATCTCAACTGAAGACATCCATAGCCTCCCAGTAAGTGAGACAAACATTCTTCCAAGTTAGTTTCATTGCATTAATGAGTTGCAAATCAATGTCTCTCATGTGCAAAACTTGACGCCACATGCTAGAGCGTTATAGGAGTTGCTACGAGGTTGCTAAGGTGTTTTGACTGATGGTTCACCCAAAAATAAAACATTGCTGAAAATGTACTCACACTCAGGCCATCAATGATGCAGATGAATTTGTTTAATAACAGATTTAGAGAAACTTTGCCTTACATCAGTTGTTTACCAATGGATCCTCTGCAGTGAATGGGTGCAGTCAGAATGAGAGCAGATGATAAAAACATCACAATAATCCACAAGTAATCTAAATAAACCACGACATGTGTATATACAATAAACAAATCCATCAGGTCATTTTTTTACTTCAAACCGTTGCTTCCAGTTAAAAGTCCTCTATTTATAATATTGCTTTCTCCTCTCTCCCTTGAACCTATTCTGGCCTTATCAGGAGAGAAATATACACAAGCACCACTTACAAGCAAAACAGTCCAAAATAGTTCTACACAAAGATGTTGGTGGATTTTGATGTGAAAGAACAACAGGGGATACTATTTCACTGGAGGAAGCGTTATTATGGAATATGGACAAAGTATGGACATTTATAAAGTTACAAAGGACTTCTTTTTCAAATAAATAAATTGAAACGACTTAATGGTTAATTTGTTTATTACAAACATGCAGCTTTTTGCTTCACAAGGTGTTAATTGATGGACAAGGATTACTTGTGGATTATTGTGATGTTTTTATCAGCTGTTTGGACTCTCATTCTGACGGCACCCATTTACTGCAGAGGAACCATTGGTGAGAAAGTGATGTAGTGCTAAATTTCTCCAAATCTACTCTGGTGATTAACAAACTCATCTACATCTCAGATGAGGGTGAATACATTTTCAGCTCATTTAAATTTTTGAGTTAACTATTCACTTAACATGTTGCTAAGGTATTCTGCATGATGATATGCAAACCTATGGGACTTTTTTGACTTTTTCATGATCTACCAGGTCAAAATCTTTGCCTAGAGCGCTAAGAAAATAATCCACCCAAATCCACCAATTCAGGTCTGTAGCACAGACAGTGTGGGATGAGTTATATGACCAAATTGAATATGTAGGGTCAGAGGTTTGTTCAAATCCCTAATACTAACTATGAGCCTTATAACACCACTAATAACATAATATCCAAACTACAGAACACAAAGAAAGAAGGAGAGTCGACCGATAATGATTTAGCAAATCCTAATGAGAACATGTCACCGTTTCTGAAACAATGCATTTGCAGTCACAACCATTGTACCTTATACAACTGCTACAAAGGGACGCATGGATACTTCTATTAGCATCTCGATTAGCAATGGCATTTTCACAAGTCAAAGATACTGCCATTAATATCACAAAACAACTCAAGAAAGGTGTCAAGACGACACGTCACCCACGCAGTTTGCCTATAAATCACAGCGCTAATCATTTCCCAATGCCATTAATTAGGTTCTGCTCTAATAATAATGCAATATGACTGACTACATGACACGATGACTATGAATATGACTTAGCAGTGATATTTCTGTCAAGACAGGGCTAATTATAAAGGCTCTCAGCCATCCAGAGTGGACAGAATACTGACAGTAAGGAAATGACACATGCATCAGATCAAAAAGACAAGTTTTGGTCTCTCCAACCAAACATGCCTTCAACCAAGAGGAACTGGACAGGCTTTACTGAGACAATGAACAAACCCTCTGTCAGTCTGCAAATCAAGTATCTGATTCACCTGTTGACCTTTTAACTATGTATGTCTTTGTTTTGCATGCATGCAATTAAACTATACGCAATCGTTCAAACATTTGGGGTAAGATTTTTTTAAAGGTTTTAATATAACACATCAAATTGATTAAAGGTGACAGTAAAGACATTATAAATGTTAAAAAAGATATGCTGTTCTATTGAACTTTCAACTCAAAGAATCTTGATAAAAAAAATTGCATCAAAGTTTTCACAAAAATATTAAGCAACAGAACTATTTTCAACATTGATAATAATAAGACATGTTTCTTGAGCATCATTCGCATATCAGCATATTAGAATGATTTCTGAAGGATCATTTACACTGAAGACTGGAGTAATGGCTACCTGAATTTCAGCTTTGCCATCACAAGAATAAAAAACATTTTAAAATATATTAAAAATTATGTTTTACTTATTTTAACTGTATTGATCAAGTAAATGTAGCCTTAGTGAGCATAAGAGACTTTTTTCAAGAACATTTAAACATCAGGGCCCGTATTTATCAAGCTTCTTAAAGTGCCATTTTAGTCTTAAGTGCTGAGAATTCATTAAATTTACTCCTACTTTCAAACTTAAGTATAAAAAATAAAAGCAAGTTATCAAATTTCTTAAAGCCAAGAATCACTCTTACTCTCCCAGTTATTTAAGACAACTCGAGAGGTCTCTCAAGTGGTTAGGAGTTTGCCAGTAGGGCTCGTGATGGCGCTGAGGAACAGAGACATATATATAATCTATGTTGTGTGTGTGTGTGCGTGCGTGCGTTGGTTTCTTTGTTTGTTTAGTTTATAGTTATTTCTGTGATGGCAAGTTGAATTTTCAGCAGCAATTATTATTATTTTCTCTAAAGGAACCATTTATTATAATAAAGTATATATAGATATATAATAAATATAAGTTTCAATGTAATTGTATTAGGTTGCAAATCAAGCAAGATAGATTATGCGTGATTCCCTTGCACTGCTTCGTTCTGCATATAAGAATCCTGTTTAATGTATTACTTTTCTCTGGAGTGCAATGAGGTGTGAGGTCTCAAACTCACTAAAATCACTAATTCAGTTTAGTATCCTCTCGACGACACCACAGCCCCTCTCATTCTCTCTCCCCTCATTCTGAACTGTCCTTATGAGACCTCTACGCTTATCTTCATAGCCTTCAATAGAGGGACTTGAAAAGATACTGAGATGAAGAAGAAAAGACTGCAGGCTAGTGAGGGGCAGACACTAAGAGAACAGGTATAGTTCACCCAAAATGTTTTTTTATGAATCGTTGTCATTTTACACCGTCAGTGATACAAAAAAAAAAAACTTTCTTCCATGTAACGCAAACAGAGAGGTTTAAACAAATATCTGAGCTGCGTATATCTATACAATGGAAGTGGATGGTGTCCTCAGGCTATCAAGCTCTAAAAGCTCTGTAAAAGCATCGTAACAGTAATCCATATGACTCACGTACTATAAGTCTTCTGAATCCTTATATATGGTCTGATCCATACATATAATCGTTATTCACTGAAAATCCACTTCCCAGGTCACCGTTCACTTTCATTGGATGGAAAAAGCAGCTTGGATCACAGAAGAAACAATGTCCTTAGTAGATATGGAATGACATGAGAGTGAGTAAATGATGACAGAATTCTCATTTTTCTGTGAACTATTCATTTAAATGAATCAGAGTCTGAATAAAGACACTGCAGAGATGAGAACAAGGAGGGTAGAGTGACAGACGGAGAGCAAGAGTGAGAAAGAAAAAAAATCAAGATGACAAGAGGTGCCAATTCTAAATTATACACCATGCTCTCGTGATGGCTGGAATCCCCCGTAGTCCTTGTGTGGCACCTCCGCTGGACCCTGAAGGAGCCCATGCTGGGTCCTCAACAAGCTACGAGCATCTTAAAAGCCTCTATAAGCCCGTATTTAAACAAAGCAATCCAGCCTGATCACACTTTCAACAGTGCAATCGGCGGTTAGTGCTGTGTCTGAACACTATCACAGCAGGGAATCCACGTTTGCGAAAATTCAAGCACTCCAGGGCAGCCGCACTAACGCTACTCAAAGCAAATACAGAGTCAATGGAGGAAAGAAAGAGCGGATGTGAGGGTACCGTGGATTTGGTAACGAGATTCAATGACAACAAATTGCATTATGTCTTATCACTTCAAAAATACATGCACAATTTGAACAGATGGAGAAAAGCATGCAAACAAACACTCAAATAAAAGATAATTTTAAAAAAGCACAAGCAAGGCTTGTGTAAAGTTGTATGCGTGATATAATTTACCTGCTAAAGAACATGCCAGAATAGTTTTCCTTTGTTTTCTCGCAATCTTATTATAACATTTACACAACGTACTACTAGACTGAAAGACCTTTGCTACCCTCTGTTGGCCAGCACAGGCATTTTTGAGTTCCCCAGAAGTCCATTTTTTTGTCTTTGAGAAATATTTCATGATTTAAAAAAAAAAAACTTTTAATAGAAAATGTAAGACAATTCATAAATAAAAATAATAACTTTAAAACTGCACATTATCATACTTATCATACATTTTCATGGTCAATTACAGGTTGATTATTAATCTGGCTCATAAGTATCAATCAAATCATTGATCATATGCAACGTTAAATTTGCAAATCATTAACTTCCATGGATGGAGAAAGCTGCAAGATGTGCTTACGATGTTCACATCAATTAAGGACAAGATGATTAGCAAAAAAGTCCATAAAGCAGGACGCTCCAGCCCTTTAAGACCATTAATTGAACCATTTAATTATCAGCTTTCAAGCTCTAACTTCATCACACACTGGGGAGGATTTAAATTGGACTGAAATTTGAACATCTGCAGAAACACTTCCTTTAATCAGATCTTTTTCAGGTAAGAGCAGTAACAATCAGCTCCAGCTGTGGAGGTAGAGGACAAACACTGCAGGAGGTTCTAGTTGATCATTTAAAGTGTGATGTTACCTAACACTGTTATCAAACTGTGCTGTATTGCAGACCGTGATACAATGCTGCCCTCTAGTGGTGGAAACACACTACGAACAAGCTCTGAGGTATCAAACCATATAAAACACAGCCCTGAAGCTCATTGCAATGAAAACATCGAGAGAAAAGCCTTATTTAAATAAAACCTTTTAAGTAAATGAATTTATGAATTCATTCATGTTACAAATACTAATACATTTAAAAACCAGAGCCTCATGGGGTGACATATGATTCAATTAGTAAAACATTTCTGTGCAATTCACACAATTTTTATTTAGTACGGATTCATTAAACTGATTCATCAAAAGTAACAGTAAAGACATGTTATGTTTTTGTTAATAAGCACAGCTACTGAAAATGTAGCTTTGCCATCACACAAATAAATTATATTTGAAAATATATTAAAACAAAAAAAAAATTCATATTCATATTTTTAAAAAATAGTATTTTTTTTATCAAATGAATGCATGTTAACAAATCATCATTAATATTGTTAATTAATATGGTTAATATTTTAACTGATCATGGCTCATCCAGTCATAATTAGAGTTGGAACTATCTGTACAACTTATAGTGGGACATACTGTGGAAAACCGGGTTTTGTTTGATATTTTGACATTAAAGAGATTAATGTACTATGCAGATATACTCAAGTGCACAAAGCTCCCTCCCCATTCCACGATCTGTGATTAACTAAAATACAAAATAAAGCCTTCACACACACAAAAAACTTCTATATAACTAAATGCATCATATTAAGCAAAATCAGATGCATTATATGACAGTGAGTAACAGTCTCTTTCCATCCCAGTCCACAATAATGAAACTCAGCGCTGTGTTGCCCTCTACTGGACAATCTCTGATAGAGCTTTTCTTTCACACCAGAACAATAACTTGGGACCAAAATATAGGATACCTCAAATTAACCATTTCAGTCATTTTAGAGAAAAAACAAACAAATCTACAATAAATGCTACACCATACAATGACCTTTTAGAGAATTCTGTGTTTTCATACTTTTCTGTACTTTTTGCCATAAAGTGTAGACAGACAGACAGACCTCTAAAGTAGATAGATAGATAGATAGATAGATAGATAGATAGATAGATAGATAGATAGATCAGGACTGTATGAAAACTCAGAGAACAGTCAGGTGAAATTTTTAGCTGCATGCTGTGAACTCACCTGATTTGTGGGCTGATCGTAGACATGTGAGCGAGGCATTGAGCCGAGCACATTCTTCATCACTCGCTCCAAACTTCTGCAGCGCCTCACACACCTGCTCATCCGACATCTCCAGCAGAGCCTCCAGAGTCAGCTCACCTGGAGAGATCTCCTACAATAAAGAGACAAGTCTGAGATGTGCAAGCTGACCTAGACTGAAAAACCATTTGAGAAATCATTTGTATGTCAAGATTTTTGAGCCAAGTGGATTTTGAATACAACTTCCAAAAAAGTAGTATACTACTGTTCAAACGTTCAGGGTCAGTGAGAGGTGTTTTATTATTTTTATTTTTTTTACTAAATGAATGCTTTTATTCAGCAAGGATGCATTAAGTTGATCACAATTGACAGTAAAGACATAATGTTACAAATGATTTCAATTTCAACTTTAAATTCATGAAAAAAATCCTTAAACTGTCCCTAAACCTTTGAACAGTATTGTTTATTTTAGTCACATATACATCATTTATTCATATACATGTTCCTCAAAACTCATATAAGTTGTTCATCAAAATGACAAGCAGTGCAAATACTATATTAGCCCATTTAATTACTATGGGAAATTCAAAGTGCATAAAAAAGGGCATTAATAATATGAAAAACATGTTAAAGTTAAAAATTACCAATCAATTATTCATTTTATTAAATAATAAATAAATGTATCATGTTAAACAAATGTACCTTTTGATTCAAGTAAACATTAAACAATACTGTTTTTATATCATTTAAGTATGATTTGATCTGAACAAAGAAATCATTTGAAATAATACCTCCTTTAAAAAAAAGTAACAGGGTTTATAAAACTAACCTACAGAATATTGAAATGGACTGATGACAAAAGACTTGAGACTTAACTTGGACTCATAAACATGTCTGCAACACATAACATTACTGATGCTGTTATCCACAGTAAATTACAATAAATGCTACACGGACATATGAGACCAATAAACTTATTAAAACAAATGCTTTGCTCAATGGTGACAGATTCAAAACTACAACCTTCAATTACCATGCAAGATGCCTATTACATTCAAATTGAAAATGTAAACACTCAGCTGTCAGCATCTTTAAAATATAACATTATTTGAGCTTTTAATTCTAAAACATACAACTTTAATCTTCGCTTCAGTCTCAATAGTGCACAACAGTCCCTGTCCACTTTTTTCATCGGTCTTCATTCAGGAAGTATTTTTCCCATTCATTCTTTCCTAAGATAATTTTCCAAATGTCTTTGTTTAAGAGTTGTAAACCACAAACTAAACCAACAGGCTATGAGGTGAATCACAATATTACAAACTTTGATTTGTAACGAAAATTATTAGAAAATCGGACAAAAAGGCAAAGGTACAAGACTCTGTGCTTAACGGCTCTAACGAGGGAAGGAACTACAATCCCATGAAGCACTGCAACTGACATATCGAAAACAAAACAAAGGAGAAATATAAAAATATTGACTTAAAGATGTCGGTTTTATATAGAGAGAAAAACAAATTCGTTGAAATAATGTGAGCTGATGGCTTCAGCAAAAGCATATTCCATTGGTTAATTCCCCTGTGGACAAAATTAATAGGATTTTTATTTGAGGAACTGTGTTGTGTTCTACATAGTTCCAATTCCTTCTCCACATCAGCAGGGGGCTTCAGCACATTGGACAGCGCCAACACTTCAGCACTGAGGACAGCGACACAGGAGGAAAAACCTCAAGGCCTTCAGAGTATCTGCTGTTCTAGATCATATGTTTACAACCTTTTATGCCATCAGAAGGGAAATATTTCGAGATGTACTGCATGGGGAGGCTCAGAAGCAGCTACTTCCCACAAAACATCCCGATCCTACATAAAAGCATGCTCTCACTAGCCAACCGTAAACCAGTCACACGTTTACATATAATTACACATCTCTCCACACACTCACTTAAATCTGGATTTCACATCACATGTTCACTTTAGTGTACAATTTCTAGATATTTATATATTGTATTTATTTTCTTTCTTCTGTTTTCTGCCTTTATTTTCATTGCATAAACATTGCTTGTAAAACATTTCACTGCCATCCCATTTGAGCATGTAGCAACTAGGACTAAACTCTGAAACGTGTGTAATTTGTCTGCTTTCTTAACATATTGTTCCTGTTTTCTAATCATTTCCTCTTACCAATTTCAACTTGAAATCAAGCACTGACAATGAATCAATATGGTGTAATTAAATCAATACGTAGGGTTAGTAAAAATATCATAAATTTAATATCATAAATAAAAACATCAAACAGATGTAATTGTTTTTAGTAATAAAGCGGAGTAAAATGTTCAGTATTTAAGACAAGATTTAGTGATATTTTCTTATTCAATATTTTCACTTGCAGTATCAAAACTTGCTTTTCTTTTCTCTGCTAGATTGTTTTGGTCTGATTTGCAAATATTGCTTATGACAGAAATTGCTGTTCTTACAGTATATTAAAATCATCGCTTTAAATCATACATTACTGTGCACTTCCAAAAATTAGAGACCAACTGGCTTTATTTGCTTGCCAGATTTAGATGCATTTGGTACTTAGTCCTTCTAGACATTGATAATAGATTGTGGCAGTATGAAAAAACGTACAAGGATTTTTAATGTGTCATGGCCGAGCGGAGGAGAGAAATCAATTATCCGGAAGTGAGGAAATGTGTATTTAAGATGGAGCTGCAGGAGAGTGCAGCAGTAATTAGCAGATAGATGCAGGTCACCTGAATCCAGTCAAACGCTGTCGCTCCATTGTGGAGACCTCGCTGTGTTTGGGCAGGGTGGATCGCTACGAGTGTGAGTTGCTGGGCGATCATTTGAGTGTGCGTGCTGCACCTCCGGACACCAGCTGCAGAGCGAAGCAAGTCTCTTATGCTGACAAGTGTGAGCAGGATCTCAAGGTGAAATGCTGTTGTTCATCTCTTAAACCTCATGTCAAGAAAACTTCCCCCTGCCATTAGCGGCCAGCAATCCACTCATATCTCAAAAACACACACACTCTTTTTTGTCACACACCAACATCGCAAACATCCACAAACATTAACGCGCGCACTTTCACGAAACACTTAACGTTAGTAAACCTTGCTGTTTGGTATTTGTATTATCTACAAATATAATCAAGTGTTTAATAATGTTTAATGTGATCTAAGAATTCTATATTTAATGTTTTGTTCCATGTTTCTTTTGTCTCTTGTTACTACCTTCTACACATTGTATCTCAAGGAGTGTTGAATCTGCTGAGGTTTACATGCATCAGTGAAACTGCTACCTTAGAGGCACCTTCTTCCATTTTCTTTCAAGTTTTATTATTTCCTTGTCATTGTTTGACTGCAAAATCGGTAGAAAGACTATATTGGAACTTAGCCACAAAGCTTGTTTTTTTTATTTTTGAACTTTGGTGGATTGTTGAAAATATGAATGTGAACCAAAGTAGCCTACTAAGTTTTCTGTTTGATTCCATATGGATTGTTGAAAATATCTCTGTGAAACTGAGGTTGCATTGCCTTGAAACAGAAGCAAAGTTTTTCTCTGTTGTTCCCATAGGTCAGTCCCATAGACTGCTCATGTTAAAATGCCCAACTTTACAGCTGAAAAAAATGTGTTTTACAGCCTGGTACAGAAAGTGGTTTTGGTCTATATAGCTAATTTTGCCCTTCATGACAACTGAGAGGGGGGTGAATTTTTTTTATAACTCATCCGTTTAAATTATATTAAGCCTTAAAGTTCTGCATAATTAAGGGCGGGGCCACTTGAGTGACAGGTGGATTGCCACCGCTGTCACCACCGTCGAGCTAGGTGGGCGTGGTTTCAACAACCAGCTCCCGCCTCTTTGCCCATCTTCGATTATCCAGGAGTGACGTGCGGTGACGCGCCGCCTAGATGGCGACGGCTGGCTCCGCCCACTTCAGGCTTCAAAACGCTCGTCGGAAGTCTACGGGTTACGTCACGGACACTACGTCCATGTTTTTATACAATCTATGGCTGAAATGCCATGTGATATAAATTCGTTTTTGTAATATTTTTACATGAGACCTTCTATTTTTATATATTCTGTTCATTAATTTAGTTAAGTTTTTCATAATTAATATTTTTGTAATTGTATTAGTTTTTTTTTATGTGTATGCCGTTTTTATTCGTTTTTATTCTTTAGTCTAAGCTGAAAATATTTCTCTTTTTATATTTTATTTCTGTTAATGTTTATTTTTATTTCAAGTGCTGTGTAGAATTAGATTTTGTTTTTATATTTTCTCTTTTCATAATAATTTTGAAGTTTTTGCAATTTTGTTAGTCTTTAAGTTTTAGTTTTATTTTAGTTACTTTAATACTTCAATTTTATACAAAAATTTGAAATGTTGCCAGCTGTTTTTAATATTTTATTTTGGTTAATGTTTATTTCAAGTAATGATTTTGTTCATGGTTTTAGTTTTAGTTAACGATAATAACCCTGTTTGAGACAATAATAAAATTCTAAAGATTTTATTAGTAATGTCAATCACAGGGCTGATTACCTGAAGCAAATGAAACAAATACTAACCCCTAACCCTAACTTTAGTATAGCATTGGTAGCACATCTTAATAGACAGCATTACAGTTTGTCACAATCGAATTCATCCATGATATTTCTAACTGAATCCATGAAGTCTGAACTTTTCTTGACAGATGACTGTGATGGAGTTGGTCAATGAAATCATCTGTGGGGTGGGGTTTGTGCATGACCGGTTTAGAGCACAACACACAGGATTGTACATACCTCAATAACCTCCTTCCTCATGTTAACAATGCGGAACCAGTGTCCCAGCTGCGGGAATCCATCCAACTCCACATTCTGCTCCTGTAAGGACACTTTACACTTGCAAGAGAGCTGCCGACTAAAATACTTCACCAGTTTACCCTGAAAAAAAAAGAAAAAAAGAACTTTATGTAGCACTCATTAACCTATATGATTTTTTTTTACATTTTTAATATGTAAATATAAGCTGAACAATTTACATCAGTCACATACGCAGGTCTGTAAGCGAACTCTAAATGCATTGCTTGGCATTTTTATCTGTCCTTCATATCACTCAATATTTTATGATCTCTTTGAACTGATTCACAGCATGTTGGAAAAACATGAATATTCTAAACTGGACAAGTTTCCCAAGAGTGATGTTATTGCAGTGTTTGTGCAGGGAAACGAGGAGGAATACGAAGGCAACATTTTAAGCTTTGTTACTACCTCCATGAATAAACAACACACACAAAAGCTCACAGGAGACACTAGCTTATTTTCAACACTGAAAAGAATTTGGTACAGAATTGTGTATACTCATAAAACGCTAGTTAATTTCAAAAACAATCACAGAAAAACAGCAAGTAACACATTGAATTCAATTTGAAATTTTGAAGTAGAAGAACTGAAATAGCAGGCCTATTGTTTTTTTGTAAAATAATTTTTGTTTTACTTTGTTTTAAAGACTTTAATATCAAGTAAATATTGCTAAAAAATAATACTTTTTAGGTGTTTTCTGTCATGATATACTCATTTTTAAGATGAAGCAAAAATCAGCAGGTGAGTTGGAGTAAGGCATTTTTTAGGTTTATACTGAAAAAATAAAAGGTTTTGTGGTTCAGCTCCATTCCCAGCATGCACCAGGGCATGAATAATTAATATCGCTGCATTGTTAGACCATATACCAGTTCTATTTACACAGTTGTTGGGGGTTTTGTTGTCAAATGCATAAATGTTAGACATTTTAAGGTATTTCACAAATAATTGTATGATGAATATTCATGTAAATACAGAATGTTCATTTCTTATAGGAAAAAATTAGACCAAGCACATCATTTGAACTATTTAAAATAAAAAAATAATAACTGTAAAAAAGAAAAAATCTTATTCTTAATCATTCTGCATTAACTCAAAACATTTATTTACTGTGTAAATTGATTAATTGATTAAAAAGCCATACAAATGGTTTCCCTGAGACACTTTTTTTTTACAACAAAAGGCACAACATGCAGCAAAATAATGGATTTGTTGTGTCCTTATGGACTGTCCACAAGCAAGTCTGCGCTATAGAGTACATGAGGAATATCACACACTGGATGCCATCAAGATACATGTTGACCTTTCAAGCTAATGAGTAAATAGTAATCAGCTATTTGATCATTTCAACCTTATCAGTTTATTGAACACTGTCCATTAAAATCTGTAGTCTGTTCAGTTTCGTTTGTGTTGAGTTGATCTCCCATGTCAACACTGTTTGCTGAATGTTACTGTATGAAAACAAAACACATTGTCTGTGGCTAGCTGAAATAATCAAAGATTAGAGACATTCCTCGTAATGTACAGTTTCACTCAAAGTTCTCAACTCACTCCCTGAACTAAATACCCTTTCTGAACTGAAATGGACTGACCCAAATCCCTGTCACTCTCTCTTGTTATTTTGGAATGGCTGCAGGTATATTTCGAACAGGACAGACTAATTCTTTAACCCAAGAAATCCCAAACTTTTTGTCAGCTGAACCCTTTTAACAATTAACTCCTTTTTAAGTAAATATTTCAATAATTTAACAGCACATTGACATTTTAAGTTAATTGTCACATGACATGCAGGTAAACAAATAAAATATTTTAATTGAATTTTTATTCAATTATTTTAATTTTACATTTTTATGATTCAAGATGATTGATTGATTGATTGATTGATTGATTGATCTGTCCATTATGGAAGCCAAGGAATAAAAAAAGGGTATTTACAACATTTTTACTCGCAATTCATACTGTGTTATTCACAATTCTGATTTTAAAAAGCCTGAATTTTGAAATATAAACACAAAACTGTGAGATATAAACGTTCATTTATAAAACATTAAATAAAAAAGGTAACTGTGACTTTTATCTTACACTTCTGATCTTATTAGAACTGTGACATAAAAGTCACAACTACCTTTCTTTTTTTTATTCCGTTGCAGTAATGGGCTTCTATAGTCCACTATTCTATGTTGTTTCTAATGTAATTTAAGCCAATGGCAATTTGTAAGCAAAGGATATGCTTGTTTTAAGCTATTAACCAATGAATATTATAAACATACAAAACTATAATTAATAAGAATCCTTGATTAGAAAATACTACAGATTCTATCAGTATCTGATTTATTTGAAGGACATGGTTTGTCTAGTCCACATAAAATGTCCTGTTGCAATATACTTTAAACCCTGAATGAGTTTTTATTATTTTTGGTAAAAGCTCATATAGTTAAATAGGGATCACTGTATTGTTACCATTACGCTTTGAGCATCACTGGTGCCTGGTAAATTGAGGATGCTAATGCACGTCCATCACCAGATAAACAAGCAAGAACCCCCTGATAATATCTAATGTTTGTAATTATTATTCCATCAACACGAACAAACAAAGTGCTTCATTGTGACTTACTGACACTAGTGACGGCTGCAATCGACAGCCAATGGAAAACGGGTTTCCCCACGTCAAGAGAACAGAGTGCAAAAATACTAGAAAGCTTCAGAAAAGCAGACTAAGTCAAAAAAAAAAAATGCTAAACGCTATGCCAACATGAACGCAACAGCACAAAATCATGATCAAAAGTATAACCTTACTCAAAACACAGATCACTCAATACTATATCATAAGACCAATGAAAGACAAATAACTTACTATAGCCAGCTGAAAGGTAAGATATTGACAAGATAATAATGGTGGGTTAAGAAATAGGTGTCATACAGGCGACACATCAAGCCCATAAGCGGAAATACATTTTCTTGCATCTGCACAGAGCCACAGACCCAGTCTAATGTAAAACAATATTTATTTGAATATTTGAAATAGCATACTGAAACACAAAGCAAAAGAAGTCAACAAAATGGCAGGGTTGCAGTTGGATGTGGTTTAATCTAAAATTCCCCACCCATTCAAACAGGTGAGACCAGGGCTGTCACGAAAGTTTTCACAAGGGTTATATCTCAGTAACCATAAGGTTTCGAGTTACAAGTCCAATGGCACAAGTGTGTTTTTTATGTTGGTTTTAAACACCTAGTTCAAAACTGGTGTTTTATATGTTGTAATCTTGAACAATTGTTAATTACAGTATCTCTTAAAGCAAGCCAAAACAATACTCTGATATTTTTTCTTATGTTACTCTACCTTTTTGCTGTATAATTGTTTAATGGTTTCCATTTTGCTGAAAAGCCTCAAATAAAATAGAGAGTAACTGGTAGTCCGATTTCTTGAATGAATGGCTCTTATGAGACAGTTATTTATAGTAAATCAAAAACATGCAGCACAACAAATGTAGTTGGATCACTGATCTATAATAGAGAAGTCATTATATAGATCAGTGAGTTGGATAGATTCCTGAATGAATGACTCTTATGAGTCTGTTCTTTTTAGTAAATCAAAAGCATATGGTGTGTGTAAAGTAATTTGATTCCTGAGGAAATTACGCATTTGAATCGGTTCTTTATAGTGAATCAAATAAATATAGTGGGATCAGCGTAGTCAGGGTTTAAACTGGATCGGGGCCGTCCGGGGCTGAGACCCGGCACAGGGGCGTTTCTAGCCATTTTGACACCCTAGGCCAGGGGTAGACAAGTTCGGTCCTAGAGAGCCGCAGTCCTGCAGAGTTCAGCTCCAACCCTAATCAAACACACCTAAACAAGCTAATCAATGTCTTCAGGATTACTAAGGCTATAGGCAGGTGAGTTTTGTTTTCAGGGTTGGAGCTGAACTCTGCAGGACTGCGGCTCTCTAGGACCGAACTTGCCTACCCCTGCCCTAGGCGAAATCCAAATTGGTGTGACTCGTGAACTTCCACTTTAAATGACGTGACGCTCTGCTCTCTATGTGTATGACGCTGCTTCCATTAAGTGCTGTTAGTAGTGAATTAATTAATTCAGCATTTCAACATTTCCGTAAGGATGCGCTAAATTCAACAAAGTGGTTTAATATATGATGTATTGATCTTGTGATTTAGCGAATTTTACAATACCAATATTTTTTTAATTGTCTGTTAAATTTTTATATGTGAATATTACACACACCACACTGATCCTTTAACAATGCATTGGTGCAAAAAAGCACACCTTTTGGACCAATTTTGCAGCGGGATTTCTCGACTGCCACAAATACTGCCTTAACAAAATACTAATTTTGTGCACTTTTTTTACTGTACCAATATTTTAAATTGGTCTTTGAACTTAGCTTTATTGCAAGGCCAAAAAAAAAACATGTTACTTTGCCAAAGCACTGACAGAACCCATAGATCTAATTGGGTGTTGTTAGCACCCAAAGCAAAAAAAAACAACTATGCATCAACAATCGGCACACAATTGACAGCGCCTATGATCCAATGGCCATACCGCCAGACCCGAATTGACGAGACGATGCGGTGAGACTCTGGACAGTACCATCTAGACCACTGATGTGGGGGCTCCAGTGGGGGTGGCATCAATTTCTGGTTGGCTGTGCCACTCTTATCCACAACCATGCTAAAATGTAGTGCCGACGTGCGCTCATTGGCGCCCCCTCCTGCTGGTGGCGCCCTAGGCCACCGTCTAGCTCGCCTATGCCTAGAAACGGTACTGCCCCGGCACATAGACTCCAGGGCTCCACATACCGACTTCAGTAACGACCAGGACAAATACCATGATTTATAAACATCAGTAACCCCAAAATAACAATTTTTAAAACCAACGGCAAGTTATTATTTTGATTTTAGACATTTTAGAGTGTGGCAAATAGTGGATATCTAATGTCATATGAATGCCGCGCAGCCTCTCCAGGAGAAATCAAAAGCGCAGCACTAGAAAATAAGCATCCTGAGTTAAAATACAAAATGGAAAGTTTTTATATTTAAAATACAGTTAGTTAGGCAACATCACACAACGTTTCCACCATTACGACTGTTTAATAGTTCTATAAAAATTCAATAAGCAAATACAATAATATTAAGTCACTTACAGTTTAGGCGGAAACACAGCGCATCTCACAGCAACCAGCAGATTCATTGCTGATTGATTCCGTGTTTTGAACGAATCGGTTGAGTCAAAGTTTCATTAGCCCACGCATAAACATCTGATGAATCTGCCGTTTGAACGAATCGCTTGAATGAATGACTCCCCATGACTTTGGGGGGGGGGTCTCACTCATTAAACGCTCACTACTGGCAACTACTGGTGTTTTAATTTAGTTGAAAAGTATAATTTCCATCATAATTTCTTGTTTGTATATTCAAAAATATTAAAAATAATCTCATAATAATTATTTAACGCAGTTGTATTTTTCAGTGTAAATGATTTAATTTGATAACGTATACAAGTATAGATAATCATATTATTATAATTGAATTTATAGATCAAATGTAAGAATTTGAAATGAAAGTATTAATGAGATTAGTGGGAAAATGCCCTCTATAAAGGTAAAAAAAAAATGCCCTTGGAAAAAATATAAAAAACATACAGATTTATGTCACAGCTGATAGAAAACTGATGAGAATATTGCTTCAGATTAAATCATATTTGCAAAAACCAAAACAAACACAGACAAACAACATATATATTATATATATAATATAATATAATATATTATAGCTCGATCCCCTAGAGCCCCCCCCCACAACATGAACAAATACCAAGTTAACCCCTGAGTGTCGTGTACAATTGTCAGACAAATACTTTTCTGAGCCAACTCTGTTTAGCAAACTAAACACTTTTGATAAATAGTTCTTGATGCATCTGAACTCACTTGAACAGCGAGGTAATACTTTCGTTCCGGTAGCGTTATTTGTGGTACCCTATAAGTAGATGGCCTACTTACAAATTATTCATCTCTCGCCTATAGATATATATATATATATAAGATATAGCAGATATTACAGGGGCTGCTCTAGGGTAAGTAGTATCCGGGGCTTAGCCAGAGACATCCTTGTATGTGTCAAAAACATGAATCTAATATTATATATATATAATATTATATATATATTAATATTATATAAATATATATTATATAAAAGAGAGGGCTATAGGCATAACTATATAGTATATCATATATGTGTTGTGGGTGTGTGTGGGTGTGTGTGTGTGGTGTGTGTGTGAGAGAGAGTGAAAGAGAGTTATAGTATATATTTATATATATATATATATATACACACACACACCAACACACAATATAATCTATATATATAATTAAGTATATATATATAATAGCCAATTATTTTAAAACAACAAATAACGAATAGGCCTTTGTTATCTTATTTTACTTAGGCTTGTTTTAAAGAGTTGTTAAATGTCTCTGTGTAAACGCAAATTTTGTAGAATTTCGATGCTGTTTTGTTATAGCCTATCTGTTCTGTTGAAATCTCATCATTTGGCAACATGCTGTTCAAGGCAGTAAGCAACATGAGCTGCGAAAATTCAACAAAAGTAGCTCGAATCGAATCACTTCATTTAGAATAATCGCAATCGATTCCGATCCCACATAACTAAAGAAACAAAAAGAGTTAAAGACGTTCAAACAAAAAGCGTTACAACACTTCTCGTTCTCCCTTAAGTCTAATTGCCATCATTTTTAAAAAAGCATTATAGGCCACCCAGATCTAGCTATCGGGTCTTTCAAAAAAAAACATATTTGGGCGACCACTACAGTAGCCTACTATAGCCAACACAAAATACTACCATCATATCAAAAGAAAATATCTGGGACATTACCTCTGGTTGCATAACACAATTTAAAACAATCTCATGTTTATGTTGTACGAACGACCGTTTAAATGACGAGGAGGATTTAAAAACGAGGATATAAATTAATGTCAACAATAGGCCGCTTTCGCTGTCCATGTCAGCAGCGCGAGCGCACGAGCCACCTTCTTCACCACCTGCAGAATGCGCAAGCTCGCGCCTCTCACTGCAGCGCGAGCTTCTTCGTTTATTACGCCAGTACAGTCAATCCCCGAGATGCAACTTTAATTGAAGACACGATCAAAGATGCGAAATTGTTTAATGTGCATGCACGCGCGCACGCATCCACTCTCGTGGCATTTGTAGAAATGCTGGGGTGCAACATTTACATTTGGGCTCATTCAAATGGATGCTTGCTTACCTCCAGCGTTCGGATTTCTTTTTGTGTCAAGTCGTTGGATGTGGCACATTTAGTCCTCAGACCTTCCAAGCTGGAAATACTAATGTCTATCATGTTTTGCACCAGTTCGCACTGCTGCAAGGCTTTTTGCAAACTCAGATGATGCTCGTCGCTTTTGGTCATATTCTCCTCGTCCATAATTTGCGAGCAGCGGTCCGTCTCTTAAGTGCAGGCTACTTTTTCGCTCAATCAATTTAGATACCACTTTGATAGTGCGTTCGTGAAAGCACGAATAATGGTGTGTGATCATGAAAAACTAGACTCTACTTGTAAGGCGATTCCATTGTTGATATTCTGATATCCTGACGGAGTTGTCATCAGGGTTGCACAGTTTATGTTTGATGCTCCTGCTTGACTCTACCATAATACACAGATACTGAAGGAAGGAAGGAAAAAATACAAATCAGATCCTCGCTGCGGTGGCATCAGCTAGATCCATTGCGCGCGTGAGAAATACAACACAAATTGAGACATCTTTGTCATAGATGATAAAGGAGAACGTTAGGTGTTATTTCTTAAAGATAACGTCTGATTTGACTGCACGTATTCCCCTTCTGGACCATCATCAGCTGCATCCCGGCGCTCCCCCATCACACCGACATGTTCGCGTCAATCAAATTCACAGCATCAGCATCAGCATCAGCATCGCATCGCCGACACAAGCAGGGGAGAGAGTTCTCGCGAGATAAGCATCAATGCAGTGAGCTCACTGTTTGAACTCGGAGAACCTTTTTTTAATCAAACCACTGTTTTATATGCTCAAGTTCTATAAAAAGTAGTTGAACTGCCTGTCAAATGAAAGTTGCCCCACTGCATTTCCAAGTGCAGCCTATACTTTAAAATTGATAAGCATCATCTTCACCTATCAATGTTACACTCTAAAAAATGCTGGGTTAAATACAACCCAGTGCTGGGTAAAATTGGGTTGTTTTGACCCAGCGGTTGGGTTACTACCCAGAAGGTTGGGTTAAACATTTAACCCAACAGCTAGGTCAGAACAACCCAATGGCTGGGTTTGTCCCTATTTTA
This sequence comes from Sinocyclocheilus anophthalmus, assembly GCA_018155175.1. NCBI lineage: Eukaryota > Metazoa > Chordata > Actinopteri > Cypriniformes > Cyprinidae > Sinocyclocheilus > Sinocyclocheilus anophthalmus. The sequence continues at coordinate 329,851 of JADLZN010002101.1, read as the reverse complement.
CCCAGAACTGGTTTGTATTTAACCCAGCATTTTTAAGAGTGTAGATCGAAATAAGCAATATAAACTGCAGATCAGGTGCATCCATTTAAAATAATAATAATAATAATATGACTAAGATGGTTTACTCGTTTTAGATGGTTTGCACTGGTCTAACAGCCACAGACCAACCTAGTAGACCAGCCAAGACCAGCAAACCAGCCCAGGCCATGCATACCATTACTTTTTTTACCTCTGTTTTTTAAGTATCTAATTTTAATTTCCACTGCAGACCTGTATAATTTAATTTTCATTGTATACTTGTATAAAGTATGGCTGGAATGACAACAAACACATCTTGTCTTGATTCGAATAAGCAACACTTAATAAAAATCACCCCTGCTAAAGCTTTGTGCTTTATCATTTTGCGTGAACACTTAGCCTAAATACTTACAGTAGCAGCTCCAATATCGTATTAGGGAATACAATTGCTTTTTGATGAATACATCATTTTTTTTAAATGATACGGAGGGCACCAAGCATATCGTAGAGCAGTGTTGGGGAAAGTTACTTTTAAAAGTAATGCATTACAATATTGCGTTACTCCATAAAAAAGTAAAAAAGAACGTTACTTAGTTACTTTTTGTGGAAAGTAATGCATTACGTTACTTCTGCGTTACTTTTTAAATCTGGACAGGGCTTGCTTGTTTGTTTTTAAAATAAAAAAGTTCTATTTTTGGCAAATATAAAAGCCTTTTCACCCCAAAAGTGAAATGAATAAGCCTCAGGCTGAAGGAAAAGTAGATTTACGTCCGTACAGTAGAATGCAGAAGAAGAAATTTCAACACACTTCAGCAATAAAGAAAACACACAAATGTTTGTCTAGAGTCATTTGTGCTTATTAGTACGGTTGAACTGGATCATAGAAGGTCAGAAGCAAAGACATTGGTTAATAGACTGGGATTAAATACATAAAGGCATATTTGTGTTGTTTAACATTTAAATATTGAAGGTTTGCGTCATATTCTGAGTTGCATTATTTTTATTCATTTTGAGGAATACTGAACCTGTGTTTTTTTGTGAGTGAGATGAATTAATGCATATTCATATTTGTTTTAGAACTACAGTAACATCTTCTGATTTCTCTCAACATGGGGACAGGAGAGCTGTCAGTCAATAAATTGGGGGGGAAAAGTAACTTGCGTTACTTATTTGAAAAAGTAACTCAGATATTCTCTTGTAAATTAAAAAGTAATGCGTTACTTTACTAGTTACTTGAAAAAAAGTAATCTGATTACGTAACTCGCGTTACTTGTAATGCGTTACCCCCAACACTGTCGTAGACACAGCCAACGGAGAGTGACTTTGATTTTCTCTTAAACTCTTATTATGAAATCACAGCAAGAGAGTTCCTCGTTAAACCCCGCCTTCATTAAAATCGCGCTTCTGATTGGTCGAGAATCTGTCAGATAGCGACGTTCCCGGACGGAAATCTCTGTGTAGTAGTCAGAAAAACGCGCCAAAGCACATCGCGGGGTTGATTGAACAAAATAATAGAGAATGGCATCAACAAGTAAAACACAACCTCAGACGAGAAATTTACCATGGTAATTTCGACCGTGTGTTCTTAGCTTATAGTTAAAAGGTGTTTGTTACTTGAGATATTGTTTAGCCGACATGTGCAGCATTGCACAAGCTTGCTTTGTTTACATTTGAACTGCGCTTATTCTCCACTTTTGTCCATATGAATTTATGAATATTACACCACTATAGGCTGTACTTGAGCTCGTCATGTAGTATGTATGAAATATATACACAAGAACGTATCAGAGCTGTAGTATTATTATGACAGCTATAAGCGATGATAACTCAAGTGAATCAGTCAGTTCACTGCAAAATAGTCCTTATTAAAGCACATTTCTGAAATGATAAACTCTTTATTAATACTATCTATTTATTATGACAGTTAATGCCATTATAGTAATACCGTAATGTTAATATGGGGTCATTTAATAAAAAGTTAAGAACGTTTATTTGAGTTGCTGTCACTCCATTAGACTTCAACAATATGATAAAACAAAAAGTGTTTTAAAAAATAATATTTCTTGATTTTCAGGGTTGAAAAGTACAGGCCACAGACATTAGACGACCTCATCTCGCATCAAGACATCCTGAGCACAAGTAAGCAATGATATGTACAGATTATAAAATGTACTCTTTCATTATTGTTATTAATAAATTAAGATTTGCACTGTAATACTGATTCACAGAAGTGTCCTTAAAGGAATCGTTTACCCAAAATTAAAATTCAGTTGCATCCCTGTTGAATTTCAGTTTGGTACTTACACAAAACGATATGGCTTCAGAAGACTTAAATATATATAACATGCATTTTTTTTTAAAACATCTACTTTCTTTTTCTTCCACAGTCCAGAAGTTCATCAGTGAAGAACGATTGCCTCATCTGCTCTTCTATGGACCTCCAGGAACAGGAAAGACCTCTACTATACTAGCATGTGCTAAACAGCTGTACAAAGATAAAGAGTTCAACTCTATGGTCCTGGAGGTACCGTAGAAGTTTGTCTGCAGATGTTTTAAGAATGCACATGTTTGGTGAATTTCTCCCCATGCCAAAACATATGTGGTCATCCATTTAAAAGAATAGTTCACCCAAAAATGAAAATTAGCTGAAAGTTTACTCACCCTCAGGCCATCCAAGGTGATGAGTTTGTTTCTTCATCAGAACAGATTTGGAGAAATGTAGCATTGCATCACTTACTCACCAATGGATCCTCTGCAGTGAATGGGTGCCGTCAGAATGAGAGTCTAAACGGGTGATAAAAACATCGCAATAATACACACGACTCCAGTCCATCAGTTAGCGTCTTGTGAAGTGAAAAGCTGCATGTTTGTAATGAACAAATCCATCAAGCAAATCATTGCTTCCGGCTAAAATAGAGTCCACTGTCTATAACATTGCTTCCTCTAAATCTGTTCCGATGAAGAAACAAACTGTTCTACATCTTGAATGGTCCTGAGGGTGAGTACATTTTCAGTAAAAAAAAAAATATATATATATAATTTTTTGTAATGCAAACTATTGTGTATTTTACTTCATCAGCTCAATGCGTCAGATGACCGTGGCATAGACGTGGTGAGGGGACCGATCCTCAGCTTTTCCAGCACACGAACCATCTTCAAGTAAGAACAGTACTCACCCTTACATCCCATTCATGAACAATTTGTATGATATAATATCTGTTCTCACATACAGCAATATATTACAGGTGTTTAAGAATGTCGTTTTCATGTAGCAACTATTGAATGACACCTGGCCTTTAGGTTGTTATTGCATTAATATATTTACTGTTGTTGTAAAATAATTTACCGCTTCTTGTAGGAAAGGCTTTAAGTTGGTGATCCTGGACGAGGCGGATGCTATGACCCAGGATGCACAGAATGCTTTAAGGAGAGGTAGTGTACCATCTGCCCCTCTATCAGCTCACCTGCTGAGCCCCCAAATGGCCCGATGGCTGAAGAATAGGGTTCTGCCATTTCACTGTCCACAGTGAGACATGAATGAGAGCTGTGGGATTATGATTGGACATTTTTTTAAAGGTTTTAGGTTGATTTTGACAAAGCATCTGATTTAATGAAAGAAAAACTGTGCTTTATTTTAGGTTTTAAAATGTAAGAATGTCTATTCTGGATATCTTAATAGTTAATAATCACTTTTTTTATGTTATTATTATTTTAATTTCATTCCTTTTATATTCTTCATTTCAAATAAATGAGGGCGCTTCGAGTTTAAACGTAAGTAACTTGTTATGTATTAGGAGACATAAAAATAAGCATTGTGATTGGGCGAATGTGCGAAAAATTTAAAAGAGTTTATATATCTAGTACTTGAGAAGTAATCTATTTGAGTAATTAGTACTTTTCATATATATTTATTATCTTAAATTTATTTTTGCGGGGGGGGTTTATATTTTGCAGACCAGGATGAGGGCCGTGTGAGTGGGACAAAAATATTCTAGAGTATTGACTGTGTGTAATATTTGGATACTCTCCTAGGTAATAAAATATCACCACCCTATTTAAAGGCTCAACCATGGGTACTCTGGGATATGAATAGATAAAAGATCTATTCTTTATTATTATTATTGTTAAATGTATTTTATATTCTTCATTTTAAATATTTTTTCTGATTTAAAATAATGCATTTTATTTTATTGTTTCAATCCCTTTGGAGATTTTTTTATGCAGACTTCATTAAGCCACGCCTGATTTTTTTCTCTCTCTCTCTTTCTCTGTCAGTCATTGAGAAGTTCACAGAGAACACGCGTTTCTGTCTGATCTGTAACTACCTTTCAAAGATCATACCTGCGCTGCAGTCTCGATGCACACGGTTTCGTTTCGGCCCCCTGTCCCAGAGCCAGATGATTCCCAGACTAGAGCATGTGATACAGCAAGAGAGGTGAGACTCTCATCACAGCCAATCCAGGTCAAGTGGATGTTATTTCTGAAATAAATTAATGTTGAATTGATTGCACTCTTAAAGAAATCCATACCACTCCATTTTTATAGATTTCTTTCCAGAAAATGTAAAAATCTATATTTACATTTTTATGTAGTTAGAGGCAAGACATCTTTTGTGCCGGTTGAAGATAGAGCAACATTGAAATGACAGTATTAAGACCGTCTAGTGTTTTGAAATGAATGTTTGGATCATATCTAAAGTGAGTCATCAGATGGATCCACTCAAAAGACCCTGAACACAAAAGACCCTGGCTGGAGTGACCCAGCCCATTTGATTAAAAAAACTCTTCACACAAACACACATTTTATATGGGCTCTGCCCTCTGGCACAGGACACAACTTTGAGCAAATAAAACCAAACATTGTATTTCCCTAGCATAGATTCATAAATATTTAAAAATCTGTTTTTCACTGATAGCATTGACATCACTCCAGATGGCATGAAGGCCATTGTGACCCTCTCAACAGGAGACATGAGGCGATCATTAAATATTTTACAGGTGTGTATCATATGTAAAAGTGATTTGTGGTTTGCTTGTTATGTTGCTGCTGGTATGAAAAATGTGAACTGAGAAATATCTGTAATGTGTGTTCTCATGTACAGAGTACCCATATGGCCTATGGGAAGGTGACGGAGGAGACGGTGTACACATGTACTGGACATCCTCTTAGATCAGACATCGCCAACATACTAGACTGGGCCCTCAATAAAGACTTCACCACTGCATATAAGCGTATCCTTTTTACTCTAGTGTTTGGTTAGTTATCAGACATGCGCTGTAACTCAGTTTCGGTCATATAGCGAATAATGAACTTGTTTTTTTTGTTTTGTTTGTTTGTTTGTTTTTTATAAGAAATGGGATCAAAAATCGAAAAGACAGGTTTACTTGGGATGACAGATCACTACAAATCATCTGTTTGTAGATATTAATAATTACTAACAAACAAGCAATAAAATTAATAAGTAAAACTTTTTACATAAATATAGTCTTTACAAGACAATTTTCGCCATATGCGGGGAAAATGAAAACAGCGATTTGTCAAAGTTATTTTAATCTGTTACATTTGTGGTTTATACAGTAATATTGTGACTATGTAATATCAAACATAATATTTCTTTAATAATTATTACTATAGAAAAAGAAATAAAAAAAAAGAATGATTATATTCTAATGATATACAGTGGTGTGAAATTTTTTGTGCAGTGTCACCTTTAATGTTTCAGATCATCAATCTAATTTAAATATTAGTAAAAGATAACAGAAGTGAACACAACATGCAATTTTTAAAATGAAGGTTTTTATTATTATGGCCTCGGTGAAACGTGTTTGCCCCCTAAATACAGCGCTGTGGAGGAATTTTGGTCCATTCATCTATGCAGAATTGTTGTAATTCAGCCCCATTTGAGGGTTTTCGAGCATGAACCACCTTTTTAAAGGTCATGCCACAGCATCTCAACCGGATTTAAGTCCGGACTTTGACTTGACCACTCCAAAACCTTCATTTTGTTTTTCTTCAGCCATTCAGAGGTGGATTGCTGGTGTGTTTTGGATCATTGTCCGGCTGCAGAACCCAAGTTCGCTTCAGCTTGAGGTCTCGAACAGATGGCCGGACATTCTCCTTAAGGATTTTCTGATACAGTGCAGAATTCATGGTTCCATCAATCATGGCAAGTCGTCCAGGTCCTGAAGCAGCAAAACAGCCCCAGACCATCACACTACCACCACCATATTTTACTGTTGGTATGATAAAAAATCATACTGAAATGCAGTGTTACTTTTACGCCAGACGTAACGGGACACACACCTTCCAAAAAGGTCAACTTTTGTCTCGTCAGTCCACAGAGTATGTTCCCAAAAGTCTTGGGGATCATCAAAACGTTTTCTGGCAAAACTGAGACAAGCCCTTGTTCTTTTTGCTCAGCAGCGGTTTACATCTTGGAACTCTGCCATGAAGACCATTTTTGCCCAGTCTCTTTCTTATGGTGGAGTCATGAACACTGACCTTAACTGAGGCAAGTGAGGCCTGCAGTTCTTTGGATGTTGTTGTGGGGTCTTTTGTGTCCTCTTGGATGAGTCGTCGCTGTGCTCTTGGTGTAATTTTGGTTGGCCGGCAACTCCTGGGAAGATTCTCCACTGTTCTATGTTTTTGGCATTTGTGAATAATGGCTCTCATTGTGGTTCGCTGGAGTCCCAAAGCTTTGGAAATGTCTTTATAACCTTTTCCAGACTGATAAATCTCAATTACTTTTTTTTTCATTTGTTTCTGAATTTCTTTGGATATCGGCATGATGTCTAGCTTTTGAGGATCTTTTGGTCCACTTCACTTTGTCAGGCAGGTCCTATTTAAGAGATTTCTTGATTGCGAACAGGTGTGGCAGTAATCAAGGTTGGGTGTGGCTAGAGAAATTGAACTCTGGTGTGATAAACCATAGTTTTAACAGGGGGGCAAACACTTCGTCACACAGGGCCATGTAGTTTTGGATATTGTTTTCCCTTAATAATAAAAACCTTCATTAAAAAACTGCTCTTTTACTAATATTTAAATTTGTTTGATCTGAAACATTAAAGTGTGACAACATGCAAAAAAATAAGAAATCAGAAAGGGGCAAACACTTTTTCACACCACTGTATGCTAATTTGTGATGTATTATTTTATAAAATAAAAAAGGTATTTTAATATTGATATTTATAATTTAATAAACAATATTTTATTAATGATATTTATCCGTTTATACAGGAATAGGAATTGTAAGTTGCTGATATTAGTTTATGACGTTTCCAAAGTCCTTATCTGGGTTCAACAGAAATTCTGCAGCTCAAAACTCTAAAAGGTCTGGCACTTCATGACATTTTAACTGAAGTCCATCTTCTCATTCACCGTGGTAAGACTACACTTTTAATCCAGCCTTGCATGGCTCTATAATCAGTTCCTCTTCAAAATAACCAAAGCAGTGCAGAGTCTAGTTGAGGCCTGGAATGCCACACACAACCTATCACAACTTTGATATAGTGATGAGCTACATGTTTTCCCTGCCCTTGTTACCATGGAGATCCTTTTGTGGTTGTCATGGAAACCGGTTGTTCTTGTTTTTAAAGGACGCCTGTTAGAAGTAGCGTGCTTCACACACACTAATGCACTAAATATTACACTATTTTCAGAAACCAGACTGCAATAATGAGTAAAATGGCAAAACAATTTTTATCACACAGCATGCCAGGTTTTCTGTGGGTTTTTTAAATGTTTTAAAATAACAAAAAAAAAATGTTTAAATAATTTTTTATCTGATTTGTTGGTCACACAATCAAAGTGTTGTTTGAGCACAGTTAGGTGGGTTAATTTTGCTCTAATGTTTTGTCTCTCTATTTCAGTGGACTTCCCACCCTCCATCCGCATGGGCTTGCTTATAAAGCTTGCAGATATTGAGTGAGTACATTCATTATGTCAAGTTATTTAGTAAATCAGTAGAGAAGTGTGTACACTGCTCTATTTATGACTGTTTGATTACTTAAATATGAATGAAGCAAACAGCACCACACTCACATTTACCTCATGGATACTTTTATCTACATGAACTCAACTCAGATTCACCTGATTAATATAAATATGCATTGGTCATTTGAGAATAACTATAAATATTGTACAACATATACAGTCAAATTAATACTTTAATTCTGCAAGGACGCATTCAATTGGTCAAAAGTGACAGTAAAAACATTAATAATGTTTCTATTTCAAATAAATGCTGTTCTTTTGAACTTCCTACTCAAAGAATCCTTCAAATGTATCACGTTTGCTCAAAAATATTAAGCAGCACAGCTGTTTTCAACATTGTAATAATAATAATAAATGTTTCTTGAGCAGCAAATCAGCATATTAGAATGATTTCTGAAAGATCATGTGACACTGAAGACTGGAGTGATGATGCTGAAAATTCAGCTTTGCATTACAATAAATTACATTTTTAAATATATAGAAAAATAATATATTAGAACAGTTCTTTTAAATTGTATATTTCACAATATTGCTGTTTTTACGTTATTTTTTTTTTTTTGTATTTTGCAGCCTTAGTGAGAATAAGAGACTTAAATACCATTAATAAATCATACCAACCAAGTTGACGGTAGATTAATTTTTTTATTATTACTTGAGTGAGCATCGTCAACTTCTGTTCTTTCGTTTTTAACCAAAAGTATCGTCTGGACTCTGGAACAATGAGAAGATCCAGCTGAGCTCAATGCTTGCAGCTTTCCAGGCTGTTAGAGACATCGTAGTCAGCGATGGATAGACCATTGGTTCACACTTTGAAAGGGTTATGTAACATAGATCCATGATGTCATGAGAGGAAGTTGTTTACTTCATATTGTTCTGACAAAAAAAAAAAAACTATGCGCAGAACCCTGTAATCTTTTTGAAATGTTTATTTTTTTATGCTTGAAATAAAGCTAGTCTCAGTACTTTGTAAAAGAAATGCTTCATTTTCAAAGTAGTTATGTAAAAAATAAAGTCTTTAAATAAATATTTCAAGTCTTTGTTTTGAAAGCATAACCGTCTGGGGAAATTAGGCATCCTAGAAAATTATGCAACATTTAAAGCAAACATTTGACCCACAAACATTACTTATTTTCATCTGCAGTGTTCTTCACAATATACGATCTTTTGCTTTGGAACGTCCCTGTAAGTAAGGTATTCCAGGATTTTTTTCGGCAAGGGAAGAGCTTCCACCTGATAGGTTGAAATGGAGAATCTCAGGGCGATCCGGCACAGATGCTTAAGGCTCGGAACGAGATGAGGAACTCTCCAGAATTTTACATGTCCATCTCTGCACCTACAATCAAATATAAAGACGTTCTTAATATTTATTCCAGTATACAAGCAGGGGGGAAAAAACAGCCCCTAAAGTTTCTAGAGTAAACACTGAGCCGAAACTGAATATAAATGATGTTCCAACACAATTATGTGACTTGCAATACCCTGTAGCAATGACGCCCCCATGTGGATGGAAAGCACAGCACACGCCACTGGCTCGGTTGTGATCAGTGTCTGCAACTAGTTTATCTTGTTCCATATCCCAGATCCGTAATGCCCTGCAACACAGTACAGTCAGTGTCATCAGTAACACCAGAGAAAGGTGTGAGGTCACAAGGGTGACATCCGGTCATGTAGCTCTGAAGATCTCAGATCTCAAATGGATGGTTCACTGCTCACCTGTAGTCTTTGAAAGCCAGCAGCAGACCAACCGGAGAGAAGCTAAGAGATGTTAGTAGATTGTCACTTCTGTAAGCACACAGCTCACAGTTTCTGGAAAGAGAAGCAAGTATTTTTTACAACAATTCAAACATACGTTTATTAGAGCCATAGTTTACCCGAGTAATCCACACAACGCCAGTCCATCAATTAACATCCTGTGAAGTGAAAAGATATGTCACTGATATGTTTTTAACTTCAAAATGTTGAGTCCTCTATCCATAATCAGGGGTGCAGTAACGGGGGGAAGGTTAGGACGATTCTAAGGGCCTGACGAGGGAGAGGGGGCCCCGAACGCGATCGTGAAAAAGCCATCTCGTCTGAATCAGAAGAGAAATTGCACAGATCAAGCACTGTTTACAAGCAAAACAGTTCTAAACAATGTGTGGTAAATTTTGTCTCTTTTTTTTTTTTTTGACTTATCCTTATTTTGGCCAGATGTGTTGGTTTAAAGTTAAAACATCTTAATGATGGATTTGTTTCTTACAGCGTTTCACTTCACAAGGTGTTAACTGATGGACGGGGTAGTGTGGATTATTTGCAGATTATTGTAATGTTTTTGCTGTTTGGACGCTCATTCTGACGGCACCCATTCACTGCAGAGGATCCATTGGCGAGCAAGTGATGTAATGCTAAATTTCTCTAAATCTGTTCTGATGAAGAAACAAACTCATCTATATCCTAAATGGCCTGACGGCGAGTACATTTTCAGCCAATTTTCATTTTTTAAACAAATTAGCTTAGGAAATAATTGACACAATTTATGTATACATTTATAAACACAAATCATTCAGCATTTAATGTAAAAGTTTGCACAAAAAATTAAATTCTGTGAACAAAAATATATTTTCTTTCTTCTGTGAAGCACAAAAGATGTTTAGCAGATCGTTTCCAATGTCCAGAACTTTTTGTCCCAAAAATGAAATGGTTTTATTTCTAATTTTCTTTATTTAAATAATTTTTTTTAATTATTCATTAAAAAAACTATGATATGAGAAAGGAACAACTTAATTACCCATCATACTCTACTCTAGTCAGGAGATCTGCTGTATAGGGGTCCCACAGGTCCAGCCACCAGCCTGTGGTCGAATGATACGAAGCGATCGCGAGCAGCACTCCGTCCTGGGAAAAGTCGCATGATGCCATGGTGCGCTCGTGGTCGTATGCAAGGTGTCTCATGAAGGTGTAGGACCGCAAGCTCCACAAATACACCTTCTGTTGGGAAGAAGACATTCAGACAATGTAACACAGTGTTATTATTTTATCTGCATACATGATATCCTGTTCCTGTTGTTGTATTCATGTACATGACGTCCTGTTCAATCGCAACATAGAGTCAGATTTCCCTGCTAATTCTAACTCTTTCCTGTTTTATGAAGTGTAACACCACACATTACAATTAGACAGTTAAATTCCTTCCTCAGGGGCATTCTTTTGTTCAGACACCCATTTCCATTGTATTGTTATTGTTGTTGTTAGTGTGTGTGTGTTTCTGTTAAACAATTTAAGCCTTGTCGAAATAATAACAAATAAACATGTACATGAATACCTATTTAATTACAAATGATCTAAATAACATGGTGAAATGAACATTGCTTGCAGAAAGACAGCAAAACCACCATAAGCTTACTTGCTTAGCCGGGGCGAAATCATGAAGTCATGATTTTAGTACTGAAGTTTCAGGGTTGCCAGGATAATTAAAAAAAACGCCCAATTGCTACTACAAACTACCGCTGGAAAACCGCGGACTTGGCAACACTGCGAAGTTGCGCATGCGCTGTGAGGGGGGAACAGGGGAACTGAATTCGCCGGAACACCGGAACTACTCCTAGCCTACAAATATAAAAACGTATTTTCCTCTTACACCAAATGCATATGCTTATATATCCTCTAAGGTGTGTGTGAATCAACTTACCTTTGACAGTGCAACCTCGAAACGAAGTGCACATCATCTTGCGACTGAAATCATGTATGCATAATTTCACTCCTCCTCTGCATTCATTTCACTAGGGGGCGTGGCCAGATGGGCAAACCACGTGACCCCGCCGTCGCGTGTGTATCATAAAGGGACTTTGGTATCATTCTCAGTACAGTATATACTTGGGTGTGTGTGTCTACTGTATATTTACAGTGTTAAGGTGTGTTTTCTACTTCATTCATATCCCAGGTATCGTGATTTTACAGCTTTGAATACATGAATGTCATTTAAAGCTAGTTTACTCTAAGTTTTCTTTTTTTTTTTTTAGTGGCCACTGACCTAAGCTTGACCACCCCACTCACAACTGCAGTTTTTGTGTCTTTATTTCTTGACAAGAAATGCAAACTTTCCTGTCCTGTCAGACGTTTTTGCTGTGCTCACTGCGCACACTCTTGACTTCAACTGTATGCAAATAGCTGCAAAACTGTGCAAGCATGTATGTATGCATCATTTACGTCTCTCAAATGCATGTACTAAAATATTCTGCAATTCGAGATCACAATAAAGGCGCAAGCTGATATCTATTTTTTTATTTGTAATTTAATGCACAATTAAATGTGAGCACAGTGCACTTGTACTAGGAAATATGCGCTAATTTTTAGTTAATTTGTACGAAAATTAAACTATAGGTTATTTAAATGCAGAAAATAATTCATTTTACATTCTGGCATTTATGTGCTGTTGACTTCCGCCCTTTTTTACATTCTTGCACATGGGGATTCAAAAGAGAACTCTTTTTCTCCCTTTGTACAGAGTTCAATTTAGGTATGATAGAACTGTTGCAATTAATTTATTTTGACAACTAATCGAATGTTAAACATTCACTGTTCACTTTTTCAAAGTTCATTGATTCAGTGAAGGTTGACTAAACTTTGAACTAGTTATCTGCATGTCTCATCCATGAGTGTGCAATGATGGAGAACCAGAACCAAGCTGACTAAGCAATATTAAGCTCCTTTATTAAAATACATGGAGATGAGGAATAATACAATCATTGTCATAGTCACTCAGTATTACTTGATCTAATTCACATCTCAATTACAATTGAGTACAAATTAATTGTATTCAGTTGTGTTTTAGGCACTAAAACAGTCCAGTTTTATAGTCAAACACATTTTTTATATTGAAATAATGAAGATTTCTGTGCCACCCCAGACTGCTGACCCCTTCCTGGCCACCCCTATGAAAACATCCTGGCTCCACCACTGGTTTTATATATTACTGAAACTGTATATCAACATCATTTAAGCAGACCCCCTAATTCTCATTATTAAAAAGATCTACTTTTTAATTATGTAATGCCAAAAATTACGATATTATTAAAATTGTATTTGTACACAATGTTCGTTTTGTTGTAAGGCCTTCAATTAGAGCTTACATTTTTAAGCAATATGTAATATATATATAGATATATAATTATCATATCTAATTATATTATATATCTGGATTATCATCATTACTGATGCCAATCTGAAAAGAAATCACCATTGAGAAAATGAGAATTTAAAAACACACAAGTTAGTAAAATGTCTGGATGTTTTACAGTAATGAGAATTGAAAGGAAATCTACTTAATTGTCATGAAAATAAATTAACAATGCAGAGAAATTGCAATGGTACAAAATAGGCCTCCCTTAAGTTTATTATTATTGTTGTTGTTATTATATATTTTGCATATGAGCAGCATATCTTTGGTTGAAACTTTACCATACATTTTTACAGAAAGCATTATTCAAACCAGTTCAATTAAACAATAACATTTCATAACACCGTATGGAGTAGTAAAAGTTTTAATTGATGTGAGGCCATATTAAAACCTAATACTGAAAATAAAAACGGGGCCTCTCTAAAATAAGTTTAAGATCTTTACACTTTACACAGATTGCTGGAATATTATACAAGGATAATATCAAACAAATAATTTAGCAGAGTTGACCATTTTGAAGAATTAATTTTCTGTACATTTAAACTGATAACTAGCTGTCTGCTGACTGTTGTACTTATTCTGGATGTGTTTGATCGTTGTGTTGATTGGTACCGTCTGCCTTATCTTCATGATCACCTGTAAAATATACACACGTGTTTCAGCATATCCGAAAGTACAAAAAAAACACAATTCATCATCATTCTCTCATATTTCCCGGTTTTTCAACTGAATAACAAAATAGTCATTTCTCAAACTTGCCTTGCTTATATTTGCTCAAGTCTTGTTTAATTTCTTCATTATGTAAGATTTCCCAGTTCCCAATTCTTTCTAAATAAACTCCTTTTGATATTATAACACAAACGTCTAAACAATATTCGGGAAACCGTTAACTTACTGGATGGTATTCTGTGAATCTCTACGAGTGTGGTTGCATGTCCGTTTGTCAGCGGAGGGAGTTGTGGAACAGTAGGATGGAAAATGTCCTCTTCATCTGAGTCCACCAAACTCAGTATATCCCCTCTGTTATCATCTAAATGACTAGAAAGAAAATGTTACAATGCCTCAGCTTTACACATCCTTACCAGCATGTTATATGTACAAAGACAATAAACTTATATTTTGGAATAATGCTGACATATTACTATGATTATTAATGAGTTGCAATGTTTTGCGGTCATACTTACCTAAATCCTAAACCTGAAAAATAAAAATATACATTTATACAAAAAATCTTTATATAAAGAGTTTTATTTAGCAAATCCGTATGCAAAATACTTACCAATACAAAGTCTATCCCGCTTTGAATATACTGTTACACCAACAGTGACTCCAATCATCATTATCAAAATGGAAACAAAGACACCAACTACAGCCCCTCCATTGTCTGCAGAAGCTGAGAACAAAGATTAAACATAGTCATACTGTACACAGTCTGAAACTTCTTTTATTATAAAGGGGAGAAGTTCACGTGGAGGATGTTGTGTAATACTTCTGCAAAGGGAGAGGTATTACAGAGCAATATCAGAAACATCTTGTCTGATCACATTCATGCAGGTGTCATCATCACTAATATTTGAAGTATCTCCAGATCTGACCTCTGATGTATTTTTTAAAACATGCATCTCATTCTTAAACAACTGAAATCATATGGTTTTACTGTGAATCTCACATATCCTGTCAAGAACTTGTCCAAAATCAAAAGAAAACAATATTTTGCTTATAGTAAATAAAGCTTGTTGTAAGGACTATTTAAGATACAATGTGACATTATTTTCATGACAGTTTTCCATGAAATTCTACCATATTGAAAATTGGATAATGTTCATATTTGTAAGGCAAATTATAATTGTACATATGTGTCTAATAATATACACTGAACAAAATTATAAACGCAACACTTTTGTTTTTGCCCCCATTTTACATGAGCTGAACTCAAAGATCTAAGACTTTTTCTATGTACACAAAAGGCCTATTTCTCTCAAATATTGTTCACAAATCTGTCTAAATCTGTGTTAGTGAGCACTTCTCCTTTGCCGAGATAATCCATCCACCTCACAGATGTGGCATATCAAGATGCTGATTAGACAGCATGATTATTGTACAGGTGTGCCTTTGGCTGGCCACAATAAAAGGCCACTCTCTAAAATGTGTAGTTTTATCACACTGCACAATGCCACAATGCCACAGATGTCGCAAGTTTTGAGGGAGCGTGCAATTGGCATGCTGACTGCAGGAATGTCCACCAGAGCTGTTGCCCGTGAATTGAATGTTCATTTCTCTACCATAAGCCGTCTCCAGAGGCGTTTCAGAGAATTTGGCAGTACATTACCACCGGCCTCACAACCGCAGACCACGTGTAACCACACCAGCCAAGGACCTCCACATCTAGCATCTTCACCTCCAAGATCGTCTGAGACCAGCCACAAGGACAGCTGCTGCAACAATCGGTTTGAAATAAAATTTCTGCACAAACTGTCAGAAACCATCTCAGGGAAGCTCATCTGCATGCTCGTCATCCTCATCGGGGTCTCGACCTGACTGCAGTTCGTCGTCGTAACTGACTTGAGTGGGCAAATGCTCACATCCGATGGCATCTGGCACTTTAGAGAGGTGTTCTCTTAACGGATAAATCCCGGTTTTCACTGTACAGGGCAGCTGGCAGACAGCGTGTATGGCGTCGTGTGGGGGAGCAGTTTGCTGATGCTACACCCCGCAAGTGCGCGAGTGGCCCATGGTGGAGGTGGCGTTATGGTATGGGCAGGCGTATGTTAATGGACAACGAACACAGGTGCATTTTATTGATGCATTTTGAATGCACAGAGATACCGAAACGAGATCCTGAGGCCCATTGTTGTGCCATTCATCCACGACCATCACCTCATGTTGCAGCATGATAATGCACGGCCCCATGTTGCAAGGATCTGTACACAAATCCTGGAAGCTGAAAACATCCCAGTTCTTGCATGGACAGCATACTCACCAGACATGTCACCCACTGAGCATGTTTGGAATGCTCTGGATCAGCGTATACGACAGCATGTTCCAGTTCCTGACAATATCCAGCAAATTCGCACAGCCATTGAAGAGGAGTGGAACAACATTCCACAGTCCACAATCAACAACCTGATCAACTCTAAGCGAAGGAGATGTGTTGCACTGCGTGAATCAAATGGTGGTCACACCAGATACTGACAGGTTTTCGGACCCCCCCCGGACCCCCCCAATACAGTAAAACTGCACATTTAGAGTGGCCTTTTATTGTGGCCAGCCTAAGGCACACCTGTGCAATAATCAGCATCTTGATATGCCACACAAGTGAGGAGGATGGATTATCACGGCAAAGGAGAAGTGCTCACTAACAAAGATTTAGACAGATTTGTGAACAATATTTGAGAGAAATATGCCTTTTGTGTAACATAGAAAAAGTCTTAGATATTGAGTTCAGCTCATGAAGAATGGGGGCAAAAACAAAAGTGTTGCGTTTAGCCATTTTGTCAGTGTATATTATATACAGTGGGGAAAAAAGTATTTAGTCAGACACCAATTGTGAAAGTTCTCCCACTTAAAAAGATGAGAGAGGCCTGTAATTTTCATCATAGGTATACCTCAATATGAGAGACAAAATGAGGGGAAAAAAAAATCCAGAAAATCACATTGTAGGATTTTGTAAAGAATTTATTTGCAAAGTATGGTGGAAAATAAGTATTTGGTCAAAAAAAAAAATTTCATCTCAATACTTTGTTATAAACACTTTGTTGGCAATGACAGAGGTCAAAACGTTTTCTGTAAGTCTTCACAAGGTGTTCACACACTGTTGCTGGTATTTTGGCCATTCCTCCATGCAGATCTCCTCTAGAGCAGTAATGTTTTGGGACTGTCGCTGGACAACACGGATTTTCAACTCCCTCAAAAGATTTTCTATGGGGTTGAGATCTAGAGACTGTCTAGGCCACTCCAGGACCTTGAAATCCTTCTTACGAAGCCACTCCTTCGTTGACCGGGCGGTGTGTTTGGGATCATTGTCATGCTGAAAGACCCAGCCACGTTCATCTTCAATGCCCTTGCTGATGGAAAATCAAAAATCTAAATCTCACGATACATGGCCCCATTCAATCTTTCGTTTACACGGATCAGTCGTCATGGTCCCTTTGCAGAAAAACAGCCCCAAAAACATGATGTTTCCACCCCCATGCTTCAAAGTAGGTATGGTGTTCTTTGGAAGTAACTCAGCATTCTTTCTCCTCCAAACACGACAAGTGAGTTTTTACCAAAAAGTTCTATTTGGTTTCATCTGACCATATGACATTCTCCCAATCCTCTTCTGGATCATTCAAATTCTCTCTAGCAAACTTCAGACGGGCCTAGACATGTACTGGCTTAAGCAGGGGACACATCTGGCACTGCAGGATTTTGAGTCCCTGGCGGCGCAGTGTGTTAATGATGGTAGCCTTTGTTACTTTGGTCCCAGCTCTCTGCAGGTCATTCACTAGGTCCCCTCGTGTGGTTCTGGGATTTTTGCTCACAGTTCTTGTGATCATTTTGACCCCACGGGGTGAGATGTTGTGTGGAGCCTCAGATCGAGGGAGATTATCAGTGGTCCTGTATGTCTTCCATTTTCTAATAATTGCTCCCACATTTGATTTCTTCACACCAAGCTGCTTAGCTATTGCAGATTCAGTCTTCCCATCCTGGTGCAGGTCTACAATTTTGTTTTTTGGTGTCCTTTGACAGCTCTTTGGTCTGGGCCATGGTGGAGTTTGGAGTGTGACGGTTTGAGGTTGTGGACAGATGTCTTTTACACTGATAACAAGTTCAAACAGATGCCAATAATACAGGTAACCAGTGGAGGACAGAAGCCTCTAAGAAGTTAGTTACAGGTATGTGAGCAGCCAGAAATCGTGACTTGTTGGTAGGTGACCAATAAACTTATTTACCGAGGAATTTACCAATAATTCTTTAAAAAATCCTAAAATGTGATTTTCGGATTTTTTTCATTTTGTCTTCTAGTTGGAGGTAACCTATGATGAAATCCAGGCCTCTTCATCTTTTAAGGGGAGACCTGCACAATTGGTGGCTGACTAAATACTTTTTTGCCCCACTGTATATGTATGTGTGTGTATATGTATATATAATTTAAAGTATACACAAATAAATATAATAAATGCTATTTAAAACTATGTATTACTGTCCTGTCATGAAAATAGTGCAACAGTGCAAAAAATATGAATGGTCTAAAAATAGGTTTCATTTTCTTTATCCTTTATTAATTTTATTTTGAATTTGAGTTCAAATGTGATCTGGACATGTTTAACTTGGGATATAAGAATTCTTGTTATATAAAAAAAAATCAGTATGAACTTACTCTTCACAGTTAGAAACACTTCCAGCGCTCTTGCATCAAGAGGGTTTTCACTGTAGCAGTAGTAGGACCCTTCATCTTCCTTTGTTACATTGATTATAATGAGTTTGTAGTTGAGTTTATTATCAGACACAATATATTTGGAGGTGGTGTTGATGATTTTGTTGTCCTTTTGTTTCCAGACAGTCTTAGCTGGTGGCAGAGAGTCGGTCTCAGTACAGCTGAGGGTGATATTACTGCCCTCCAGAGCGGTTACCAAGGGATCTCCTAATGGATACGGCCTCTCTGGAAGACACATAAAATATAATGGTTTCAATTTAGCCAGAGATGCAGTGGAAGAAGTGGAAAAAATGCAAGCTGAAATATTCTGGGAAGGTTTAAAGATCAAAACTCTTTAGTAACAACAAACAGAATTGTATATATAATGGCTGATTTTAAAGATGTTTCATAGATTCTTAACATGGTGGGAAGGGGCCCATCAACAACAATATGTTTTTTTATTTGTGCTTTAAGCATTTCAAATTTAAACAAAAACTGGGCTGATAGTGTAGATTAGACGAATGTGATTAGAAAAAACAATGGGGTCGGTAAGATTTTTATAATGTTTTTGAAAGTAGTCTTTTATGCTCACCAAGGCTGCCTTGATTTGGTCAAAAATACAGCAAAAACAGAAATATTGTAAAATATTATTACAGTTTAAATTACCTTTATTCCATTTGAATATATTTTAAAATGTAATTTATTCCTGTGATGACAAATCTGAATTTTCAGCATCATTACTCCAGTCTTCAGTGTCACATGATCCTTCAGAAATCATTCTAATATGCTGATTTGCTGCTCAAGAAACATTTGTTATCATCAATGATGAAAAAAATTGTGCTGCCTAATATATTTTTGTGGAAACTATTAAAAAAGCATTTATTTAAAATATACATTTTTGATAACTTACAAACATCTTTACTGTTACTCTTGATCAATTTAATGTTTTCTTGATGAATCAAATTATTAATTTATTATTTAAAAAAAATAAAAAAATACACTGAGAAAGGTAAAATAACACCGTAGGTAAATCTCATGAAAACATGTCTGTGTCCCATTTTGCCTATAATCAAAAGGAAAACAATTAATGAATCATATTTTAAATAAAGTTTTCAGGACTATTCTCAGTGATAGTTCTCAATACTGTAGAAAAAATAGTCTTACTGAGCTCAAAGGAGCAGGCTTTCTCCACACCAGTCACATGATGTCTGATACACTTCACTTCCTTTACATCGTGCAGTATAAACCTATTCACATGGACCTCCAACCGTTCTGTCTCCTGAGACGTGGAGTTGATCGTGGGACCCTTGGCTATAACATTTTCTTCAAGGACCTCGTGCCAGTCCAGAGTGGGCACAGGGTAACCTCCACACCAGCTACATATGAACAAGAAATCGAATGGCTCATTTACTATCACCCAACTGCACTCCGGATGCCTCTCTGGAGCATCTGAAAAGGGCATTAGAGACAATTAAACAATTAAAGCCTATACATCACAGATCTACCAAACAAAACCAAATCTACACAGACAATGACTCTTGGAAATATTTTTTTCATTTTCAAAGTAAATTGAAAGAACCAAATATAACAAAAACTAACTCCAGTCAATGCAAAGAACCACTTATGAGTGTACATTTCCAATACGTTTTGAAAAACTATGAAAACATACAACATACTTACAGTAAACTAGTAGCTCTTGGCTCTTGTTCACAGTTGTCTTGGAGAGTGTATTCTGGGATGTACAGGTGTATATCCCTTGATCGCTTGGTTGGATGTTTCTTATGGAGAACTCAGTGAATGATTTGTTCCCAGACGCCCCGTCATAACCGTCCAGCGCCAAATCTTCAACAGTCCATGTCAAGTTTTGAGAGGGAAAAGACTCACTGGAGCAGTTAAAATACACATATGAACCTTTTGTGACATATAATGTTCCATTCTGTAGGAGAGTTGCTGGTTTTATGCCCAGTGAGATGCTAGTTGGACCCTCTGAAATAATACAAATGCACAAACATAAATATTTATTCATTCCACTCTCACAAACCACCTGTCATTTCAATTATCATCACAAATGTTTCTTTAGAACTTCAGAATTAATGAACAGCAGCGGTTCTTAAAATATTACATATCAACTGAGCATTTTAAATTTCAATAACACATATACACTGCTGTTCAAAAGGTTGGGATCAGTATGATTTTTTAAATGTTTTTGAAAGGAGTCTCTTATACTAGTGCAATATTAATACAATTTTAAATAGCTAATCTGATTTAATATATTTTAAAATGTAATTTATTCCTGTTATGCAAAAACTGAATTTTCAGCATCATTACTCCAGTCTTCAGTGTCACATGATCCTTCAGAAATCATTATAAATATGCTGATTTGTTGCTTAAACACTTCTTATAATTATCAATGCTGAAAACAGTAGTGCTGTGCCTGCTTTTTATTTTTTATGAATGTGATACATTTTATTCTTTGATGAATAGAAGGTAAACTTTTTTTTTTTTTGCAACAATTATAAATGTCTTTACTATCAACTTAGGTCAATTTAAAGAATCCTTGCTGAATAAAAATCTTAATTTCTTTCAAAGAGTCTAACTGACCCCAAATTTTGAACATTTTAAAAAGTTTCAGAGGAACTAAACTAAGATTTCTTCTTGTGTTCAGTTAGTTGTTATATGTGGTAGTTAACCTATGCATCTCAGTCACATGGTGGTGGTTTTCTAGGTTCATGCATTGCAGTTAAACCAGTAAAACCTGTTTGAAGTCAGACTCCCGATCTCAAAGAATCTGGAGACATCTATTGCATATCATTAGTACGATTTAGATATCCATAGCACCATACCAGCAACCCGAAGCAGGATGTTTGAGAGAGTTTGCCATGAGCTGCCATCCTTTGTTTGGGATTCACATTCATACTGGCCTTCATCTGTAGCCTGAAGGCCACTGATCCAAAGAGAGCCATTGTTTGAAATGGAAAGATGCTCTGATGGCTTCAAGGGGTTTGGGGTTGCAACAACAGTCCCACTTTTCTTCCAACGATAAAGAAGTGAAGACGCATTAACTGGCTGGTCAAGACACTGTAGTACAGCATTCTCACCCTTCTCTCTAATAGCATAGCGCTGCACCTGCTCCTCTGACACTACAGGAAGAAGCACAGAGAAAACGTGGTTTAAAGCAGTGCTGTTATCACTTACAAATATGCGGCAAAAGTATTATAGTAAATTACTTTGTAGTGTAAAATTGTACAAATATTTATAAAATACATAAGAGTATATCAGCATAATATTTCTTATAAAAGTGAAACCAGAATAGATTTTCCTGTCAGCTCACCTGCCTGATGTGACAGAAGAAGCAGATACATAACTATTGCAGATATGATCATTGTAGGATTGTCAGGAAATCCCATCAGATTATGAGATAAAATATTTTCTTTTTCTATGAATTAAAAAAAAAAAATCGCGACCGTTCTAAAATCGCTTTGGGCTTCGAATCCTGTATACTTTGTGTCACGTTTGATCCTCAACCTGTTTACTTGCTTTCTTTTTTGACCACACCCTTCACCTGCGCTCTTAAAGAGACACACACCACATTTAACTCACGCACGCACGCTGCTCTGAGTCGTTTCATCACCCTTACAAACAAATCCTGCAGGCATTCCTGAAGGAAAAATCACCTGCAAGGTCCTGTAGGATCCCACAGGATTTTCGTGATCATTTTCCTGTGGGACTCCTACAGGAATCACACAGGAATGCTACAGGAATCTCACAGAAATCCTACAGGAATCCCACAGGAATGCTACAGGAATCTCACAGAAATCCCACAGGAATGCTACAGGAATCCCACAGAAATCCTACAGGAATCACACAGGAATGCTACAGGAATCTCACAGAAATCCTACAGGAATCTCACAGAAATCCTACAGGAATGCTACAGGAATACCACAGAAATCCTGCAAGAATCCTACAGGAATCATACAGGAATGCTACAGGAATCTCACAGGAATCCTACAGGAATCATACAGGAATGCTACAGGAATCTCACAGGAATCCTACAGGAATCATACAGGAATGCTACAGGAATACCACAGAAATCCTGCAAGAATCCTACAGGAATCACACAGGAATGCTACAGGAATACCACAGAAATCCTACAGGAATCCCACAGGAATGCTACAGGAATCTCACAGAAATCCTACAGGAATGCTACAGGAATACCACAGAAATCCTGCAAGAATCCTACAGGAATCACACAGGAATGCTACAGGAATCTCACAGAAATCCTACAGGAATACCACAGAAATCCTACAGGAATCCCACAGGAATGCTACAGGAATCTCACAGAAATCCTACAGGAATCACACAGGAATGCTACAGGAATACCACAGAAATCCTACAGGAATCACACAGGAATGCTACAGGAATACCACAGAAATCCTACAGGAATCACACAGGAATCTCACAGAAATCCTACAGAAATCCTACAGGAATCACACAGGAATCACAAGGGGCTTCTACAGGAAATATAAGAAAGAACCACATCTGAAAATTTATATATATATACTTATTTATTTGATATTTTCACAAAAGCGCTCAGAAAGAGTAAGAT
The DNA here is from genome assembly GCA_018155175.1 of Sinocyclocheilus anophthalmus. Lineage (NCBI taxonomy): Eukaryota > Metazoa > Chordata > Actinopteri > Cypriniformes > Cyprinidae > Sinocyclocheilus > Sinocyclocheilus anophthalmus. The sequence continues at coordinate 306,682 of JADLZN010002101.1, read as the reverse complement.
AAGAAAGAAAACAGAAAAGTGTAAATAATAAAGAATAAACAATAAAGAAAATACTCTGGACATTTGGAATTTTCACGAACACTGCAGGCTCACAGCGTTAGAACTGGGGGCCTCCTCAGCCTGTTCAGACCTGTATTTCACTATGCCCAGTGGTCCTCTGTACTCTGTATTGTGGCACATTATCCCTGAAAGCATCCCAATTCAATATCCATGACTTACTATGTAAATACATACTTTACTTACAATGTAAATACATACTTTGTTTTACATATAGTTGCATATACAGTACATAAATGCTCATATATGCACATAAACCTACTGATCTTGATGTATATCACTTTATTTTATTGTTATTATTTATTTATTCATTCATTTATTATATTGTTTAATTTATTTATTTTTGCGGAGTTATTGTTGCAGATGGAATTGATTTGAAGGTTATTTTTATATTGTTTTCAATTACTTCATTATTTTTTCTTAAATAAAGTAATAATTAAATAATTAAATAATTACTATGTCAAGTAGTTTTATACATTAACATATGGTACACGTTGCAAAATGAACTTCAATAATAATTTCATGTAAAACATAAATTACTAAACCTATGAGGACTGTATTTTATTGGGGCTAATATTTTTAAATTCTTAATTTGATAAAAAAATTATAGTGATATAAATAGTGATATAAACTAATGTTTTAAATATAATAATAACAATTATGTTTAGGATTAGACTTTAATTATTTTTACCTAATTTGTCCTTTTGTTTTTTTCGTACGCGGGAAACCAAAGGCAAATGTGTCCACGCTAACGGATAAAAAAAGTATCTAATATTTATTGTTTTTATTTTATGTTACGTTATGTTTTAGTATTAGCTAACGCGTCTAGTCTGTTCATATGAAGGCGTTCCATTCGCCGCAGGAACTTTCTCCTCCACTAGAGGGCGCTAAAGCTTTACATTTCTAACGTTTCTAGTGTGCGACACTATTTTGGTTCCCCCGCTTTGGGTGCCGGTGAAAATCAGTCCTACACATTTTCAATATGTCAGGTTGTAAGAAGCCGCGAGCTGTAGCAAATCCTCTGGAATCGACCATTACATCTCCGAGTGAGAGAATACTGAAAGAATGCCACACTTTATATATCGACAACGACAACGACAACGACAACGGTAAATAACGGGTAACGTTACCATTCGTATGTAAACACATGTTCGTAGTCGCTCATTCAGAAGTTGTGTTATTGACTGTGACTACAAACTTAGCAAAACTTAGCAAGCCGCCTACCACGACAGTTTTGGACATCATATGATATGGCAACATGACTATGTAGGCAGCACAGGGATTTGAGACACGGTCATGTTGACCAGTTGTCTCTGCATGCCACACTACTGTAGTCCATGGGTCAGTACAGAATATATATACAGTAATAGTGCAGTATATGTAAACCCACGAGTATACAATATCTTCAGGTTCATCTAAACTGAAAGGTCTTTTACAGGGCAGCAACGTACAATATTTACAGTATATACAGGTGCAAACTGCACGTGTGTATGCACATTTACTGTATAAATCAGTACTCTGAATTGTTGCTGGAAAGCAATAAGGTGTCATGTACTAATAATAATAAAGCTCCATTTGTCTGGATGTTTTTAACAGGATTGGTGAAAATTGCAGAGAGTTTGGGAGTGAGGCTGTTACCTCCTCGGAAAAAGATTATAGTTATGATTATGGGGAACCATTCTGCTGGAAAAAGCTCCTTCATTAACTGGTAATCACACCTCTCACTTCAAAAACACCTTGTATCCCTAAATGATTTCATAGCGTGAGATCTGGAGATGAAGATTATGCAGACACAGATTCAAGTCAAGTCAAGTCACCTTTATTTATATAGCGCTTTTAACAATACAGATTGTGACAAAGCAACTGAACAGCATTAATTAGGAAAATAGTGTCAATAATGCAAAATGACAATAGTAAACACTCATTTTTCAGTTAAAGACAGTTCATCATTGAATTCAGTGATGTCAACATCCAGCTCAGTTTAAATAATATCTTTGCAATCATGTCAACGATAACGCTGGAAATGAAGTGTCCCCAACTAAGCAAGCCAGAGGCGACAGTGGCAAGGAACCAAAACTCCATCGGTGACAGAATGGAGAAAAAACCTTGGGAGAAACCAGGCTCAGTCGGGGGGCCGTCTCCTACTGACCAGCGAACCAGCCATCCCACATATTTTAAAGGAGAACTGACATTTTCTTTTCCCTAAATTGTGTTTGTATATACCAACATCGTCCCATTATAGTGTGGTTCTGATCCTTTTTGACTACAAGGCCCTGTGTTGGGATTATAATTGAAGGATTATGATAAGGATGAGGATTTAAAATATATGTTATTTTACAGTTTTATGCCTGATTAAACAGGAAATTCATATTAAAGGGGTCATATGATGCTATTTTTTTTTTTCCTTTCTCTTTGGAGTGTTACAATTTGATTGTGCATAGATAAGATCCCTGAATTTGCAAAAGACTAAAGTCTCAAAACCAAAGAGATATTCTTTATCAAAGTTAAGACTCTGCCAGCCCCCCCTAAAACGGCTCGTTCTAAAACACCCCCACATACCTCCGTCACTATCTGGGAAGATTTGCATAAATGTCGCCCAAATGTTCACGCAAAGAAAGAAGGGGTGGTTTCAGTAACTGCAGTTAGTGTTGAAGCAGCGTGTCAGGGAGATGCTGTGTGTTTCAGTGTGAAAGCAAAGGCACTTTATTTGGCCTTATGAAAGTAGATGCATTTAGGGACTCTTTAAGATTACTTACAACAGAACAACAATGCATTTCATGGACGACCGTTTCGTGAACCTAGGAGAGGAGGTAATTCTGACTTTGCTATGACAATCTGGCGCTTCTGAATCAGTATGTTTTGTTACTAGTTTAAGTATTTGCTATGGACTGTTCAAATGCGGATGTTTGACAGCGGGGTGTTGTGTTGTGTGTGTGTGTGTGTGTGTGATGAGAGCAGGAGAGAGAGAGAGAGAGAGAGAGAGAGAGAGAGAGGATGGGAGAGAGAGAGAAGGTGAGAGAGAGAGATGAGAGAGAGAGAGGGGGTACATCACAGTGGAGGTCGCTGTCTTAACCGCGGCTTGTGTACTGCAAACACATACCAGTTTCATCACTGTGTCTGTCACGCGACTCTGTTCCCCTTTCGGGCTCTGTCTTTACATTTATTTTGAAAGATGAAGCTTGCGATTATGGTAAGGGGCGTTACATTTCTGACGAGTGCTTGCGGTGTTCGGCCAATCACAATGCACTGGGTCAGCTGGCCAATTAGAGCAGACTGCGCTTGTCGGAAGGAGGGACTTTGTAGAAAACGAAGCGTTTGAGAGAGGCGGGGCATAGAGGACCTACAATAATGTACAGTATTTGAAAAATAATGTGTTTTTTGAACATTAAAGCATGTCAACATATTCTGTTAAACACACAAAATAATGATCTTTAAAAAAGCATCATATGACCCCTTTAAAATGTCCATTCCATGGTAAGGTTTTATTAATTTACATGATTTTTCCAGGTCTAGAAATCAAAAAATTAATTCAAATGAAAATCAATTTAAGTCATTTTGAAGCCACCAGTTACAAACCACTGCATTCGACCGTCCATATAGTTCCTAAAAACGGTTTAAAAAAATAGTATGGATGAGTATGGGTATAAAAATATGCTAAATTAAATCTATATTTCAGGTATGTGGAGGAGCACATACAGAAGACAGGTGTTGCCATTGAGACACAAGGCTTCACATTTATAACTAGTGGAAGAAAACGAGAGTCACTAACAGTAAGTACATTTTTGTGCACAACAGAAAGCAGATTATTGCGAGAAAGCTGCTTAAGGCGCACAGTTTACACTCTTACCTCCTGTATTTGGAGCAAGGGAAATGGTTTTTATATTTGATTGTGTTGGTACATTGATTACCTTTTTAGTGCGCAGAGTACAGTACAAAAACACATGAACAGAGATGCCAAGAATAAACGCTGATCATTGGATCTGATCCAACCAGGTTCTAGAATAAATTTGACAGAATTCAAGTTAGTACAGTCCCTACTACGTCTAACATTCATTGACATTTATATACATTTAATGCACAATCCATTTCTGCATACCAGCGGAGGCCTGCAGATAATGCATATATACAGAGGTATGTGAAGATGAATAGTGTATTCATTCATGTGTTTTTGTATTTACTGCCGTTATTTTTCTTACTGATGGTCATAAATATGGTGGATGAACGGAAAAGTCATGTGACTGAAACAGATGAGTAGTGAAAGTGCATTTGTGAGTGCTGTTAATTATGGGGTGATTAATAATAATGACTCATGAGTCACATGTTGACCAGTGGGGGTCTTCTCAGGTTGCCGTTCGATAAAACCAAGCTGCAAAGATATCAATCAACTGAAAACACATTAGCTGAACCTGTTTTAATGAATTTCCGAAACGAACCTTTTCCTGATCTCAGGATGGCTGTGAACACCAGCTTTAGTATTCATGCAGAGACATAACTTTTAAAGAAGTATATGTGACCCTGGAGCACAAAACCAGTCTTAAGTGGTTGGGGTATATTTTTAGCAATAGCCAAACAAACATTGCATGGGTCAAAATGATCGATTTTTCTTTTATGCCAAAAATCATTAGGATATTAAGTAAAGATCATGTTCCATGAAGATAGTTTGTAAATTTCCTACCGTAAATATATCAAAACATAATTTTTGATTAGTAATATGCATTGCTAAGAACTTCATTTGGACAACTTTAATGGCAATTTTGATTTTGCCTCAGATTCCAGATATTCCAATAGTTGTATCTCGGCCAAATATTGTCCTCTCCTAACAAACCATACATCAAAGGAAAGCTTATTTATTCAGATTTCAGATGATGTATAAATCTCAATTTCGAGAAATTGACCCCCTATGACTGGTTTTGTGGTCCAGGGTCACATATGTATATGAAGTATATGAACTGTTTGTTTGCTTTTAGCTACCAGTAAGAATGCTATAGGCTCCGATTCACTTAATACTTTTTTCTGTTTAAACCCATTCCACAGAATTCTCCATGTTTTCCTCTAAAATCAGAGCAGAATGTGAATGTGGGAAAAAATGACATTATCCAATCCTGTTCCGTGCACTTTTCTCCACATTATTTCCTGTTCTCACTCAACTTTCCTCTCTAATGGCACAAGTCCAGAAAAAATGTACTTGTGAGCAGATACAGATGGAATCTCTGGAATTTTTCCTGCTTATTGAGGAGGAAATTCTTCAGAAAGAATTTAAATAGAGTACAATGTTAAATACGGTTTGGATTAAGACAACATAAGTTAGATCTACAGAAATGAGAGTGAGCAAAAATATCTTTAATATGTTTAATAGACAGCAATTCTATTAAATAGAGAGGAAAATATAGACAGTTTTTTTACATTGTTTTCACAAGTTCTTCTAAGAAAAAAAAAGTGTAATCTTACTTATACTACCATTCAAACCTTTAGGGTGTGAAAGTTTTCTGTTTTGTTTTTGATTTTTTTAATTTTATTAATTTATACTTTTTCTCAGCAATAATGCACTAAATTGATCAAAAGTGACAGAAAAGACTTTCACATTGTTATAAGAAAATATGTATTTCAAGTAAATGCTGTTCTTTATAACATTTCCTATTCTTTCCACAGATTCTTAAAAAGACAAAAATCCAATCATTAGTTTCTAGCAAAATGTAGGTGTTTACCATCACATCATTATAAAAAATATATTCAAATAGAAAACTGTTATTTTAAATAATAATATTTCACAATATTACTGTTTGTATTGATTTTTTAAGTAAATCAATGTCAGCCAATTAGTTGCTCTGCATTACAATATTAATAATCTTGTCAATATTACTTTCGTTCGTTTTATAACTCTGAATTAGTTGGACTAAATAAATCAAAGCCCCTTGGTGGCAGCCGGGCGAGGATGGGAGATACATTTTTAGTCCAAAAAAAAAAAAAAGTTTCAGAAGGTCAGAAAATGTCAAAAATCCAAAGATTTCAATATGAATCCAAGCATTTATCATTAAGTTCTCATTAAAGGGCAAATTGTCTGAGATATGTCTACATGCAGAATGCAAAAAGGCATGCAAAAGTATTTAAGAGGAAATGCCAAAAGACTAACAGGATAAAAACGACTGTGTTTTTCCTTAAGAGAGTGAGAGGGAAAATCGTACATGTGTGCATGTGGCGAAAGAGTAGACCATATCACATCTTAGACAGTCACTCCTTCTGGAAGCAGAGGGGTTGTCTTAAAGACACAGCATCTTTTTTCCTTAGCATATAAAGCTCTTCCCCTTCCTTCTCTGGCTCTGTAAAGACCTCAACATGAGTAATGTAATTACGGTGAAAGAGTGATATGAAAGGATTATCAGCTCTTTACAGGAAGAGCCTACCAGCAGAACAGGAAGAGAGCTGCAGCGTGGCCGAGAGTGTCAGACAGGGAGTGTGGCCACATTTGCACACTACAGGGGGGGAGAGATGGGTGTGTAAGTGCGGGACAAATGCTGTGCGCCGAGTACGCCCGCGAGAGGACGTAGAACAGGTCAGTCAGTATGTCTCCCACTCGCAAGCGCCGCCTGGAAAGCCAGGTTCTGGTCAAGGTGGGGGAAGGATCTCCATCTAGTAACATCTTTGTTTGTTATCTTCTTCCTTTCGTCCTAACTCATGTTCTACTGTGCTCTCTTTTTCACACTGCACAGGGGACAGGTGCACGCATTTCTAGGGTATGAAGAAAATTTCACTGGTCCAATATTTTCAATCTAGATGCTTATTTTAATCGGACCCTTATATTTCACCTTCAACATACCACATATGATATACTATAATACACAGCACTGTCTCAATTAGGGATGTTATTATTAAAATACAGTTAATCCCACGCTCTTCTTATTTTATCATCATCCCCTCAGATTTGCCCTTGGGCGGCATTATTGTTTTGCGCGTGTTGTCCATACTTGCTTCTGGTGCAGGTGTCCGTGTACAGATAGGGGGGGGGCGTCTCGCGGGGATACACATCAACCCAGGGTGGTTTGTGTGCAAGTGCGAGGTTCGGGGTAGCAAACCCTCGGGTGTAACCCACAGATCCTTCAAAAATATGAGGCTTCAGGGGGCATTATCCGTATATGTGGTGATGGTGCAAGTCTTGTTATCCCTCTACGGCCTGAGTCGGCCCCGTCCGGGAGCGTCCAGGTCGTCCGCCGGTCGTATCGCGATCGGAGAGCTTCCAGGGTCGAGGAAACATGGGAGTAGAAGGGGGGGAATCGATAAAAGGCGGGAGCCGTGGCGGCGTCCGCAGCCTCTTCGTCGACCAGCCTCTGCACTGAAGAAGGCCGACAAAAAGGGCGTCGGGAGGGAAGGGGGGGTGGGGCGGGGGACCATTCCCAACTGGAGGGTCATATCTACAGGAAACCACAACTAACAGAAGTTGGGATAAGTAAATGGAGGGGAAAAAATCAGGGAACCCGCCTGTCAAAAGAAAGCGTGACCTCTCTTAGATGCGTCACAGTAGCACTGAACATGGCAAGAGCAAAACCTCAACAAGACCAGAACCAACAAGGTGAGTGAACAATATGACAAAAATAACAAAGGCCAAAGACCGGAAAAGAGTAAGGAGCGGCTGCACCCAAGCAACAAAAACACGTATAACCCCATCAAAGTGACGGCGAAAACAAAGACAAAAAGGCGAGAAAGGGAAGGGAGGGACAAACTGCAAGTAGCTACGACACAAGTGTGGCAGAAGAAGGCCTCGCCGCGCTTTAACTAGCAGAGGGGCATGAGTGGCCGGCGATAGAATCACCCAAGCAACAGTCCGTGTCCTACTCACCCCTATTATAAAAAACAACACCAAAGTGCGAAGTCTCTTCCACAGCCTCAGTCAGATCTGGTTTAAAAACACTGGATAGAGAATGGGGTGAGGTGGTAATCAATACGGAGCACTACTGGGCACAAGCACCGACCCGAGTGAGCTTAGAACCTCGAGAGTGCAGGAAATCAAGTGGGTGAAAAAAAAACAAACAAAAAATACATGATGATACACTTAATGCTTACCACACTTTAGCCAAAAAAAAAACTTAAAATAAATGGGAACAGAAAACCCAAAAACAAAAAAAAAAACAAACACCTCGTGGGTTTACGTTCAGTGAACTGGTTTGCATCACTCTCACTTCCTGACACGCCCCTTATGATTGTGCAGTATTCCTTCAGTGGACAGTGTGGGTTCACCCGGTGCAGAGAACCAGAATGAGTCATTCACATTGACAACAATGCAGCATCAGTGGGATAGACAGAGAAATGTCTTCCCACATTACTGCTACAGAGAACATATGGTTGATAGTCAGCAATAGGCATAAATATGAAATGAAAATGGCGTTTTGTACAGCCATTGCATATTACGTGCTTAAAGTCCAAACCTGACATAATTATTAGATGCATGTAAAACATGCATGCAACATTTTATTTTTAAGTATAAACCACCATTCATTTTCTGGTTATTTTTGTCAATATGAATCTCACATTGATTAGCCAAATTTATGAGCATGAATGTGTTGCAAATGTTTTTATGGTCCTGGGAACTTCTATGAGGTGTCGCATTGAAGGTTTTGCTTGGCTTCAAACATTTAAAACGTCTGTGTTGGTCATCAGGATGTGGGTGTGTGTAGGAAAGAATAGCGAGATTTGCAATTGGTGCATTGTTTGGGCGTGGTTATGGCTGGTTTGTCTTATCTCAATAAGTTTGACACTATCATCTTGACTCGGGTCTCTCCGCAGTGGTGCTGCTGTGCGGTTTGGAGATGACGCAGCACTTTCTTGACCTTTGACTTTTCCTCAGTGGACTAGATCCCTCGGTATCTCCTTCCACCTTTCGTCAGCAAAGTGAGACACGTTTCTCCAGTTACCTTTTCAGACTCAAAGATCCTTTAGTGATTATTGAGCCTATCAATACATCTGATTTTAATTACTGTACAGAGCACCTGTGGAATGAAAGTAACTACATGGGTACACTACCATTCAAAAGTTTATGGTCAGCAAGATTTTTTACAATTTATTATACACATTTCATCAAGGATGCCTTAAATTTAACAAAAGTGAAGACAGTAAAGACATATAATTTTATCAGGAAGATTCTAGTTTTGCAGTCTCTTCAGCACCTCCATTTTATTATAATTATCTAGAGTCCATCAAAGAATTCTGGAAATTAAAATGTATCATAGTTTCTACAAAAATATTAAAAAATCTGTTTTCAGTATTGATTAATAATAATAAAAAAATGTATTGAGCACCAAATAAATATATTAGAATGATTTCCGAAGGATCGTGTGGTACTGAAAATTCAGCTTTGCCTTCATACTGTAGGAATAAATTACATTTTATAAACAAGGGAAAATCAGTTCTTTTAAATTGTAATAATATTTGACAATCTTACAGTATTTTAAATCAAGAATCCAGACTAGTTGTGCATAAGAAACATTCAAAAGCGTTTAAAATATTTGCCGACCTCAAACTCTTGAACGGTTGTGTCTACGATGGTGATCTTATGTAAGCATCGGGATAAGAAATCATTAATTTTAATCGATCGCACTTTTCATTTTCTTGAGAATTTTTAGGGAGACCCATTAAGTCTCTCGGTCCGTCCTACTAAAGAGTCAACCCTATGTTTAGAATTCTCGTAGGGTATTACTGGCTCCATCTCTGAACGTGAGAAAGAGCAGAGTGGTTTTTTTAAGGACGGCGGCAAAATAGAGATCGAGATGGACAGACAGATTTGAGGGTATGTTGGTGCACCTTTGTTGAATGCTGATGAGACCGAACAAGACGGGTTTGTGTGAGATCTTGCACACCTGCAGTCACTATCTGAAAGAGCTTCAGTGTCAACCGCAGATGTGAAGGGAGCAGAAACATTTGACATGTAGTTACTATGGAGATTCAAGGTGTGATATTACTTTTCTAAACAATCTAACTTTTCAGAACCTGTAAGCAGCCATAAAGCAGACATTGTGGCGATGACTTTTGCACAGTGAAACACCAATCTTTAGAAAAAGTCGTTTTATATTATTTACATGCTTTCAAAACTCTTAGCGTGTGAATATTGGCTGGCTGGCGTTGCGTCACAGTCGTTCTTCACTGGCTAGCTTTATGTGGCTCCACTTTAAAGCTGCCAGTTGAAGAGCTGTTGTGGGTAACCATAACAACAGACCACCAGAGGGGGCATGGTCAAGAAAACTGGACGAGTCAATCAGAATTCATGAACATGTTTTATTTATGGATTCCCCCCCCCCATAGAATTTTAGTTTTGAAACAGTAGATTGTTACTCATAAAATCCACATGATTAACGTGTGGGCGATGGGGGGGGCACAGGTGGGGGTGGTTTGGATGGGAGAGCGGGTGGGCCTGGTGGGGGAGGTTTGTGGGTGATGGGGTTTGGGTTCGGGGTCCTGTGTATTACCTGAACGCTTGAGGATGGGTGTTTTCACCCGGGGGTGGCGGGGCTGAGGGGACTAGAAGAATCTTCACCGTGTTGACGTTTTGTGGACACTCCAGGGTTGGTGACTGGAGATTTTATGGTGTCCCCTTTGTTAGTTGATGTCACAGTGCAAGTCTACAGCTTGCGATTGAGCACTTTGATTTAATGTCGCCAACTTTTTGGTATAGGCTGTGGCGCTCAGGCATTCCATTGTCTTTTTTGGATCAGTGCATTATCTCTTCTCTCATTAGCGAGTCGGGGTTTTTTTTTCTAACCTTCCTTATCCCTTTTTCCCCTCCCTCCCTCGAACTTCGGGTCGTCTTATCCGCGCCAAGCCAATGTCCTTTGGCATGTCTCCTTAATCAAACATCACACCTGATTCAGGTCATCAGCTCTTTAGTAGAGACTCCAAGACCTGAAATAGATGTGTGAGAGAAAGGAGACTTTCAAAATGTGTAGTGTTGGGGGCTAGTGGCTAGGCTGGTTCTCTGAGATTTTATGTATTATATTTGTATTTTGAATAAACCTATCTTCTGATGCTGATTTCAAAATGGATTTTCTGGGTTGTTTCACTCTTCGTGCTGTAATGTCTTTGTGTACCAGTGGTTAACTGGGAATCTAAACTATAAAACTGTGTTCTTGTAATGAAATGAATCTAAATGAAATAGAAATATTAGATAACTCAACGAATAATAAAAAAATAAATAAAGTTAAAAGAAAATATGAAATTAAGAGTAATATCATAGCTAATGGTTCAAGGTGTCTCAGGTACTTTAATAAATACTATAGTAGTATGTAAATAATACTACATTAACATTGTATATTTATCAAATTTGAAATTAAGATCATTTTAAATGGTCTTTCTTGTCAGAGACAGTGGACCAAAAAAATATTTACGTAGACCAAATCCCGATCGAAGTTCTTTGATGAAATAAAGGCTCTTTCTTATTTTAAAAAGCAAGCCCTTCAATCCGCCCCAACCCCAAAAAAAAACTCACCCTTGCGGTTCTGCTTATCAACACAGGAATGAAATATGTGTCTTTTCAAACCATTTCAAATGATCTTTCTAAACTAATGAGACAAAATGGACAATTTTCAGTACCAGGAAAGTTTGACTTGACCTAAATTAAACCACACAACTGTTACAGTAACAGTTCTTCTCATTTTACATATCTGTGGATTTTCAGGTGAGCAGGCGGACCTCATCTTTGTGTTTTTTGACCCGATGGGACAAGCGTTGTGCAAGCGCACATTGAACATTGTTGAGAAGCTGAGTGAAAAGTGTGGAGACAAACTGCGCTTTTACCTGAGCAAAGCTGATGAGGCTGGACGGGAAACGGACAGACAGGTGCGTGAGTGTGTGTGTGAGCCTTCTGATATATCTGATACATTTCTGTCTGGAATAAAAATGCATAACGGGACTTACACATTTGATATGGTGATTTCCAATCTCACTTCAATATGTAATCCCGATCTTCTTGCCATAATAGTTTGTTCTCTGACAGGAAGCCAGACAGGTGTTTCTCTGTCACTTTAAACCTGCTTAGCATCAGCCCATCTTATGGTCAAATGTGTTGGTGTTGATTTTATTCCCACAGCGAGTGATGATGCAGATTGTTCAGGAGCTGTGCAGAAGACCTGGACTCAACAAATGTGGCTTTGAAATGCCCACGATATACATCCCCAACCCTCAAAAAGTAAGAAATGATGGTAACTGATTGCTGTGCTGGTCAAATGTCCATTATGTCTCACTACTGGAACCCAATAAGGTTATTACACTCGCTAGAGGTGACATGATAATGTGAAGCCTGCCCCATGCGGGCTGTGCCGTCAACGGGCTGTGGCTCAGAGGAAAATGGATTTGATTTCGCTCTGCAGGCAGCTTTACAGCGTAGAGTGTGTGGTTCTCCCGTGCTGTACAGAGCAGGTACACTAACGTGCTCGCCTCAAAAAATCCCCAACTTATAGGCATTACAAGGGAAATGGATTGATCTGTGATTAAGACATGAACGATATTTTTCCGCTTTCCGTAGCTTATGATCCTAGCCCGTGCATCAAGACAGTTTGGGGTCGCAAGCTCAGCTTTTTTTGTTGTTGAAAACTTTTACACTATTATTTTTATGGTAAATCTTTACAATAAGGTTCCAGTTAGTTACTACCGCCCGTTAGATACCGCTTACTGGATTCGTTAACCTAACTTAAGCCTCGAACAACTACGCTCTACAGCATTATTAATCCTTAGGCTTCATGAGTTAATTTTTCAGAACAACTTACTAATGCATTATTAAAATCAAAAGTTGTGCTTGTTTTTTTCATATAATGTTAACAAGGATGAATAAATACTGTAATAAATGTATTGTTCATTGTTTGTTCATTAACTAATTGTGAACCGACTTATTGTTAAAAGTGTGGTAACATTTTTTGATTTTTGATATTTTATATTTAGCAAGGATACCACCATTAAATTGTGGTATAGATGTTTCTAATGCTTTTGGAACATTCTCTACTGCATCAAAACTTTGGTTTGCCTTCGCTCCAAAATTTTAAGAAGACACAAACTGTTTTCCACATTGTATATTCTAGATAAGAAAATGTTCGTGAGCAGCAACTCCGCGCTCACCCGCGTTGGCTTTGGTTTCGGATCCTCCTGCCTGGGTCTGGTTTGAAAAATTGCACGATCTTCGTTCCATCACAGAAATGAGATTGTATTCTACAAACAGGGCCAAAAAAAATATTTTGAACTTTAAAAAATGTTTCACGTATAACTATTTTGTACTGTACCTTGTTTCATTATGTCAACTAAATTTGCAGGGCACCTGGTAAGCATAGAACTTCTTCTTTTAGACAACGCTTTAAAAAATCTTTTTTTTTAAACTTTTGAATGGTAGTGTATATTTGGTCAGTAATATTAGTCAGTTTACCTGACAATTGGCAGAATTACTGTAATTACAAAATAACTGATATTCTGCTCTGAGCTGTTCACATCCTTAAAATTAGTTTCAATGGCAATGCTCTTAATGCCAAAATGCATTCATATTATGCGGCTTTGTTGGTAATGACAGTAAAATACTTCTTCATTCCATTAGTCCACCTTTTGCAAAATGTAAACTGTAAAAAACGTGCAGTTATGCTAAGTAGCTGTATTACTGTATCACTTTTAATTGTTTGTTTTGAATTGTAAAATTGTACAGCTGCTTATGGCTTATTGCTTTAACCACACTCTGCCTGATACTTGATTTTGTCGATTGCATATGAACATTAGTATCTCCTTCTATCACAAATAGCTTCTGACTCTCCATCTCCCTCTCGCACCAGTTTCAAATCTTGTAACTTTCGCGGCGTTTGACCCTCTAGGCCACGTTTAGTTATGCCCCTTAACATGCTATCTTCAAACTTTCCGTCCTGACTTTCTCTGATTTAGGTCTGCGAGTCGTGCTTGACGTCGACACCCTCATCGTCTTACTCAACTCATCTTTATTGATGAGTCTTCTTTCTTCTTTTGTGAGACCATCTTCTTGAGTCCATCCGCGGACAGCCCATCAACCAGGCCCGGAGAAACGCCTGCTGAGGCAGACCCTGGCGGCGGGTCTCGACTCCCTGCCTCGGAGCCGGAGCGGGTAGGCCGCGAACCCCAAGTGCACTGAGGGGCGGTGAGAACACCGTAAGGGGGGCGGGGGGGGGGAGCCATAACACTTCCTAGCCACTCAAGGCACAATCACATCATCCTGTATTTATCTGACTCTAAGCTCATCTCTGGCCTCTTTCTCCTTTTGCCTTTTTTTTTCTTCCCTCCCTCCTTCTGCTTTTTCTCCTCTCCCTCCTCTCTTTTCTCTTCCTTCCGTTTCTTCTTTTTCTTTCTTTTCCTCTTCCTTCCTTCCACTCTTCTTCCTCCTCCCTCTTCCTCCTTACCCCCTTCTCTCTCCCCTCTTTCCCTTTCCCCCTACTCTTTTTTTCTCCTTTTTTTCTCCCCGCTACTCCCCCTTCCCCCTTCTTTTCCCTCCCTTTCCTTTTATCCTTCCTCCCTCCTCCCCCTCCCCATCCCCTTTTTCTTTTTTCTTCTTTTTTCTCGTCTTTTTTTTCTTTTCTTGTTCCTCTTCTTTTCTCTGTGGGACTGGATTCCTGAAGATTGGCAGATAATGTTTGTGATCGTCTTCGGTGCTCTGTGCTACTTCATGCTCTTTCTAGCCAAGTATTTTGCACGGTGAGCATGCAAGATTGTCTCTTAGTGTTTCCTTTTGTTGCCACAAGGGGGCAACTGTAACTCTGACATAATTTACATGAATTTATTTGGCACTTTACCCTTTGGCTATGTTTGGAATAGCTATTTATTCAACAGTGCACAATGCAGTGCGTACTGTACACAGTATGCAAATTTTCTGTATGGAATTTCCTGATACTACTATTTAAAATACAATAGAGCATACAGCATGGAATAACATATCCCATAATGCAATGCAGTTAACTTGACTCACTTTTTCCAGTGCAACAAATTAACACTTTCGCAATGCAAAAATACATTTTTACATACTAGTGGTTCAAAAACTGCAAAATAACCAAATTTGTTCACAAGACAACACTCACAGAACTCAACATGCATGTAATGAGGTCTAGTGACATTGTGCTTACTACGTTACATACTATTTTGAAAGGTCAGGGTAGTGTCACTGCAAAATAATGACCTGCCTGCCACACTGCATCTCCTTCATATATAATTATGTATATTAATATGCTAACACTTTAGATTCTGCATGAGCATAGTCTAAATCCCTTAACACTCCCCAATACCTAAACACAGCTACTATAAACTTCCTTACTAACAATAAATAGCATGCAGAAAACCTTTTTATGAAGTACGCTCACTCAGGGACTTCTTTAGTGAGATTTTACCAGAAAAGATTTGAGATTTTGTAATCATCTTGTATAATTTGAACTGCTGTGTTTTTGTGTTTGTTTGGTTTTTATTTTGTGTTTATGTAACTCTTGTATTATTCCAGCTCAGTTTACGCCATGAAGATAGACTTGCTGACATGGCCAAAAAGAAAAAAACGACTACTATTTCTGCTTACTCTCAGTAAGCAGCAAATTAGGAGTTTATTGAGGGAAAACACTTAAAAACCCTATACCATTAATATACTGTATATTGATATATGTCAAGATATATCTATACAATATATCAACATTTTAATCAAATACAATCATTGAATGCTAGCATTTAATCTTTCAGTGCACTGTGCCACTTACTGTAATTCGACTCTTGAGCTGATTTCTGTTTTTTAACGGTCACTTCATCAGTTTAACAGCAGCCCTCTCAATGCTGTGATCTCCTTCAGTCAGGGCAGTAAGACGATAACTAAGAGAGAGAAGAAGAAACTGGCAGAGTACAGCGATTACATCCAGGATGTCGTCAAACCCAAGAAGGTACGACATATATTACCGTACAATTACTGTTGATGCAGTTCATTCATGTAGTTTCCTGCTTAGTCCAAACTAAAGTAGTTTGTTAATCTCCCAGTAGGGCTACATGATATATTCAATGTTCATAACATATATAATTAAGCGTAATTGTGAATATCATAATTACACTGTTTATTTAGGCTTTTTTTTTTCTTAAAGATGTACATTAGTCTCACAATCCTTGCTTGTGTGTGAATGTACAGACTGTTCAAAAGTTTGGGGTCAGCAAATATTTTTTTTAATCAGCAACTATGCATTAAATTGATCAAAAGTAACAGTGAAAACATTTATAATGTAACAAAAGAATCGTATTTCAAATACATGCTGTTTTTTAACTTACCTCATAGGATCTTGAAAAAAGTTTATCATGGTTTCCAAAAAATATTAAGCAGCAGAAACTGTTTTCAACATTTATAATAATAATAAATGTTTCTAGAGCAGCAAATCAGCATATTTGAATGATTTCTGAAAGATCATGTAACGCTGAAGATTGGAGTCATGATGCTGAAAATTCAGCTTTGCTTCACAGGAATAAATTACATTTTAAAATATATTCAAATGGAAAACAGTCGTTTTAAATTGTAATAATATTTCACTAAATTGCGGCCTTTACTGTATTTTTGATTGAATAAATGCAGCCTTGGTGAGCATAAGAAACGTCTTTCAAATGCATTATAACATTTTACAGACCCCAAATCTTTGAACGGTAGTTTGTTTTAATAGTGTCTCAAATTTAAAAATGCAAAAATGGTGTAAAAGTGATTCATTCTTAATTCTTTTTTCTAATTCCTGTAAAATTGTCAGTTCAATTCCACACTGCTTATTTTCAGTTTACAACTATTAAAATGTTGCAAACATTATTATATGTAGGTAAATATTGCTTTTTGTAAATCTGTGTTACACAATTAAATATAGCTTTTTTTCCTGTTTCCTGTAATTTAGAGCAAAACTTGCCTCTTTTTTTTTTTACTGATTTACTGCATTGTACTTTTTTCATTATAAATATAATACTCTGAGAAAAAAGAAAAAAAAAAACTTTTAACCATTTAAAAATATACTAATAGCAATATATAAATAATGACCTACATTAACAAAAAGGCAAGTTGTAAATGACCAGCTGACAAGACCTAAACCATCCAACCAGGCCAGTTTAACCAGCTTGGCTTGGCTGTAAGACCACCTTAGCCTCCATGTTGGTTTTTCAGCAAAGAAGTGAGAACCTGCATTTGAAATGTAAGCTTTTCGAAGGATTCCAGAGGATGTTTGCCTTCTAATCTTGTAATATGTGTCATCTTTATCTTAGCGCCACCTGTACGAGGAGTATCTTCGCCAGTGTGCTGCAGAATATGATTTCTGAAGGGAGCTGGCATGTCAGCCGTCGGTCACATCAGAGTCGTCTGAGTAATTCATAGAAAGCACATCCATGTGTGAAATGCTGATGTAGTTTCATATTTGCATGAGCGATAATAACAAATCGTGCCTTTTTGTTAAATCTGAATAGTGATGAACAAATGTGATATACAAACATGACCTCAATATAATCTTACACCAGCTAGTTTTTCTATGTGAACCATTTTTAATAATCAGACCTAGAACTGTTTATAGCCAATAAGCTACGTTATGACTTCACAAACGTTGATTGTCCCGAGACATGAGCCTGGTTTCTGTGGCCGCCTTTTGATCTCCAGGAGCACTGTGGGAGAAACCAAAGGTACCCAATTCAACCTCATATACTCTTTACCCAGTGTTTATATGATTAAGTGACATTTCTACTTTTTATAATGTAACACAGGCATTTCTCCCAGCAGCCACAGAAAAGGCACTCAACTAACTTTAGGTCTTCCTGTCATACATATGTATGTGAATGTACTGTTGCATGTTTGTCTATGTATACGTTGTTTAAATATGGTTTTAAACCGATTGTTTTGTAGTGTTTTGAAGTGATGCTACCTAAAATGTTACAATTTTAGCATTTTCCTAGGGCATTGATTTATGAATACAAACTTTTTTGGAAATAGCTGTTTTTGAAGATGCATACTGAGTGAGAGCCCATTTTTTACCCATCCATATATAAAGCAGGCACTCGTAAATGGTGGAATCAAGCATGATAAACTTCTGTTTTCATTTTATTATATATTTTTTCATTTTAATTTAATTACATTTTATTTTATTTTTCAGCTTTTTAAATGTAAATTTGAAGAAATGTACAAATTTAGCACTTACTTTTAAATAAACATGCATTTACCTAAAAAAAATGCCTTTTTAGGGCTGCAATAGTTCATATTTAATCATATTTTCATAGTGTATTGGTACACAGATTTTCAAATGGATGTTGTTTCAAATTTAAGGCTTTAAAATTTCTTTTTTTTTAGCAGCTCTGTCTTGCAGGAAAAAAAAGTCCTCTTTGATTGACTCGAAACTTTGTATTCCACTGTCTTATACTACACTCTAAAAAATGCTGGGCTAAGTACAACACCCGTGTGGGTAAATAGTGACCACCTCAGTAATGGGTGTTGACCCAGCGTTGGGTTCTCCCAGAGTTGGTACTTTCACCACCCGCTGGGTCCCCACAGCCCATTGTGGGTCGGTCCCCTTTTACCCGCACTGGGTTGTACTTGCAAACCAGCTCATTTTTGTGTCCCTCTATTGTTGTGTTCTCTAAATGCTTGGTTGAGTGTCCCTGTGTGTGGTACGTATATTTGAACATGACTGTCATGTGTAGGTGCATTGGGCAGAGTAGTCTCACACTAGCCCATTCATAGCCAATCCAGCGTCAGACTGCTCTTCAGCTTGCTTTTTGTCGGTGGTCACATCAGGTGATTTTCCACCGAGACCCTGGCCATCTGGGACTTCTCTTGAATAGCACTCCCGCCTCTTGACATCTCTCGCAACCCTGCTCCTACGCCGCCTTAGCTCCGTTATATTTGTGGTATTTCAGATAACTCACTTTAAAGTACACGAACGTATAGGAGGTCTCACAGGGCTAGACTCAAAGACAACATCGCTGCCTTCGTGATCGTTATTGTCCGTATAGTTTCTACCTGTGGGAGTCGTGCACTTTCACTATCGTCATGATCCGATCACATCAGGACTTGTCACCAGAATTAACCGCCTCTCGCATCAACTTGTCTTGCAAGTAACAGTCCGACGGAACAGCCTCTTTCACACGAGAGTTAGTGGGCTCATGAAAATACACCTCTTATAATACGAGCATTTCTATCGCTCAAGTTATAGCTGTAACTTATTTCGAGAAAGTCTAGGGATTGCACAGACTTTGACTCGAAATGCCTGAGCACACCCATCCGTTCCCTTTCCTAGCGCAACGTGACTCAGAAACACTGTAATTCGATCGTTTCAGGGACACTCGGTGTTGGCCTGGCCCGCGAGGTCTGTGTTTGGTAGCATGCTTCGAGGAGATTGGCAACGGGGAAGAACTCAATTCGAAATTCTTGACGGCATAATCGCATTTAGAAGTCGTCGCAGGCTTCCTGGACCAGATTTCACATGTAATTTTCAATTGAAATGCGTAGAGAGAAGCTGGTTAAGTCGTAGACGAATTACCAATGAAAAACAAGAGCAAGCGTAGTACTGAAAGCACGAAACCGCCTGGACAATCCAATAACACCCGCCAGCCACCCCCAAATCACAAACGGAGAAGAAAAAACCAAAAATAAGCGAAATGGGAATATTTTGCATAATGAAACTAATGTACCTCAAAACAAAATCTACCAGGCCTAATGATACATGTAGATATTTGGGTACGGCGACTGTGGTTCACCCTTTGTAAATCAACCGAGCGATATCTTTCGATATTACTTCTGATCTCATTTTTACGGCGACACGCTTAATTCTAGCCTGTTTTCAGTCTATGGGCTCCATCAGATACTCCTGCCCCTAAGCCTCGTGCTGTGGTGCGGTAGCGTTTTAATAGCGAACTACAAAGTCTCAGATGTTAAATTCTGTCCGTATTGCGGTAGGCCAATACCAACACCCCTCAGAACCCCCAAGGGCCCATCCGTTCTGGCGGCTGTTTAATGTGGCGGTGCCACGCCTGCAACCTCCGCGGCCGCCCCGGTAGGCGCAGATGGAACTGATCTCGTTCTCCCCCTAGATAATATCACCAGCTTCAGCGTCGAACGCGGAAATAAGACAACATGATACGGACACATCCGCAGGTACGTTACACGAAACCGCCGGTACACCGCAACTTATGACCCATACCGTTTCCTTGCCTCATGTACATGCGAACACTAGCCTCCCCCCTCGCCTCGCGGCCCGCCACCCTTCGATGAGTCAGCATAGATGCCTTTCACCGCTGCGACAACGCGCGCAAGATCAATATAACAGGCTTGTAAACAAGTCCCCTATTACCTAGCAACCCGTAATGACAGCCCAGGAGCCACTAAGCAGCTCCTAGTCAGCCCGAACACTCCACCATCGTCTTCACTGTATTGATTTTGCCTGTTTGAATCAATCTCAAGTTTTTATCACCGAGACACCTCACCAGGACTATGTTCCCGGCGACATATTAATATATATAAAAATACACCGAATGAAATGGAGAAATATGATATTATTAAACTTGTAATTTTTGACCTTTTAAAAACTTCATTGTGTAATTCACAAAGCGACAGGCTAATTTGAACCTTCAATATTACACCAGCCCAGTATGTCACTCCAGTAATCCAACGAGACATGCTCCAGGTATTATTTTAGCCACCCAGGAAGCCATAGGATTTGACGGTGAGAAGTGAGCGCAAATTGTTTTTTTTTAAATGAGGAAACAACGTTGATCGTATGCGCGCCCTAACAATGACTGTACCTGATATAGTATCCAAAATAATCGATATTGAATCGAATCGGTAATCGAATAGAAAGCTTGTGAATGAGAATCGAATCGAATCGTGAAATTTGTGTCAAAACCCAGCCCTAGTAATAAGTGAAACATTGAAGTTAGGAGAATTCGGGACAATGTGCTTAATTCTTGTGAAAATAATGCCCTCAAAACGTAAAAAAATACAAGGGTGTTTTATATATTTATATATATATTCCATTTAAAAGGAACCTAAAATATCGTTTAAAATAAAATTGATTTCTGATGGCAAAGCTTGAATTTTCAGCGCAGTTACTTCAGTCTCATTCAAATACCTAGTAGCAATATTATATATACCTATATATATATATATAATATATATGTCCAAATTCTCATTACTAGCAATATTTTTTGTAAACAGTATTGTTATTTTCAATTAAGGAAATATTACATGCAGTAAACAAATACTACTAGATTTATACATACTTTAAATAAGATCTAAAGGTTTTTTGCAGTGATTTTGCACTATATTTTGCGTACAGTAATGAGAATTGGGAATTAAATGTTATGAAAATAATGTCACAATTGAAAAAATTAATGGTGCTAAAAATACGATAATTTTCTTTTAAGCAATATATATGATATATATAATTTCTCTTGCTTTTGGTTTCGTGAGATTAACCATTTACCTGGGAATTGTGATATATGATAACACTATATCATACATTATATTTGATTTATATTCATAGACATTGACATATGGACCTTGTTACCTTCCCTGAATAATGATCCCACATTAAGATCCTTTGGGAGAGTCTTAATGAAAACTAATGCACTATGCATATGAATTATCATGCATCTGCTCTCTCTACATCTACAAACTGCCACAAGCGAAGCTGCGTATTTCGATGTGAGCCAGACAGCAGCTCTGTTCTCATTCCTGTAGCCTGGCTATTCAGTAGCAGAGGTTCGGTAGAAAAAAGTGCAGTCTTATTGTTTGAATGCATCTTCAGTTAACAGCTATATACAAAGTTACATGTACAAAATAAAATATGACAATTCCCCTTAACCACTCTCCCGTGAACATTGTGTACAGGCAGATGCTTCATGCAAAAGATTCGACCAACCCACAAGAGAGAGAGAGAGAGAACTGTCCCGTCTAGTAGAGAGGGTTAAAAACCAGGTATGGCTCATTTGTTAGTGCTGTGAACGGATCCAGGCCTGGAGAGGTTCCACCTCACGGGGACGATGTCCTCGGCACGGCCCAGGTGCTCGGGTTAGGACAGTGTACGTCTCCCATCTAGTGTCCCACTTAACCAACTGCAGCTGCAGCACTAAGACTACGTCTGTTACAGGTTATCATCCAAGTTTGGCAAGAAAAACTCAAGGAGCTTGCTGTGCTGAGCCGATCTGCACATCCTCACTGTGAGCCTTTGTCGATCAGCCATGACATGTCTCCTGTCCTGTAGGAGAAAATAATACAATGCAGAATTTGAAACATCGGTTACTGTCTTTTCTAGTTAAGAAAAAAAAGAAAAAAACATAGACTGTGTGTCCGGTAACTAAAACTATTACAAATATTTTTGTTAATCAAAATATTAAATTAAAATGTAATTTAATTCAACTGAAATTTGAAATAAAAACAAATACAATTTTAATAAAATGAAATTAATAGTTAAAAACTTAAACTAAATGGAAATTAGAAACTGAAATTTGAAAATTAAAATTTAAGTAAAATGACTTACTGAAAAATTAGAACTGAACTAACACTAAAAATGTGGACTTAAAGAAAAAATAAACATAATAAACTTAAAAAATAGTAATAGTAAATGTGTAAATAATATTTTTAATGTAAAAAAAATTACAAAAGCACATTACAAAATTACTAACAAATTAAACAAATTACAATAAAAACTTAAAACATTGAAAAGCTCATTCAAAATATTAATAAAAACTGCAATAGTATGTAAATAATACAAAAGAAAACTGGTGTGTGAACAGGTCTTGTTATGTAGGACAATGCAAAATAATGTAGGTCATTTTTCCACACAAACTTATTAATGAGGCAAAAATAAACTCATTGTATTGGGGATTTTCCCATGCACTGTATAGTAAACTGAAAGAAGTCTCTTAAGCTCATCAAGGCTGCATTTATTTGATCAAAAAAAGTTCAATCAGCAATATTATGAAATATTATTACAATTTAAAATAACAGTTTTCTATTTGAATATATTTTCAAATGTAATTTATTCCTGTGACGCAAAGCTGAATTTTCAGCATCATTACTCCAGTCTTCAGTGTCACATGATCCTTCAGAAATCATTTTAATATGCTGCTCTAGAAACATTTCTTAGTATTGTCAATGTTGAAAAGAAGTCTGACCTGTCACTTTTGTATTGACATGTTTAAATGTTTAAACCATGGAAAATCTTACTACGTCTGTTGTTTTCTGTGAAACTAGAAAATGTACTTACTCCACGTCACGTTTCCTAATCGTCTTTCCAGAGCCAAAGACTTCTGCAACCCGTGACACAATGGGGTCATAGTTCATACTGGCCACGGCTACCACCTCCTCACTCCTATAATCACAGCAGATTAAACTCACAACACACACAGCTTGCATCAGCTGCACAGGAAATACAGTAAGAAGTCAAATATCAGTAAGTACAACAGCAGTTATATAGTATAATATTCAATAACTCTATAAATCATATAATAATACATTTTTACATTTTCTGAACTAAACTGAGTAGTGCTTGTCCATGCAAAACTCACAGTCACAATGCAAGTGGTTGCCAGGGCATTTCTAAGCAGTTGCTAAGGTGTTCTGAGTGGGTTTAAAGGAATGGAAAAAAATACTAGGGAAGTCAATGGCTACCAGCAACTATTTGGTTAACTCTTTCCCGCCAGCATTTTTTTAAAAGTTGCCAGCCACCGCCAGCGATTTTGATGATTTTCACTCAAATTTGATGGCCTCCAGTATATTTTGCTGTATGAATATTTGAATATGCAATACACCAATATAAAGATAAGAGCCTCTACTTTTAAACAAAAAAATCTATTTTATTCTAGCTTAAATCGTTATTTTTTTATCAACATTTCAATATAGGTAGGTTTCATAAAAATGCATAATTTTGAGCAAAAAGGTGAGAAAATCACATTTTTATCAAAAACAACATCTGGATAATATTCAGTACGATTATCAAAGCATAAATCCAGTAAATCGCTTCCAACAACGCCTCCAAAGCTTGCAGACATATACCACTTCCTGGATCAACATTTTAATCGGTAACATTAGGCATTTTCATTTATAGCGGTCTATTGCTGATGATCGATAATTTTTTTCATATGCATCTGTTTACATAAGAGATCGCTCAGTTTCTCCGTCCTGTTCACGTGTGTTTTTTGTTCGGGAGGTTTTGTGCTGGTTCAGAAGATGTGTAATAGCGCCCCCGAGTGTATAACAGTGAAAAGTCTTTGGCGGGGAAGCGTTTTCTTTTAAAAGACGAGCTAACTCGTCAATGGCGGGGAAAGAGTTAACATTCTTCAAAATATCTTCTTTTGTGTTTACCAGAAGAAAGAATTTCATACAGGGTTGGAACAACATGTGGGTGAGTAAATGACAAAATTTTCATTTTTTGGGTGAACTATCCCTTTAAGAGTGTGTTGCAATATGTTTGCATAAAACACTAACTCTATATATAAGCAATTATAACAGTGATATTTGCCTTAGCAAGTGACTCCCAATAAATCTGGTTATTATTTCGATCTATTTCTTTCATCTGCGCGATTAAGATATTTTTTCACTTTGATTGTATTTATTCATTTCACTTTAGCAGCAATATTGCAATAGTATTGTACTGTAAAATAAAAAAGAAAGAGTGCTTAATAATAATATATAACAATAATAATCACATCCCTGATCTAAATCAGAACTGATTTTGATGTGATAATGTTAATAACTCTAAATGGCTTGACCATATTTGGAGACAATAAGAATCAAATCAACTCACTTTGTGTAGAATGCCACAAATTTCAGCTCATCCAAATCCCCCTGGATGACAACATCATCAAAGCCATCTCCATAACCTTGACAACAACATTTAAAGCACTTGAGATGCATCAGAGGAGCACTGACGCTGAGACTACGTCCGTCACTCATTTCATCTAAACAAAGTGTGTTTTTCATGTATATTTTTAGTGCTAGAAGAAGTATGTAATTACCTGCATATCGTATGCTTTTCCCAAACATGGCTGTCCAGAAATAAGGCACCGTTTTAATGTCTGAGGCCTTTCCCATCATGCTAAGGGCAGCCACCCTACCTGTGGTGGAAGACAGAAAAATTGGAAAAATGAAATATTATTCATAAAAAATGGAATCTTTGGTATACGCACAGGAATAGTCTTACCGTGTACGTGAGCCATTTGCCAGTGGGGTATGTTCACCTTCTTATTGCTACGTAAAGCTAGAGGAAACGTTACCACGTCACCGCCGGCGAAAACCCCATCAATGTTCGTCTGCATGATCTGAAAGGGATAAAGGTATAAGTTTACATACGCGTTGTACTGTAGCTCATGCTTTGTAGCTTATAATCATGAAATACTACAGGTCATTGTACTAAAACAACAATTTATCACTGATACAGTAGACATAAGCATGGGCAGATTATCACAGGTTGCAGAGACACACACATTCCGAATGGCAAAATATATACGGTAAATGTGCTATATAAGATGCAGTAACAGATGTACAGTACATATGAAACAACAGTGCAGAATGACTGAACCTTGTTGACTGGGATGAATCCTTTGGAGTCCATGTGCACTCCGCTCTGCTTCAGGAATGCTGTGGCTGGACTGGAGCCTAAAAACACATACATACACGCTTATGATCAGGACCCCGGCACAAATTTGTAATTTTCATTGGGGCATGTTGTCACACGTTTTAAATATTTGCTTTGCTTTGTTTCATGAATTGTTTTGTATTTCATAATTGTTTTAATGTATAAATCTTGAAGAAAAGCCTGGTTAATTGCAAGTTTCCATTGTGACAACTAACTATAATGCATATACAGTAATGTGACAACATGTTCCACACACGTGTTCACGTTGTGTGTGTGTTCACTACTGTGTGTGTGTGCGCACTTGGATGGGTGCGCTTCGAAACAGTGAATCATTTCGATTGGAACGCTTCGAAACAGTGAATCATTTCGATTGGAACGCTTCGAAACAGTGAATCATTTTGCGATGCAATGGTTTAACTGATTCGGAGTTTCAAAAAGCTCTGTTGTGTTCTTTGCTCGCTTTCTCTATATAATTTATTCGTTGTTTGAATAACCATGGAAATTAAATCATTACAATTAATAGGCCTAACGTACAATGTTTTTATTAAACTGTGATCACGTTAAATACAGTTTCCGTCGTATTAAAAACATTTCATAAAAGGTTTTCAAAAGCATCACCCCCCTCTGTTTTTTTTCACAAATCGCACCCTGTAGGTACTTATATATATATATATATTAAATAATATATATACATATACATATATGTGTGTGTGTGTGTGTAGTAAAACTACGGTCAAAAGACAGGGAAGAAAGAGTGGTATAAAATAAAAATTAAAGTATAAGAAAATTAAATATTTTATGGTAACAAGGGCATTGAATGTGACAGTTAAGCCTTCGCTAGAATGTTGCAATATTGTATTTCAAATAAATAGCGGTCTTTTGACTTCATTCATCAAGAATCCTGAAAAAAATACGGACCGTTTCCACAAAAATATTAAGCAGCACAACTGTTTTTAACACTGATAAAAAGAAGAAATGTTTCTGGAGCAGCAAATACAGCATATTAGACTGATTTCAGAAGTGATCATGGGACATGAAGATCTGGCGATGATGCTGCAAATTCAGAGTTTTTGCATTCAGAACTATACAAGTACAGTGTTAAATTTAGACGAGTTAAAATAGCACATCAAACAGTTTATTTAACATAGTTTAAAATTATATTCACAATGATACTGGTGTACCGTATTTTAGATCAAACAAATGCAGCAAATGCAGAGACAAAAACCTTAAAAAAAAGATGTATTATTTAATTTTGTAGCCAAGACTACAATGGGACCTGAAATTGAAAAGTGAGAGCAAAAAAGAGAAGCCAAATTTCAATAATCACACAGACTCACCAATGCCAATAACACAGACGTCAGCTCTCAAGACTTTGCCACTTTTTAGAACCACTTCTTTTAACTATCGAAACCAAAAAAAATATATATATATTTCAGTTTAACATTTATGTCATAGTTGCCCATTTTCTTACCACCATGACTTATAATACAGTGTACAAATCTCAGTACATTATTTATTTTGAAAGAAATGGTTATCAAACTTTATCAAACATGTAATTTCATAATAGATCACAGTTCTGCTTATTCTCAATTATGCATGTACTTTGCTGACTGTATGTTCACTTGTGTTATGAGTTCTGGCCTTTCACCCCAAGACCAATCCATTATTGCAATAGCTGTGTTTGAAAATATTCAAAGCTAAGCAGTACTACTGTAAGACCAGGTCTAATTAATCACTCAACAGGAATGAGAGCAAAAGAGAGGGAGGGAGAGAGAGAGAGAGAGAGAGAGCCCTACACTTCACTGAACTCTTGTTTCTCTCACTTTCATGATACCTGTCCATTATGCCCTCGCATCTCCCACACTTCGTTCAACATGTAGAACTTCACCCTGTTTGACTCGAACAGCTGAGGAGAGAAACAAAATAAAACAATGTAATGAAAGAAATACTCTTTGAATATAGGTTTAATGTGGTTACGGCAAGGGATAATATACAGTCAGTGAGTCATTTTCACCCTGTCAGAGTTTATGAAAAGTAAGACAACATAACACGACATGGTCATTTTTTTAATTAAAACTTTTATTTAAACATGCTTAACTTATAGAATTAGTTAAATTAATGCCAAAGCAAATGCAACTGATTTAATATTTACTTAAGAACTTTAAACGTAAGAATTTTGCTTTCTAAGCTTTTAAAATTCATGCTTAACATTTACTCAGAATATTTACACCAGAGATGTCGAACCAGGGCCCCATGACCTTTGATTTGGCCTGTCATGCCATATCGAAAAAAATTTAAACATATCTTTATTTCTAATTTATTTAATTTTTGTTTGAATATTTTTTTGTTTAATTTATGCATTGAAATATAGAGAATATAAGTGAATTAAAAAAATTAAAATAAAAAATACAATATAGTTGGGTATACGACCCTCAATGAAATTAGATTTTTGGAACTTCATATACAAAAAAAGTTTGGGCACCTCTGATGTAGACCATTTAACGATTATTTAATGCTTGAAATGTAATATTCTTATTTATTGCATTCTATATATAGTTATTTTCTGTCACCTTCATCAAGGCTTTTCCTACTTTCTCTCCGAGTGCTTTACGGAATGGCACGGCCTCTATGCCGATCACAGACACTGAGTGAGCCTTATCTGTGAGAGCTGCGGCCACCTCCATACCTGAACACAGAACAGCACATATAATCATTATTCATACAGAAGCCCCAAAAAATATATAGATATACCTACTTGAAAAGTGTGTTTGTGCATCTTTAGAATATGTGTGAAATGGTATTTTGTTATCTAATGCAATGACACGGATTATTCTTAAATTGTGGCTTAAGAGTGGCTTAAGCTATTATTTAACTACACAGAGAATATATAGAGTATATGTAAAATTTACCAATAAATGAGGTTCCAACGATGACGGCATTCTTACTGCTGGCGAGTGTCGCGATGCTGTTGGCATCTTCTGGTGTTCTGAGGTGAAACACATTTCCCACATCTTTGCCTTTGTAGCTCAAAGGTTTGGGTCTGTAAAGATAGAACTTATTCATTTAAATAAAAAAATTAAATGCATTTTTTTTTTCTTATATATACTACTTTTCATAGGTATGGGATTGGTAAGAATTTTTAATATTTCTAAAATATATCAATAGAAGTCTTCTTCTTATTATTATTATCAGAAGCCGTCCTTATCCCAGCGCAGAGAGGAGGAGAGGGTCAGGTCTCACCGAGGCCGGAACTCCCTCCGCTTAGCTCTGAGCGATGGAAACTGTTCAGGCTGAGTCTGCCCTTCTCATTCAAAAGATGGCGGGCTCAGGCCCATTCTCGATCTCAGGCATCTGAACCGCTCGCTTATAAGACGGCAGTTCAAGATGTTGACTTTGAAGCAGATCCTTGAGCAAATATGCTAAATAAATAGAAGGTTTTTATCAGTGGATCTGAAAAACGCCTACTTTCACATCCAGATAACCCCTCATCATAGACTGTTCTTGAGATTTGCATTCGAGGGCGTTGCTTATCAATATACAGTCCAACCATTTGGACTGCCTCTGGCCCTGCACACTTTTACAAAGTGCATGGACGTGGCTCTTTCCCCTCTGAGGCAGATGGGAAGCCACATTTTGAATTACCACGACGATTGGCTGGTTTTAGCCAGATCGGAACAGGAACTTATCGCTCATAGGTCACTGCTGCTCAGCCACCTGGAGCGGCTTGGGCTGAGAATCAATTTAGCCAAGAGCTCTCTGTCTCCCAGCCAGCAAGTAGTCTTTCTGGGGACAGTTATCGATGTGGCCCAGATGCGGGCATGGATTACGCCAGAACACTCCGTGATAATGCAGCAGCTAGCAGCGTCATTCAGACTTGGGACTTCATGTCCCCACAGGACTTTCCAGATGCTCAGATTCATGTCAGCCGCTTCCTCTGTGATTCCTCTGGGCCTGCTTTACATGCGGCCCCTCCAATATTTGTTTAAAGCCCATGTCCCATCCCACACTTGGTGCCAGGGATGTTTTCTTCGCAGGGTAACCCACTGCTGCATCAGAGCTGTGGCCCCTTGGAAAACCCCTCACCTGTTTCAACCAGGCGTCCCGTTGGGACTGACCTCAAGAAGGAAGGTGTTCATGACAGATGCCTCCAACTTGGGTTTGGGAGCTCTGTACGAGGGCAGACCGGCGTTCGGCTCCTGGTCAAACCTGGAGCAATGCTTGCACATCAACTGCCTGGAGATGATGGTGGTTTTTCTAGCCTTAAAAACATTCCTGCCGGCCTTAAAGGGGCACAACGTCCTGGTCTGTTCGGACAACATGACTTTGGTAGCCTTTATTAATCCCCAAGGCAGTCTCAGGTCACGCTCCCTTCACAGGTTGGCTTGACGCCTCCTTTTATGGGCACAGGGCAAACTCCTCTCACTGAGAGTAGTTCACGTGCCAGGCAGACTGAACCAAAGACCGGACAAGCTGTCCAGAGGCAATGTAGCTCCAGGAGAATGGAGACTACATCCCCAAACTGTTAAACAAATCTGGTCTGTCTTCGGGAGTGTAGAGGTGGACCTCTTCGCCTCAGAAGACAACTTTCACTACCCAATTTACTTCTCGAAGCAGCAAGATACCCTGGCCCACGATTGGCCAAGAGCTTGTCTGTATGCCTTCCCCCCCCCAGTTGCCCTGCTTCCTCATCAGACGGGTCAGAGAAGTCAGATGCTCACTCCTCTTGGTGGCCCCACTCTGGAGGAATCAGACGTGGTTCCCAGAGTTGATTCAGCTGCTATCAGCAGCCACGTGGCCAATACCACTGAGGAAGGACCTCCTCTCTCAAGCGAGAAGCATGATTTGGCATTCCCGGCCAGAGATGTGGAGCCTTCATGTTTGGCCCCTCGATGGGAGTCTTACAGCTTCCCGCGAGTGTGACTAATACCATTTTGGAGGCTAGAGCTCCATCTACGAGACACCTCTATGCCCTTAGTCTTTTCTGACTGGTGTGCAGCACGGAATGAGAACCCGTTGAGCATCGTGTGAACATTTCCTAATGCTACTTTTATGCAAAGAGCTGTTGGACAAGGGGCACAGTCCTTTCACGCTCAAAGTTTATGTGGCAGTCATTGCGGCGAATCATGCTGTCGTGGCTGTCCAGTCAGTCGGCAGAAACGACCTTGTTGTTAAGTTTCTGAGGGGAGCTCGAAGATTGAATCCGCCTCGTCCTCATACTGTGTAGACCTGGGACTTATCTATGTTCCCTTCAAGCCGCTCCAGTCAGCTGACTTGCAGCCCCTGTTACTTAAGACCGCTGTCCTTTTGGCTTTAGAGTCAGTCAAGCGAGTGGGTGACCTGGAAGCACTGTCAGTCAGTGCTTCATGTCTTGAGTTTGGACCTAACGACTGTAGAGTCGTCCTCAAACCAAGACACGTCTATGTGCCTAATGTGCTCTCCACTCAGAGCACAAGTCATCATCCTTCTAGCTCTTCCCAATTCAAAAGATAAGCAGGGTCCCAATCCACTCTTCCTTTTTCGGGCTCTTGTGTATGTTGAGCACTCTGGCCCGTTTCGGCACTCAGAGAAGCTCTTTGTGTGCTTCAGAGGTCATTCTAAAGGGCTGCCGATTACGAATCAGAGACTGACTAGATAGTGGATGCTATAGCCCTGGCTTACGTCTCAGTGGGCTTACAGTGTCCTATAGGAGCGAGGGCCCACTCCACCAGAGGAATGGCCTCCTCCTGGGCTTGGTCCAGCAGGATTTCTATCGTTGATATCTGTGCGTCCACTTAAGTTTACCTAATCCACTCAATATGTGGAGAACGTTTTGTTCTGTAGTCCTCAGCCTAAGTGGCTTTGGGTCTCATTATTAGCTTATGCTTAAAGGAGCCCTCAGTAAGGGCTCTCCGGGGCTGGGTTTGCAGAGCGGCTTCGTTCTGCACATGCTTACAGCACGGCGCTATTGGATGTGTTCCCCATAAGCATGTAACTCAACGGTAGAGACCATTTGAAAGGGAACGCTCTGGTTACTGACATAACCTCGGTTCCCTGCCGTTCTATAAGGCTGCACGCAAGTCGATGACTGTCATTATCAGTCGAAAGATTCTGATGAAATGGCGCTCAGAGCTGACTTACATAGCAGTCGGCTCTACCCCTTTTGGCAGGTTGAAACGCTATTGGTTCGTGAAGCTACATAAACGTGAACAAATCAGGCTTTAGTATCAGAGTAAACAGGAGTTTCCCCAGAAGCGTGTAATGCAATGCTCATTCCCTTATCTCAGGGAACCAAGGTTACGTTAGTAACTGGAGCGTTTACCTGCTCCCTGTGGCAATGAAGAGTTTTCGATACTCCATTTTAAAACCATCCCGAAATGTCACAGTCCGTGTCTTCACATCCACAGAGACAACCTGTGAAGAAACATATGGCAGTTTATGTAATGACACAGATTTAGACATCAATTATTTAAATACTCAGTCATTTCAGTAACGGTACCAAAAAATATGTTGTTTCAAAATACCATAGTATTACCATCTGATACCATCACTGTACCATGGTACCACCACAATGTGTAATGGTTAACAGACTCAGTAGACACATTTATAAGTGTTTTCCTCAGTAAATTAAGTTAACATTTCAGGTTAAGTGTTCTCACCTCTTTCTCTAATAGTATCTCTATGTCGTGCGCCTGAAAGAAGTCAGATGAGCGCAGCTGAAGCTGCTCAGCTGTGCTCTCTAAACACTGAAGAAATGAGGGATGGGCATTAAATCAATATCATACTTGCTGAATTTTAGCACACATGTGTGGTCAATATAAAACCTTCTGTTGGAAAAGCAGTTTTATGTTAATTTTATATGGTAAAACTTGGTTCCCACACTGTTCTATGGACTGTTCTGTGTACAAACCTTACTCAGTTTAGGCCTGTCGTAAGGCAGATGTTTGTCCATGGTGCACATCACTATACGGTCAGTAAAACCCTCCTGCCTCAGAGTCTCAGCGCACACCAGACCAGCAGGACCTGAGTGAGAACATCAACAGAGGTCAAGAGGAGCTTTGTAAGGTGTCATCTTCATCTTGAACTCTAATCTGAATATAAATGCATGATTTTATTTGATGCTTTGGATGTTATCTCTTAGACTTTATCTTTATTTTTACTTAACAACCAGTAATTGCATTGTCTTATGTTTAAAAATGGCATGGACCAATCAAGTCGAGATTAAGCTTATCTCGGCTGCCATAAAACATGTATAAGAAATAAAAATAAAATCAGTTTGGGACAGGAAATGATGTGTGCCTTTTCTTCTGTCACAGCATGGTAATGTACATTTCATGGTACATTATCCACTTTCGTCACCCACATTTAGATAAGCAAAGGATTTTCACACTTGAAATAGTTAACGCTGGGTCATTCTAAACCTGGGGTTAACAATGAATGAATGAATTATTGGGTATTCACAAGCTTACGTTTCAGCTACACATATAAACTGTATAAAGGTTTACTACTCAAACATCACAGGGAGAATTCACTAGTAGGCACACGGTATTTCAGTGCAAAAACTACATATTACCAGAAATCCAGTTTAACCAAATAATGGCACAGTGCTGTGAGTATTTCAATTAAATCATTGTCATTCTTTACAGAGTAAATCATTTTTGTGTACATTAGCCTTATTACAGATTTAACCTTATTTAAAGAAGTCAGCACTATTTGCATGGCACAACTTTTTTGTTAAAATTTAAGAGAAATGTCTGTGTATGTTTTTTAAGGATCATGGATTGAGGATTTATTCCTGTAGAACAACACAGACAGTGCATGGAAATAAACAACACTTAGTAAATTCACCCCTATGTTAGTGCATTTTAGTCTCATTTTATAACATTATGGCTGCAACCTGATCCAATAATGAGAATGTGGCTGAATCCAGTGCTGGAATTGATGACAGCTGAACATTTTGACATGGCCTTTGACCGCCGCTGAGTCTGAAGGGCCTGTCAGGAAACAGATGATTCCCCACATCACCATTTACAACTGTTGTTAAATATAACTCTCTTTACACATGCACTTCAGAGAAAGAGAGAGACTCTTCACCTGCTTGTTTGCTCTTATTATCACCTTCTCCTTTTCTACTCTGGCCTGAAATAGTGAGAAAAACAAAATGACTTGACAGATTATTACATAACAGAGGGATTATGAAAACACCCCCACTGCTGAGTGATGACACATACTGAGGTTCATTTTCTCTGCTCTGATGAACTCATATGTCCTCGGGGCGTATAAGGAGTATGTACTCCCTTCTATGTCTTGTTGGAAATATGCTTTTTTTTTCAATTCAATAGGTCATTTACTAGTTTTGCATAAACCAGTGAACATTTTCACACAAAAATCATGATTCATCAACAAGTTCACACTTATATTGTTTTCTAAATATTTATCAATATTGGTCGACAAACTGCAGATTGGTTTATATCACAAGCTAAAATACTGCTCGCCTTAAAATGTAAATAAGTAAATAAATAAATGTTTCTTAAATATATGATAATAATTGAGATATTTATTGTTATATAATTATAAATAAATATGCCTATTTTATTAATATAATAGTAATTCATATATTATGAATCCATCAATAATTTCACACTTATATTGTTTCCTAAAAAACTCACAAGCAAACACATTTTGATGGCTTAAAAATGTTTATAAATAAATAAAAATATATTATTAATATATGCTAATAAATTTAATATTTAATTTCCTTTATATAAAATAAATGAATATTTATTTTATATATCATGAATATATTATGATTCATTAATAAGTTCACACTTATATGTGACCCTGGACCACAAAACCTAAACATTTTTGAAATTGAGATTCATACATGCTCTGAAAGCTGAATAAATAAGCTTTCCATTGGTGTATGGTTTGTTAGGAGAGGACAATATTTGGACGAAA
Organism: Sinocyclocheilus anophthalmus; assembly: GCA_018155175.1. Lineage (NCBI taxonomy): Eukaryota > Metazoa > Chordata > Actinopteri > Cypriniformes > Cyprinidae > Sinocyclocheilus > Sinocyclocheilus anophthalmus. The sequence goes on along the minus strand of JADLZN010002101.1, from coordinate 272,111 downwards.
TACAACTATTTGAAAATCTGGAATTGAGGGACAAAAAAAAAAAATGAAGTTCTTAGCGATTCATATTACTAATCAAAAATTAGTTTTGATATATTTACGGTAGGAAATTTGCAAAATATCTTCATGAAACATGATCTTTACTTAATTTCCTAAGGATTTTTGGCATAAAGAAAAATCGATAATTTTGACCCAAACAATGTTTTTTTTGGCTATTGCTACAAATATACCCCAGTGACTTAAGACTGGGTTTGTGCTCCAGGGTCACATATTGTTTTCTAAATATAGGATCACATTTAAAATAAACTCAAACTCCAAATATACTAATATTACAAGCCAAACTCTTGGTAGGCTTAAATGCTTAAGATATTTTTTTAACTAAAAACTAATAGTTATAATGATAATAATATTATATATGATGTTAGAAATAATTTACTAATTTTTATGCAATTTTTTTTACAGTCTGTAAGAACAAGAGGACGCAGTGAATGTTCAGAGAGGAACTTCCGGAGAGGTTGAAGAGGAACGTGTGTTACCTGGAAGGTAGGCAAACTGTCTAGGCCAGGAAAATCCTCAATATCACCCGTAGTGATGTTAAAACATGCCCCATGCCACGGACATCGCACATGCCCTTTTGATAGCACACCTGGAGGAGAATTGTTTTTAAATACAACGTATTACTGAAAGAACAATCTGTTTTGCTATTTGATAAGGCTTGTCTAATAGCAGTGAGTTATAAAATACTCTGAGAGCTATTGGTTATGGAATGCAGAGGACCAGGAGCGCTCCACAGGACGTCCCTCACCTTTGACCAGTGGAGCACCATAATGTGGGCACTTGTGTCCCATAGCAAAGAATTCTCCGTGTTCCTTAATGAGCAGAGCACGACCTGCCCCTAAATCCACCTCACGCATTCTGCCAAACACAACACATAAGATCAGCACAGATTTAACATCCAAAACTGATGCAAATATTAATGCATTCAAAGGTTACAACTGAAGTGTGTTATTTTTGTGCCACCAACAGATGGAAAAAAACGGACATATCATGTTTTTTAGTTTAGTTTTTTGTGTGTATAGTTAAGTATTTTTGGTTCTTAGCTTTGATCCCAATCCATATCATGAGAATGTCCCTCCCCTTAATACCACCTGCCACCAGCTAGCAATAGTATGTAGAAAACAAACTGTGTTTGTTCTGTATTCTGATGTAAACTAAAGGCTAATTTAGCTTTTTTTTTTTTTTAAAATTTTTTTTTTTTACTGGCTCAGCTTCCTGTTGTTAAATATTACATATTCAAATATTACAATGTGCCACCAGATGTATTTAATGGGTTGTTCAGGCCGCATGCAGTTAAACGCTTTGAATTGTTTGTTGTGATGTACTAAAGATATCTATAACGCCACGTATATTGCCACAAAATTAATAGTTATATTTTTTTTTTTTTTCCCCCCCCCCCCTTTTTTTTTTTTTTTTTTCCCCCCAATGTATCAATATTCTTAAACTATTCTGAAATTTTAAATGTATGTTTTTAAATTAACTTTTTGTAATTTATTCCTGTGATGGCAAGGCTAAATATTCAGTTTCACATGATTCTTGAAATCATTCTACATATAATATGCTGATTTGCTTCTCAAGAAACATGTAATTCTTAAACATTCAGTTAAAAAAAGAAACATGTATAACTTGTTGAAAAAAAAATAGTGCTGTTAAACATTTTTGTGGAAACCGTGATGCATTTTGCTTTAATCTTTTTTCATTAGCTCTAACTCAAACATGCACTCACATATACAGGAACATGAAAATTCGGTATTGTATTGAAATCAAGAACTTACTGTCCATTCTCAAGGTCTTTTACATGACAGACAGATGCCTCTATGTAATCTCTATGTTTGCGCTGTGGCCGCAGTGTCATGGTGTCCTCGTCTGAACAGTGTCCCAGAGATCCATTGGGTCTGCATTCTGAAAATGGACTGGCCTTTCCATTAGGAGACATCAGGTCCACCTCCTTCTCTTTGTCCAAAAGAGTGAGCTCAACTTTGACCTCTACTGCAAAACAAATTGCTTGATATAAGTACAAGAGAATAAGACACAATCTCACAGACGACGATGATTTTCTGTACTTCAGGTACTTCTAATTGATTTGTTCGGCTAAATTAAAATTGGATCCACAGCCATCTTTAAATATGTTGATAACACTTTAGTAATTGTTCTTCGTGTGAACACGCCTTAAAGGGATAGTTCACCCAAAAATGACATTTCTGTCATTAATTACTCACTCTCATGTCATTCCAAACCCATAAGACCTTCATTCATCTTTGAAACACAAATAAAGATATTTTTAATGAAATTCAAAAGCTTTCTGACCCTGCATAGACAGCAATGCATCTACCACGTTCAAGGCCCAAAAAGGTAGTAAGGACATCGTTCGATACGCTTTCACGACAGTACCACGATTCACGCGTGTGCATTCCTCTGCATGCAAACAAGGCGCAGTGCATCCGGGTTCTTCGTCAGAACGCCGGCTCCTGCATCAGCAGCACCACACGCATGTGTCGAGGTATTCTTTTGAACTCGCATCAACTGACAAGGTGACAGAAGAGAAGTAATTGTTGAATAAATTCATTATTTTTGTTTTCTTTGTGCACAAAAATTATTCTTGTAGCTTCATAAAATTACAGTTGAACCACTGATGTCACATGGACTATTTTAACGATGTCCTTACTACCTTTCTGAGCCTTGAATATGGTCTATGCAGGGTCAGAAAGCTCTCGGATTTCATCAAAACATATCTTAATTTGTGTTCGGAAGATGAACAAAGGTCTTGCAGGTTTGGAACGACATGAGTGTGAGTAATTAATGACAGAAATTTTTAAAAAAAAAAAAAAAATTTAATTTTTTTAATTTTTTGGTTGATTATACCTTTCGACACTTATAATGTCATGTCTAATATTTAGTTAATTGAATTTAAATTTAACCTATACATAACAAATACAGTGCTATTTCTGTGCAGAAATAGAATTACAAGTTCAAACACAGCTTGGAAGCTGAAGCACCATTTTAATGTACACAGTCTTTATAGAAAGCGATTGTGCAATGTGCTTCCACTACAGTCCGGTCTCGCTCTAGCTTTCTCTCTGGCCGGAAAAATGTGCTGAGGGCCTGCTTCTTATGCTTTAATCACACAGGAATTCACACCTGCTGAGTGAAGCTTAATTAAAATCAATGGAAAATCATGCAAGATGACTTGAGCCGGCAGAGGAAAGAAAAAGAAAGAAAACTCGCCTTCTCAGAGCTGGCTGCAGATACTTTGTTTTCAGTGTCAGAATTGAGAAAATAACATCTGGCAGATTATTTAGTGAACATACGTATCTATAGGGCTCAATAATGAAACCACACTTTCATTCCCTTATTCAGCCAACAAAGAAATAATCTGTGGACATAAATGACAAGCTTTAAATATAAATATAAGGTGATATTTTAGTCATTTCAGCTTCATTTAAGTAATAGGTCCAAGTGCAATTCCGAGTTTATATCTCACAATTTAGACGTTTTTATTGCAATTTTTTAGAAAAAAAAGTCAGAATTAGGAGTTTGATTGACAGGCGATCGGAGGGGGAACCGATCATTAAAAGGTTAGTTCACCCAAAAATGAAAATTAGGCTGTGTTTTACTCACCCCAGAGCCATCCTAGGTGTATATGCTTTTCTTCTTTCAGACGAATCCAGTCGGAGTTATATTAAAAATTGTCCTGGCTATTCCAAGCTCTATCATTGCAGTCAGCGGGTGTTGCAGTGCTTCAGTCCCAAAGAAGTGAAATAAAAAGCACCCATTCATAAAAAAAAATGTCTCACACATCCCTGGGTGTGAAAAAGGATTTGTAAAGAAGAATGTCGGAGGATTTCGATACAGTATATGCCAAGAGGAGACTGGTTTCCTTTGCTAAAGTAAGGAAACTTTGCTTCCTTTGATTCCTTTAACAAATGTTGATTTTCACGAGACTCACCCGCGCATGCGCAACGCTGAACTCATACGTCATCCGCCTGGAGCTGCTTCCGTGTACAACTGTTGTCGCAAGCTAGATTAAAGTGATTATTACGGTTTGAATATGATATTTTTCTTACAAAACGCATCGATTCGCAACAGAAGGCCTTTGTTCACCACCCGAAGCCATGTGAGACACTTTTTTATGGATAGGCGCTTTTTATTTAACTTCTTTTGGACTGAGCACTGCAACACCCGGCCACTGCAATGATAGAGCTTTGAAGAGCCAGGACATTTTTAAATATAATTCTGATTGTATTTGTTTGAAAGAAGAAAGTCATATACACCTAGGATGCTTCGAGGGTGAATAAAACACAGGCTAATTTTCATTTTTGAGTGAACTAACCCTTTAAAGCATCTGCCATTTTTGGTCCGACAAACAAACTAGACCGGAGAGTAAATTAACTTGAAAATGGTGTGTATTTCTTCTCTTTCTGCGGTTGTGAAAGACACCTCCTGTTCTTCATGTTAATTTTTGTGCTATAAATAGAAAGCAGGATGATCGGTTCACGCGCCACCTTAACTGAGGCGCTACAGCTACCCTGTCACGACACATTAAAAAGCCACAAAACGGTATTGATTGTTTGAATTTCTTGAAAAGTGACAAAATTTTTAAAGCTAAAACTTTGTTTCATACCATAACTAACCTGCTCTGTCTGTCTGTCAGTGCACTCCTCCGACTCTTACTCTGGCGATGTATTTTTACAGCGTGAGAACATGATTTGTGGCATGAGAGCGCCATGGCTTGTCGGATGTAGCAACAGTAACTAAGGGGGGTGGGTCTTTGCGACGGGTCAATAGTGAGATTTAACTTGTGAGAAGAAAATAAGAATTGTGAGATAAAAAAGTCGCAATTACCTTTTTTTTTCTGTGAAACTCCTTCCCTAGCAATGGTTTTGACACGTATTAAAATATATATATTTTTTTTTATTGACAATTAAAAAAGTTCAAGTTTAAGTACATATATCAAATTATCAATTTATCTTATCATATTGAATATATCGGTTATTTGAAAATATATACAAATATATATATCATATTTAATCATATTCATGTAATCAAAATCATAATATTATACAATATCGTTCAGACATTTTTTTTTTTAATTTTTAAAGAGGTGTCTTATTTATTTGGTCAGAAAAATACAGTAAAAACAGTATCTTGGATTATTATTATAATTTAAAATAACTTTTTTCTATTTTGATATATTTTAAAATGTATTTTTTTCTTGTGATGGCAAAGCTGAATTTCAGCCGCCATTACTCCAGTCTTCAGTGATCCTTCAGAAATCATTCTAATATGCTGATTTGCTGCTTGCATCACCGACCTAATCCTGTTGTTCCGACATGTTGTATGGTCATAACAGAATAGACAGACATAGTCATTTCTTATGTAAGTTTCCAAGCACAGTGACTGACTTCAAAAGGACACAGTGTCACAGTCTAGTTCGGGTCGTTCTGTCTTTCTCTGCACCTTCTGAAATCCAACACCCACGGTCACACTTTCACAAATGAGTCTTTGGACAGATAAAAATGGTTACAGAGCCCCTCAGAAGTACCCCCTCCCCCAGACGCCACAGAAGAGAAACAGCGATACATTGTGAAACATTCGAAACCCAACTCATATTCCACTGTCTAATCCTCTTGAACACAGAACAATTAAGAGCATTAAAATTCCACCTGCACTAAAGGAAAGCCACATCACAACAGCAGTCAGGGGCCATGTTAACTGACCTATATATAGGTGGAGACACAAGTCGCAATTATTACAGGATTTAATCAACAGGGCATGCTACACAGACTAAGGGTTTTCTATATACAGTAAGTGAGTCCATCACCTGGTTTGGGTTTGGAGAGGCATCCTCCCATGGTGGGCCCGGAGTGAAGCCAGGTGGCCCGATGAGAGGGAAGCCCAGGTTGGGTGTTAGCAGGGCTGGGCTGATCAGATGCACAGGGTGGGCCACTGGGCCTGGAAAAGGTGGAGGCAGCACTGCTGGGGGGATGTTTGGGCCTGTCGGGCCCACACGGCCATCTCAGAGATCAGCGACTAAACATAATACACGGCCTGAGAAAAGACAACATATAATAGTTTTCTAATTTACAGATTCATTTTATTCACTAATGCTTTGTGGGCTGAGGTGCTGGTTGACTTTTCTAGCCAAACAGCTTTATCAGGTTAGTTTTGCTGGTGAACTAATCCACCTTACCAGGCAAACATTAACCTGCCTAAACCAATCTGAATCAACATTCAAACTGGCTGTTTATTTTCCCCCAGCAATGCCAATATCACTTAATATAGACTATGTAATATGACTAGGATCAGGCATCAGAACATCTTTTTTTTTCTAGCCAAGTTTGGACCACTTTCACTACCTTTTCAGTGGCTATATTCAAAGTAAAATTTTACCACAAAAAAAACGCACTGAAAATACACAGGTCCACTTTCTGTTTGCGGTTTTACCCTTAAATTTACTGACAAAATTTTGAATATCAAAACTCCATTTGGTCAGTTTTTTGCAGTATGGTCTGAAGGTCATGTGACCCAAGTATGGTAAAGACTGGACAAACTTTGCAGGTGTAATAAAATAAAATATAAATTCCTACTGTGAATGTCTTTTTAAAATTTAATACAAGGATGGAGGCAGAAAACAAATGCATGTCATTTGCACAAAGCATGACTGATTTTAGAATTTTATAGGTTCAGGTACAACTCATTTTTTCTAGCCAAATTTGGACCAATTTGTACATTCAAAGCATTGAAAAGCATACTCCATTAGCTCCACTTCCATTTGCTGTCTTTACCTGTAATTTGTCACTGGCATGTTACTCAAAAAGTTTTAAATGGCAAAAATCCATTTGGGCATTTTTGTATAGCATGGCCTGAAAGTCACGTGACCCATGTTTGGCTAAGACTGGACAAACTTTGCAGGTGCAGAGTATATATAGAGAGAGATGTATAGACAGATAAACATTCAATTCCATAAAATAAAATAATAATGAAATAAAAAACAAAGAAATTAAAATTAGGATGGAGGCAGAAAACATTCCCATTGAATCATTGTCCATGACTGATTCGCCTGCCACTCTTTGAATATGCAGCAATTCAGCTATTGCGCAAACTGTCTTCAGATGTTTATGTCAAGGCTAATCAAATGCAAATGCAAGTGTAGATGATGATGGGAACCCAGCCAGCCAACAAAATGCACCATTAAGGTCAAGCGGTTCATATCAATTTACTTAATTTTATTGCAAATAAAATTTAATTTTATTGCAAATAGCCATTGGGTTCAATGCCCTTGCTGCTTTAATATGATGCAAATCACGAAAACTGCATGTTTGACATTGATCTATCATGTCTGTGTCCATCGTGAGCAGGACAGTGCATTCAGAAGTCCCTTTGGAGAAATGCAAGAATCCAGGGGTGGGGCAGGAACACAACTGTTCCTGTCAGAGAAGTAATACTAAAGGTCAAGGTGTAATCTTTTTGTTAAAACAATTTCTCATATCCAAGTTTACTGTGACTAATGATATATTTAAAGCAAAGAATAAGTTTAGACAAAGAAATTGAGTCATAATGGTGTTTGATAGTCAAAAATGAGTATGTAACTGTATGTCTTTGCGTGTGTGTGTGTGTGTGTGGGAGAGACAGACTAAGATCAGGAAGAACAAAGTGTGTGTGCTTACATATGCATGTACATGCATCTTAAACACACCAACTCTAATTGTTCTCAGTTTTCCACTTAAATCTTGTTTCAGAGTTAACCATTACTGACATCTGAATTGTGCTTTCACTAATAGTGCTTGTTTCATAGCCTTCAAAGTACTGTCTGTTTACCCACAACCTTTTTACTTTTTTCTGCTCAGGAGGATGAAACAGGCTTAAAAACAAAAACCACTGCTTTCAGCCTCATATAACTTGAGCTTAATTCAGAATCAGGGCCTCAGCTCAAGAGCCACTTGATATTCACATCACACCCAAAGGTCTGTGAAGTGGCGAGTAAAAAACAAAAGTTTGCCTTAATTAAGGAAAGGAAATGTTCCACAAACAAAACAGGAGCAGAAGCACTAAACTTTGGGAACCTTTAAAACACAAGCTTTGAGTGCTGCTACATAAAATAGCACCTTTTGAAGCAAATCACATAAAAAGGTGAAAAAGAAATAAAATGAACAGAATTTACTCTCTTGGCACTAAAATCTTCTCTCATCTCTCTCAGATCTCTGCCTTGTTGATGGTATTTAGAGATGCAGTATGAAAAACACATACTTTTAACAATCCCAAAAGCATCACCAAAATGGACTGCCTGAAACAAACAGCAAAAAATAGACCGCCTCCCTCTTCCTGCTGGCAGAAGCCATTTCTGCTATTCTTGAAGAATTTATGAAAATCTCCATAGCAACTGTGAATCTGTCTAAGCTGTGCACAATGCATTTATGGCTTACATAAAGGTAAATAAGTAGTAATTTTATTCCACCCGCTCTCTCGCTCATACCCCTGTCCTTTTACTATATATTAGAATACATTTATCAATTACAATAAACCTGCATCTCACTAAAACTACTCTACTCATGCTCTTATAGGGTGAATCTTAAAAAAAAGTGTGACGTGTAGCCAAGTATGGTGTCCCATACTCAAAATTTATGCTCTGCATTTAACCCATCCAAGTGCACACACACAGTAGTGAACACACACTCACCGTGAACACACACCTGGAGCAGTGGGTAGCCATATTGCTGCGGCGCCCGGGGAGCAGTTGGGGGTTTGGTTCCTTGCTCAAGGGCAACTCAGTCGTGGTTTTGAAGGTGGGAGAGAGCGCTGTACAATTCACTCCCCCCACCTACAATCCCTGCCGGTACCCGAATCGAACCCATGACTTTGTGTTCGACCTTTGAGTCCAACTCTCTAACCATTAGGCCATGACTGTCCCTGAAGCTCACTACAACATGTCCTGGTCACAGTTCACCCCAAAATCAAAAGAAATGCTTTATGAAATTATATTTTGCTTAGAACTGAAGTCTCTTTCAAATTCTCATTAAAGTATTTTTTTAAGTGTTTGTGTGTTTGTGTGAGTGTTTGTGTGTTTGTGTGTGTGGTGTGTGTGTTGTGTGTGTGTTGTGGTGGTGTGTGTGTGTGTGTTTGTTTTGGTGTGTGTGTGTGTTATCTCTAATCTTCTACTACTGAAATCCAGTAATATAAAACATAATAAATTATTTATATTAAAAATAGCAAATAAGGGTAGTATAACAATTACTATATATGAATAATACACTACTTTTTGTAATGAGAATGAGATTTTATTGCATTACAATAATGTTAAATAGAGAGGAAATCATGCTTAAGAGTCAAAATTACAATGCAACATTTTTTTAATTTTAACTTTACTCAAGCAAAATATAAATTGGACATTTCCTTGATATGTTGCATCAGATTAATCCATTAATTTACAACATTATTTGGTACTCTTTATTAGCAGAGGCTATTAACAGTACTGCATTGCCACAATCCCTGCTTACATTATAATGAATCATTTCTCAACTTCTTTGATGAATCAACTACTGGTCTTTCTGGGCAATCGGGCAGCAAGCCCTAAATATTTCACTTTTTCCCCTAAAGTAGGTTAAGCAGATTTTCAGCCTTTACAACATGCGAGACAGGTCTCCTTCTTGCTTACTGTTACATCTGTCCACAAGCCAAAAGTGAAAACTCTTTGCCGTAAACAGGCTGTCAGCCTCACTACCTTGCCTATATGTATACTGTATATAATTCCTGGTATGTCTGTACCAGGAATTATAGAGTTTGTTGTACAGGAATTGTTATACAGTTATAACAAATTAAAACAGCAGCAAACAAACAAACAAAAAAAAACAGGTGCATTATTTCCACATATGAAAGAGGACAATTAAACAGAAGGGGACATCCCATAGGAAAGAAACAACATAGATAAATAAGAGCTCTTTAATATATTTATATATATATTTTCTTCTAGACTGCAGATTTTGGCTAAAAACATCTGCTAAATGCATAAATGTAAATGTCAGATTAACGGGTGACTTTTGTTTAATCTCACGTGTGTGCTTTATCAGACATCTCACGATCTCAAATTGTGCTCAGATCCGCCAAGATACCAAATCAAATTTAGCCAAAATCTAATTATCTGAGAAATGGCGTTTATATATAGCAATAAAAATCTATTGCTCTAAACTAATACTGGAAAGTTGGCATGAAACACTATTGGGGAGCTGACATGTCATTACAGCAGTATAACATGCTGAATTTCATCTCAAACTATTTAAACAGCATATTTAGAACTATTATGCATGTCATTTTAAAAAATCATATTGAGAGGCTAATTACTTAATAATAAAAAAAGAGTTAAAATAGTAAAATAATACATTTGTAAAAACAAATATATTTTTCACACAGCATGACTATTTAAAAATTAACTATTGAAGGAAAATAGGTGATTAAAATGGTGAAAAAAAATAAAATATTCCATTTTCCAGGACTTTTAGGAGACACAGTCAATAGTCCATTAAGTCTCAATATTTTCTTATGGCAGTGTTGTTCAGGACAAACACTGTCTTTCTCAGGAACGTTATTGATCCTGCAGACTTTCATTTTCTACTCCTGCTGTTCCACCAAATCATTCTGACAGTTGCAAGTTACAGCTCTACTCACAGTACTGCAATGTAGCAGCAAAGCTGGCCTAAGACTGCATTATAACAGCTCTGGCCCACCATCTAAAGCCATTTCATTAATACGAGCAACCCCATTCCAAACAAACAGCCTGCAAAAGCATTTTCTCTCCTGCTGAAAGCCTTAGAGAGACAACCTACAGAAGCACAACTGTCCACAAGATGAGCACCGACTTACTGCCCTGGCCTGTGACAAAAACAATATATGACAGTCACCTACTGTATGATCATGCCTGTCTCTCATCCATCATTCTGTTCAGCTGCCAAGAACTGGAAATGTCCTGTTATGTTATCCAGTAAATTTGAGTAAATGCTTCTCTGGACTTGTAAGGTTTGTCCCCTTCCCACACCCACAACATCCCCTCCACCAGCACACGCACACACACACACACACACACACAGGTCGCCACAACACACCCACACCGCAGTACAGTTTATCATCATGACTTTCTGGCTGACACGCGAGTACAAAGGCAGTGCTACACTGTGATGTGTGTCCCACAGCCATGACATTAGCACTGGAAGGTTTCAGCAACTACGTAACTCCACAGATGGAAGCATGTGTCAGCAGTTAGACTGTAGATATATGACAGCACTGGTTTTATCACACGGTGTCAATCATTCATTCATTTACTCAAGAAAACATGAACAACGCAGCTGTGTGCCATTCAGAAGCGAACTGAGAATTAAATTTGCATTCAAGAAAGTAAAATTAAAATGAGCAGAAATTCATATAACTGCAATAAGTGTCATTTTTAAATAGAAAAGGAGGATTCGTCAAGACAAACTTTGAGTGACGGCTTGTCAAACCTTGTCTGGAAGTCTTGAAATTTTGTAGGTCTTTTCTTAAGAAATGAATACTCAAATCAAGAAAAGACGCATTAAATTGATAAAGTGACAGTTAAGATTTAAAATGTTACAAAAGGTTTATATTTCAAATAAATGCTGTTCTTTTAAACGTTTTAATCATCAAATAATCGTGAAAAATTCATCATAGTTTCCGCAAAAATATTAATGAGCACAACTGTGTTCAACATTGATGATAATAAAATCAGTATATTAGAAAGGATTAGAAGTGACACCGAAGACTGTGTAAACCCAAAACCTTCACAACATAATTTTAAAACATAATCATATTTTAGCATTTTTATCAAATAAATGCAGCCATGAGAATGGGGATTAACCCAACAATAACAACCTAATAATTTAAAAAACTTTAAAAATCGGACTGATTACCAAAACGCTTTTTGACGCAGTTAGGCCGAACTAAGAATTTTGTATTCCATTTTTTATATACTTCTTTATTTTTAGGGAAAAACTTTTACTTTATGAACACTTTTTACACCTGTTGGGTGTGGCCACTTCAGGTACCTACTGTATGCAATGTTTCTCATTCAATTCATCCAAGGTGACAGATCTTCTCAAAACCACCAAACAAGTAACCTCTGCACATTAAAAATCCTTTTGCACTTGATATGTTGAGTCCTCAAAAATCCCCTTAAGAAGGGGGTGAATTTTGATGCTCAAACAAAAAACACCAGAGTCAATGCAACCCAAGATTGCAACAGTCCCTGAGTAAAAAGTGCCTTCTGGTTAAACATTAGGCCATTTGCCCTGATCTCAAGAAGATAAAGTGTCTCCTGATCGAAGGAAGATAAATCAGAGTGCCAACACTCACAACAAAGCAGAACCGCCGCACTTAATGTTTGACAACCTTCACCCTGCTCTCTCCTGTTTCCATTCTATGATATTTGTCTCTACTTTTATTCCACAACACAGTAAACCAGTTGCACTGCGGCCCAGTTGTTTGATCAACATGCTGTGGGAATACAGGCAAAGCATCACAGCATTGTTTGAGTGTTTACACCAGAACATTAGCATGTACCCTCAGTCAGGGATGCCATGTACTGTAAGCAGTTGCTGCATGTATTTAGATGAATGGTTGTGCTGTACAAGCAAACAATGAGGTGTTTGCACTTAGATAAATCATTTAGAGACTTAAGTATTAGGAAACAGCATATTGATATCTCCTGATTATAATGATTTATGATATATCCTAATTATTATTATTAATGATAGCCTGTGATTCACAGCTTCTGAATATTTCAGCAGTTCTCATTCCTATAAATTACAAATATATTGCATTTATGACAAGGCGCTCATTTCTAAAATAAAATAATATCAAATCTATGCATTTTAGCAGACATGCATGCATTTGGCAGATGCTTTTATCCAAAGTGACCTACAAAAGTTATTTTATCAAAAGAGCCAATCATTTTTGTAATATAATATGCCATGCTCATCTCTAAAATAAAATAAAACAACATATCATTTATGCATTTTGGCAGACATTTATGCATTTAACACATGGTTTTCTGTAATTAAACGTCTTCACTATGGACACTAACATTTCTCATTGATAAAAGTGAACTGAGATTATCTCTTCATGTTCAATTTATAGCTCTATATTCTTGCTGTGTCAACAATTGTCACATCTATTTTTATTTCTACTAAGGAAATTTATGAGAACCATCAGAGACAAACTTGATACTTAAACACAATTTAACCGAGCCCTTGTTAAGTAAGATCACAGATCTTTTTGGTAGCCAGTCCAGCACTCAAAAGCCCTGCAGCATCTATCCATAGCTTAAAGAACAATGTCCCCAAAACTAGCAGTCTTGAGTTGTAGTGAGATGTAAAGAGGCTTTTGTTTGACTGGATTATTATAGCGCAAATGAAATTCAAATATTGGCTTACAGCTAATCAGATTCCTCATTAAGAGCTCTGAAAAGAAGAAACATTCAAACATCATGACCCTAGTGGCCTTCTGACTTTTTATATGTAAGGTGTGTTTTACCTGCTCATTGAGTTCAGCTGACAGTGGTGTGACTTTCTGTAAGTCTTTTCCATAATCAGAAGTTCACTGAAGTGCAGCACTGATCTAGTTGTGGAATTTAGACGCTAACCTTTAGTACATTGTGGGTTAAGACATACTCATAATTCTAGCTGTTACTTGCGCATTTAACTTAAGAGTCAAAGCAAATGGTGTTTGAAGGGAGTATGGTCAGAATGTTCAAATGCACCTTATAGAAAGCAACTTCTTTCTTTATACAAACCCATGGAAAATAAATATAATACACTCAGTTTGCAATTTAAGTCTGAACAGTAATTACTGTACGGTAATCAAGTTTTTGATATGCCGTAAATCTCAGCGATACTTTCATATCCCTCCCCTCCCATTTGAAATTAACTGGAAAAAAATTTAAAAAGGTAAATTATTTACTTTAATTAATTTTCACTCAGAAATTGCTAGTAAATTTTCACAAATAATTACAAAGAAACTGCTAGTAACAAATTAAGTTAAATGTCAAATTTTCAAGTAGAAAGACTGAAATGTACTCCAATAATCTTTACAACTTCAAAAAAAAAAACATTTTTACAGTGTACTACATTGAAATACCACATTTTTTATTGTCTTTTAAATGGATATAGAAAAAAAGAGAGAGGGTTACCAGTTCCCACACATTCTTTTGAGTTTCCAGCCATTCCTCATTTAGTCATATTTTGTTATATATATACTGTGTATATATAAAGACTGCATTCACAAAGAATAATATAAATATGTTAAAAGTAGGAAAAAAATAAAAAATGTAAATTCCTTAATATTTCTATGTTTTTCATGATGAGATGTAATCAAATATGTAAATAAAACAAAGATCATTTGATTATGTTTAGCAAGAAAATACTATTTCAGTTTTTCTACTTCAAATTGTAATGTTTAAATCAATGTGTTACTTGCGGTTTCTTTGTAATTGTTTGTGAAATTTACTAGCAATTTCCGAGTAAAAATTGCTTTTACACTCTTTTATTTCAGTGTAGAAAGTAAAACTGATGCTGAGATAGATGGAGAAAACTAAAGTTTACATAAGTTCATCCATCATCTGAGATCTCAATGCACCACTATAATACTCCAACGTTGTGGACCTCAAATCTGCACCAATCTATTTACCTGACCAAACAGCTTCCCAGTGCAAAATTCAACCTCAGATGTCACACATACGGAGCATTCTTTTATCTTATCTGCCTCCAGATGTTCATTCAATCTGATAAGACACTGTTCCATGTGCTAGCAGATCACAATCTGAATTGCATAACATTGCCAAACTGAGAGTTAATGATCTCTACTCACCTGGTCCGGTCTAAATCAGGTGTGCTCAGAGTTTTCTGCATAAGGCCAGAGGTGTGGAAGCCGCTGAAATCTCACTAGGTATCCAGTCCGATGCTATCCGTGGAGCAGGATTGGTGTTATTCCTCTTTCCTATGGAGAATTCCAGAGCGCAGCACTATCCTCTCCTGCCTCCTCCTCCTCACGCTTTTACTGCAGTAGCCCAAGATCAAGGCACAGTCCCACCACAAACCTCTGACACACACACACACACACCAGAAAGCAGAGGCGCCTGTAAGATCTGCTCTCTCTTACTCTCTCTCTCCACTTTTGTGCTTGTCTTTCATAAACACCCTCTCTTTTTACCCCCTTCTTTCTTTTTTACTCATTCCTGGGCTCTCTCTCTCTCTCTCGCTGGTGGAGGTTGGGGTTGCAGCAGCGGGACTCTTGCCAGTAACTCAGCTGTATGCAGTATTGATGGAGTTGCTTAGGGATGCTAACACAGCATGAATTTTCCCAGCGCTCCACTTTCCCTTTCACTCTTCACCCCCTCCTGCACCTTCGTCTCTCCTTTTTGTCACTCCCCCAACCTATCAATCTGCTTCCTTTGGTTGACCACTATCTAAATCACTTTGTTCCTGTGATCTCTTTTATTCTCCTTAGTTTTACTGAGCTCGTTCTCTCTCAAATGCATCACATCGTGGATCTAATTTGTCGTTTAAGCAGATCAAATCTCAGGTTCTCGCTTCATTACTGTAAATGCTGCCCCTGTGGATGATCTTTCTACAGATCATTAGTGCTCATTAGTGGCGCTTTACTATTATACTTAGGTTTAGGGAGCTCTGCTCTTTGCATCCATCTTCAGTGTCTCCGGCCTCTGTTAGCTGCCATTTACAGTAATATTTCCACACAAAAGACAATTTGGGAAATGATCGCAATGCAGTTTGTGTGCAATTCCGTTATAGAGATTGGCCAAAATAAGGTGGATATAAACTGCATAGCAACACACTAAAACTATTTAGAACATCCATACAACTGCCTACTGTAGTAGCATGCCTAGAACCACCCAGAAAACCTAGCAACTGCATAGCAACGTACTACAAACCACTCAGAACACCACAGTAAATGCATAGCAATGCTCTAAAACCAGTCTCAGCACCCAGCATAGCCATGTACTTAAAACCACCCAGAACACCCTAACAACTGCATAGCATCATGCTAAAAAACCACCCAGAATACACTAGTACCTGCATAGCAATAGCCTACACTAAAACCAATTAAAACGCATAAAACTGTATATCCATGCACTAAAATCCAATCAGAACACCCTAATAACAACAACACACTAAAACCAATCAGAACACCCTAACAACTACATAGCAACACTGAGAGCAATGCACCAAAACCAATCAGAAAACCCAGGTGCATAGCCATGCATTAACAAAACACTCTAACAACTGCATAGCAATGTGCTAAAAAATCACCCAGGATACCCTAGCAACCATCTAACTATGCTCTGTAGCAACTATGCACTAACCTTAACAACAAACCCTAATGTAAACATCTAGATGTATCTTTTCTCCATCATGTGTGTCTCACTGCCTTTGAAAAAGGGGCAAAAAGATGCCTGATGATAAATACAGTCTAATTATTATTGAAAGGGTCATGAGGCTCTTTTTGCTGTGCTCATCACAAAAGATGATCTGTCGGATCAGAGAACAGGATGCGCTACATTTCAGGAAAGGCTGTGACTAAACCTGAAATGATGATTCACTGATTAAAGTTGTGCTTGCCAGTTGGATGCAAACAACACTTTTTAGATATCTATACATACAAAAAAAAGAGTAAGCTGTTTTTCACAATGCATTTAGGCAGCAGTAAATCACAACCAATGCATTAGGGATTCAGTCTTGCACCAGCAGTCTGTTTTTACTGCAGCCGTCTGACATGTCTGCAGCATCTGCCAGCAAGTACAATCAAACTTACCTCCATCAGGAAGCAAAAATCCTGGTAGAACATCTACTTGTGAGGCCCTCTGCTGGCAATGGAGGAACGTCACCAGAGATTAGAGGTGAAGAGTTGAAGAAACATCACCTCAAGGATAAAAGGACAAACATAACAGATAATTTCATTAAGCACTCATTCCCTTTACCAGACATGACCTGTCTCAGTGCAAAGAGCCATACAGGTCACAGCATATTATACAGAAGATCAGGGAGCTGATGAATTATGAATTAGCCTTATTCTCTGATATGAATGTTAATGTCTTCTTCCTGTAGAGGTGCTTTAACCCCTGTGGAGACAGAGTGTCCTGGAAAGAATCAATAGCTTTAGATTTTCAAGGACACAATTACTTACTGATAAGGTTAGTACCTGGTTGGATAGTGATAAAAAATAATTAGCATGTTTGATTAAAAAAATTTGAATATTTTAGAAAAATTCCAGAGTTTGTGAAACATGGGTACAATGAGATTTAAAATATATCAATTATGATAATACATTCGATTAGATATTAATACGTAAATATATCAATTAAAATAGATCATTTATTGTACACTACCATTCAAAATTTGGGTAATTAATATATATTTTTAATAATTTTGAAAGAAGTCTCATGCTCACCATGGCTGCATTTATTTAAAAAAAAAAATTTTTTTTTAAAAAGGGTAGTAAGGAAAAGGTCTATAGTTTTTTAGTATTACAATTTTTTACAATTTAAAATAACTGTTTTCCATTTAAATATATTTTCAAATGTAATTTATTCCTAAAGCTGAATTTCCAGCATCATTACTCCAGTCTTCAATGTCACATGATCCTTCAGACATCATTCCAATCTGCTGATTTTCTGCTCTTATTAGAAACGGAATTATTTTGTAACATCATAATGCATTATATATGCATAAGTGTTGTCTTCCAAAAACGGTTACTTAACCCCAAACCTGTGAACATATATAGACACAAATGACAATAATTAATGATAATGTTTATTTAAAAAAAAAAAAACAGGAAAACTGACAAAATCTATTTGACTTTCTATGCAACAGCTGTGTGGCATTTTTTTAAGGAAACATACAAAGTTACTCAAAAAGGAGCATACAAAACATAAAGAGGGCATTGTCTGGTTTTAGTGTACACATTTATGATATCAAAACAGCTTTACCACTGCAGCATGTGCTTTTTTTAGATGTTAGCCATGTATGATATCAACTAAGCTAAACGTCATAGCACATCTGTATGGGGATGCATGCTCACAGACTGTAGGCCAAAGACACACCCTCTTCATTTGTACCCGCTGACCTATGTGTTTCACAGGAAACTCTTTTCTGAACTCTACGCTGGATGACTTTCACTGCCAAGATTAGCCGAGCGCTAAAAGGTAGCATGCCTGTCCTAGACAAGAAAAAAGAATTCATTGTTTTCCAGCTTCTGCTTCAACTGTGGTCTGCCTCTCCCAATCTGTCTTCTTTCATTTCCTTTATACTGGTTTTAATGTTGTTCTAACTGATGCCAAAATATCCATTAAGGATGGCTACACAATATTTTATATCTAAAAACCACTACACGAACTAGGAATGGAGGCGTTTGGAATGAGGTCTGATCAAACCACACACTTTTATTTAGTTTATCCTCATTCATCCATCAATTTATAAAACACTTGGCTTGATTTAACAATAATTCAAACATAAACATATTCAGTCAATAACTGACTTCATTATGCTTACGGGAATACTCATCCTCATGTCGCTCTGTAACTTAAGACTTTCTTTTTTCTGTGGAACAAAAAAGAATATATCATAAGAAGATGGAATGACAGAATTGTAATTTTTGGGTGAATTATCTCTAGGAACAAATCTTTTTAAATTAAAATGTTTTCAGTTATTATGAGTTTTATGTCATACAGTAATTCTGAGTATGCCTAGAATACAGATCCCAAAAATAATTACAAATTTATTCTGACACATACTATATTTTCAAATTGCATTACAGCATTAACCATCATTGACAGTGCTAGCGTTGACAAAACATACTGTTGATTTAAAAAAAAAGTGTCAAATAATGCACACAGGAATAAAATAAAATAATAAAATAAAAACAAAACAAAATATTTTTTACATACTGTGAAATGTTAAAAAAAAAAAAAAAAAAAAAAAAAAAACACCAATAGGCCACTGATTTCTTTACCAAAGTGGGCTTAGAAAGTCAACCGAAAGCTTCAGAACATGTGAACAGTTCTGTCCAAATGCTTCCAAATCATGCATAACATTAATTGAGTTTTCGGTACAATGCATCAACAGTGCAAAAAGATTTTGTGAGTTTTAGTATTCTTTAAGATGACAGCTCACAAATCTCTCAAGTCTGCAAAGATTGATTCTTATGTAAAAGAACTGAAGTATAATTTAAAATCACCATGCAAGTAACTCCTCTGATTGCAATCACAATTCAGATGAAAACAAATTAAATATTTCATGATAACAAGTCTGGCATGTTTATTTAGTAAAGCTGAGTTGCATTCTTGAATATTTCCAGCCTTAAGATGAAATCTAAACTATATGATTTCCGTCTTTCGGTAATGCCGAGTTCTCGAGTGTTGTTCTTGATTGCGAGCCAGAATTTTACTTTGCAGCTTTGCTTCATGATCGCCCATGCAGACAGCAACAAAAAGAAAAGCCCCTCCAACAACTAACAGAAGTCCAGCAAACCAGGCAGAAAACATGGCCTCTCCATACTCCCATCTGGGCATCACATCTGGAAGATTCTCATCCCAGAACTTCACCACCATTATGTACGCCATTAGTGAAACAGGTGCGAGGGTCGTGATCCCTGACACAACGATAAACACTCCACCGAGAATAAGCAGAGTCCTTTTCATCCTCTCCCGCCCGGTGCCAATCTCAACACCCTGGAGTCCGAAAAAAGCAGCCGCCACACCAAGAAATCCTGTTGCAATGGAAATGCACATGAGAACCCGTGAAGCTAAAGTGTCTAGTGGAAGGGCTAAAAAAGACTCAAAGGCTTTGCAGTGAATGCCAACTTCCTCCGTGTAAATACACATGTGCCAGAGACCCTCATACCAGTTCTCCATCTCATTCAGATCCGAGTTCATCGTCTTCCATAGTGGCAGGAAGGTTGTAATAATGGTTGTGACTAAACCTCCGAAGGACACAAAGAGCGAAGCTCTCTGGACAAACTTGGTGGTTAACAGCACCATGTTAACACTCGTCTGTTTTCTTGCTTTGTCTGTCTATCTGAGATTTTCAACTCGTACGTTTCGTCTAGTCTGGACTGGCTCCTCCTTTGCTTTAATAAAAACCCACCTGTTCTTGCCGGATGATCCAGCAGCCCTTCACAACGGCGAGACTGTTTTTCAAACTGATGAATATCTTTACGGAGGACAATAACTGCTTTTTAAAAAGGAAATACGATATGTCCAGTTTTAAGTCTGTGCAAGAAGCCTGAACAGAGTGCAATAAGACTTTATTGAGATTGAAGGAAAAGAAAAGAAAGAATTAGAAAGAGCTTCAAAGAAACCTCTAGTGAAATGTGTTAAAAGAGCATTTTTCCTTGCTAATGATAACTCAGAAGTGATCCTAAGAAGTTATAGGATGCAGTGTCATGCAGCAGCTGAATGAATGATAGTTTGCTTTAATAACACTGTGTACCACAGGTTCTTTTTTTCACTGAAGCTCCTCTGATATTGAGAGATTAGTGGTTGGAAATCAGACACCTCGTCCTATATGCTGAGCTGAGCTCATCCATACCTCACCATTTGTCCTTGAACACCGAATGTGGATATCTTCCCCGGCTAGATTTAAAGATGGCACGCATCTAACTTTAAACCTAAGTAACTTATTCCACACTGTGACAGACATATACTACCATTCAAGAGTTTGGGGACCGTAAGTAAAAAAAAAACTGAACTTATTCAGCAAGGATGTATCAAATTCATCAAAAGATCAAGCTATTCATCAACATTGATAATAAGAAAAGTTTGAGCAAAAAATCATCTTATGATTTCTGAAGGATCATGTAATACTGAAGACCGATGTAATGATGCTGGAAATTCAGCTTTGCATCATTTTGCTCTCTTTAAAAAAAAAAGTCAAACTTCAACATAGATGTTAAAGGGTTAGTTCACCCAAAAATGAAAATTAGGCTGCGTTTTACTCACCCCCGAGGCATCCTAGGTGTATATGACTTTCTTCTTTCATACGAATCCAGTCTGAGTTATATTAAAAATTGTCTTTGATCTTTCAAGCCGTTTAATGCCACACTCAGCGGGTGTTGCGTTGATTCAGTCCAAAAGAACTTAAATAAAAATCGCCCATCCATAAAAAGAAGTGTGGAAGTGTGGTGAACAAAGGCCTTCTGTAGCGAATCGATGCGTTTTTGTAAGAAAAAATATCCATATTCAAAACGTCATAATCACTTTAATGTAGCTTGCGCCAACAGTTGTACACAGAAGCAGTTCCGGGAGCATGACGTATGAGGTCAGCGTTGCGCATGTTGACATTTCTCCAAATCTGTTCTGATGAAAAAACTAACTCATTTACATCTGTGAAAGCCTGAATTTTCAGCGAGTTGTCTTTTTCGGGTGAACTATTCCTTTAAATTAACCCTAAACTTTTTGATGAAAATGAAACAATAAAACTAGTGTGGAAGGTTCTCTTCAGTCAACTCTAAAATTATACTAATGTTCCGAGACATGTTCAATCTCTAACCATGTCAGATAATAATAAAGTCTGATCTCTGAGGCTGTGTGGCCTGAGAGATGCCCAGGTGCAGTTGCAGCTCCTGGCAGCATGTGTGCTACTCTGAAAAGAATGATCCCCTTTGTGCTGCTATCCAAAACCTTTCATTTTTCTTTCATCACCCCGGTCCGAGGCTCAGCTTTTATGGTGTTCTGTTGAAAATGCCAGCAAACAGCAACTTTTATATTTTGTTCCCATGTTTATATTTTGTTCCAAATTGATTGAGATCAATGATTTTGACTTTTTACTGAAGTATTACATGTATCATTTGAATAATCTTTTCATTGAAGGTGCTGTACTGTATGTGATTTTAGCCATTTCGCTTCAACCACATTAACTCTTCTTCGAAATACTACTTTTCTGACTGAATAAAAAAAGCACAAGCTGTTTAAAGAGCATGGGAATTCAGTGATATATGTCAGGTAGTAGAGAAAGTTTATACATGGCATTTGAAAACAGCCACTTTCGGCACCTTTAAATAGCATGTTAATGTAGTCTTATTTACCACATTGCACAAAGGATGAATAAACAGATACTTACAGATTTGTTTCTAGCCATCATCGATGGTAAATCGCCTCAAGTCATCTCGTCTACATCCTCCCTCTTATTGTTTATATAATATATATATGCGTAATATAAACCACAAAACATAGTCTGCTGATGTTGCACAATTTATTAAGGCATATTGCCCAACAGAACACTCTGCTTCATCTCAATGATTACAGTAAAGCATACACGAGTCTTAACATTGACTGTTGTGATGATCCGCTTATATAATTATATTATGCCATAACTGCGTAATAACAAAAAATAAAAGCAGCACAGAATCACTACAAGGTTCAGGAATAAATAAAGTACTACTATATTCATAAAGTGCAGTAGATCAACGCTAGGTCAAATTTAATCACAAAAATCAAAAGAAAAAAAATAAGAATATGACATTTTGCTTAAAGAATGAATATATTCATCATAAAAAATTAATTCTTATTACTGCAATGCAAAGACTTTTTCATTATTTTTAAATATTAATATTAATATATATATATATACACACATAATGCACTTGTTGCATTGCTGTTAATTAACTTTAGTATTTTTATATTTTATATATCCAATGAAAACAACTATTGAAAAAGTGAATATCTGAACTCATTATAGTAATTTATAGGGAAAATTTTCATAATTGTCATTAAAAAAAAAAAAGGGCAAAATTTTTTAAATTAATTTTCTTTATGCAATATGCCATTTCTTTGGATTTTGAAATGAAAAGTGACCTGGACACGTTTTTGTGAGATTCACCCTATAAGGAGTGAAGCTTTCATTATGTGGGACACACAACTATATGTCCAATTAAACAACATTGTTGGCCATCGACAGATTTGATGTGCACTACCAAATAAAGGTATTTGTCCAAAATATATGCACATTAAAACGAATGTAAATGCGAGTCTAACTTTTAGCAATTTTACAATAATCCAGCATGTCTCTCCTACACAATTAGGTAAATAAAATCTAGGGGAACGTGAAGCAGCAAACAGGACCCAATTTCATTGAGGAGGGGTGTGGGGCAGGATTATATGGGTTGGGAGGAGGTTCTGGATGAAAAGGGTAGGAAATGGAGTGGAAGCGTAAATGAAAAAGTTCATAAGGGATGGGACGTGAAAGGGGAGGAGAGACTATATATCAGAGCTCATCTCAGTGCACTGTTTGTCTGATATGTGGGATGCCAGAGAGTCAATGATGTCCAACAGCAGCGGTTGGCTGAGCGATCGCAGGTTGGGGAGCTTGGACACCTTCAGGGAAGGAAGGAGAACCAAAGAAATAAAAGGTAAACAACACAGGCCATGCAAGAGACCGCAAATAAACAGCCAAAAAGAAACTGGTAAGCTAACAGGGCTAAATAGACCAGAATGCCAAATATGTTTAGGGAATTATGTTCACAAAGGCACTCACTGGCATTTTAAAACTACTATAATTGTTTGGTGTAACCAAAAGTGGGACAATTTATGACTACTGAAGTTAATTTAATTGATTGATAACACTGGTCATGATTAAATAGGCCAAAATGCATATCAAACTTAAGTGTTTTACACAATAAAAAGCCTTTAGTAGTAACAGATCTCTGTGTATTAATAAAATGACTGCAATATCGTACACATTTAACAGTTTGTAGAGGCTATCCACGACGCACTGAATATCTTGGTGACGTGTTTCTAGCCGTGGCGAGGCAGCCAGCACACGCTCAGAGCTGTGGTCAATAGCACACCCACCTTGGTGAACTGATGGACTATAATATGCAGGCAGTGTTTCTTCATATCCAGAGCTTGAGTCTTATCAGCTGCTTCCAAGATCTGAAGATACAAAAAAGGCGATAGCATGCAAATGCAGTTCTTGATCATCGAATGGTTTGAATGTTATGTTATGACAGTACCAAAGGAGGTATTTCTATTTGAATATCATTTAAAATGTAATTTATTCCGGTGAAGCAAAGCTGAATTTTCAGCATTATTACTCAAATCTTAAGTGTCACATGATCCTTCAGAAATCATTCTAATATGATTTGCTGCTCAATTATTATTATTACAAATGTTGGAAAAAGTTGTGCTGCTTAATATTTTTGTGGAAACCATGAAAATTTTTTTTCAAGATTCTTTGATGAGAAACACCAGCATTTAATATCTGATGGACATAATCAATAATAAAGCTTCCATAAGTGAAAAGGTATTTGTTTACAACTGTTTTGGACTGTTTTCATTTGTAAAGAGTGCTTGATCTCTGTATTTTTCTCTCCTGATTCAGACGAGACAACTTTTCATATCTTTTCATATTATACCATGAATAAAGGACTCATATTTTAGCTGGAAGCAACAGTTTGAAGTTAAAAAGCTTTCAATGATGGATTTGTTTATCAAAAACACGCAGCTTTTCACTTCACAAGACTATAACTGATGGACTGGAGTGGTGTGGATTACTTGTGGATTATTATGATGTTTTTATCAGCTGTTTGGACTCTCATTCTGACGGCACCCATTCACTGCAGAGGATCCATTGGTGAGCAAGTGATGTAATGCTAAATTTCTCTAAATCTGTTTCGATGAAGAAACAAACTCATCTACATCTTGGATGGCCTGAGGATGTGTACATTTTCAGCAAATTTTCATTTTTAGGTGAAGTTGTGAACTATTCCTTTCATTTCTGACTGGCCCCAATCTTTTGATTGGTAGTGTATGATATTTGATATATACCTGTAAGACGTTCTCTACAGTAACATTCATCTCCAGATTTTGCTTGCAGTAGGCCTGCAGTCTGTTGTTGGAGAAACCGTAGTAATAAGGTGCTGCAAACAGGTATCTGTGCGCTAGTTAAGGGCAAACAAATAATTTAAACTCCAATTTAATCCATGGATTTCTTCCATCTGTTTTTACATCCGGAAAAAAAATTGCAAGTCTGAACGTAAAGTAACAGCACACCTCTGCTTAACAGCTACACTATTTGAGGCATCATGTCTCTTGCAAGTGGGATGAGCTTTGTCCAAACGTTTGTTAATATGACACATATTTGTTAAAATATATAACAATAATAATAGAAAAGGGGGTCAAAAGCATTACCAAAAATAAAGATTGCATACAATGCTATAAAATGAAGAACATGAGGCAGTAAGGAGGATACAGCGAGTCCTCTGGAGGCATGTTGACGTCCCCATAATAAATATAGCGCAGCATGGACTCAAAGGCCTGTGTACTTGGAACCATCTCACCTATTGAAATGTTCACCTGCCCGTCCTCTGGCATGAAGGAGCGGAACATGGCCTCAAAATAACTGTCAAAGAATTGAGAAGGCAATCAACTGGTAAATTATTAAAAGACACAGTCAAAATGATCAAGACAGATTTGGAATGGCTGACTAGCTTTTATGTAGAAAAATAAAATAATTAAGTAACACTGTGCATATTGTTCAAAGAATACCCAGATCACTTACTGCATATCCAAAGCAGTGTTATTGTTGTTAACCAAACTATTAAAACACATTTGTTAAAAATGTAAAAAAATTTAAAAATTAAAAAAAAAAAAAAAAAAAAAAAAAAAAACATCTTTCATTTACACTTCAAATAAATATTGTTAGCTGCCAAGGAAAATTCTCAATTTTCATTTGATTTAAACCTGAAGTTATAAAATAAAAAAACTAACCTAAAACTTACATAAAAAAATATATATTAATTAAAAATACAACGTCCAAAAAAAAATCTGCACAACCGTATTAAAAATTGAAAACAGGAAATATAAAAATGTATTCAAAATATTAATATACACTATACTGTGATTTATCTGAATCATTAAGTCTTACAATTTGGAGGATAAAAAAAATCATTCACTTCTACAGACATTGGGCCTCGTTCATGAAACACGAGCAGAACAAATTTTTGTGTAAATCGTTCGTAAAGCTGTTTTGACGTAAATTTTCGGATTCATGAAAGTTTTCGTATTTTCAAAATGTTAGTTGGTATGAAAGAAAGGTAACTTACACCTGCTCCCTACCACGTGTAGATGGTGCACAAAACGTTCTGTGTTCTTTCTGGCAAAAAACATGACACTTCATTTTGAAAAACTGCACACCATAACAACATTTAAAATATATACTGTATATTTATAAAAGTTTGTTTGCTTTGGTCTTTTTTTTTTTTTTTTAGAGTGCCGGAGTGAAAACTGTTCCAACTATGGGTAAACAGCCTCCACGGTCCGTTTTCCAAACGTTCCATAGGGGGTCGTACAATACTACACTGACCAATCATCCTACTTGTACAACAACTGAACAACAATAGAGTAGTTAATATTGCTGGTTACTGCATTTTATATTCAGTAATATTCTTCAAAACGAGATGCTAGTAACTTCCTGCCATGGATATTCCCAATTCATAGAACCCAAAGCGTCTCAGCTGGATACCACTACTGATAAACTCCAATCGTATTTCCAAGCCACCAAAGCGTTTTCAGGCTCCCCAGCTGCCGTTTTCATATAGCCGCCCGCCTTTTTTTCCCCGGCTACTACAATGCTTTGGGTAGACACAACGTTACTGAATATTTGAATATGATTAGCTATGGCCTATATTTTTTGCATTTATGCAATATACTGGAACCGAACCCGAGAAGGGAGTCCAGAAGCTTCCACAGTGTTCCTGGACACATATCTCACATAGCTGTAATTCCTAGGCAGGGATTATGCTACTTGTGAATGAGCGTGCACGCGCACCCTACTTACAAATGATTGGAATTCATTAACATACACATGTTTAACTATTAAATCTGATGTTTACGAAGCGTTTGTGAATCCGAGGAGTTTTCGGGAAGGTCTGTTTTATGGGCAAATTACTCCGAATTTACTCATATATTTAATGAATGAGGCCCATTGTTTAAATGTAAATGTGGTCTATTAAGAACACAGTCATACACATCTTTTTAAAGGGATAGTTCACCCAAAAATGAACATTCTGTCATCATTTACTCACCCTCAATTTGTTTCAAACCTGTAGGAGTTTCCTTCTTTCTTCTGCTGAACACAAAAGAAGGTATTTTGAAGAATGTTGGTAACCAAATAGTTGACGGTAGCCATTGACTTCCATAACATGGGAAAAAAAATAGTATGGCCAATGGCTACTGTCAACTGTTTGTTTGAACCTCATTTTTGGGTGAACTACCCCTTTAATATTTTACACGCAGAGCGAGTCTTTGTTGAGGTCCTGTTATAGGCCCTGGTGACTATTGTGTTCATTACCTGGAGCGAGCAGCAAGTATGGCCTTATGTGCAGGGCGCGGATGACCATCTAGCAAAAGGATAATGTCACAGAACTCATGCCCCGCCCCCTCCAGATAAGCCTTCATGTCCTGCACCAGAGATGTGCCTGAAACAAAATAATTTTTTTGGAGCCATATGCCCTATTTTCCATCTGTCCTGAAAGCTTATGTGTTTGCAGGGAAAGGAAAAATAGTAGATGCGTTTATTTTTACCAATGTCCACCGGCAGATCTGAATAGACCCTGGGAGGAGGCTGTTGTTTGCGTCTCACTATCTCCACAATCAGCGGAGTGGACAGGTGCTCAAACTCTTTGGTCATGATCACCTGGTTAAAGTGACTTTCCTTCACCACAAAGTTCAGGCAATGTTCCTGGGGCAGAAATATAAAGATACAAAAGAGAATTTGACTTTCTGACAAGGTTATTTTGTGATCAGGTGTGTGTTACTTCAACTTTACCTTGAGCTGGTCCAGCTGAAGTTTGTTTGCATTTTCACACACACTCAAAACGTTCTGCAGATCGACAGATGCCTCGATGTACTGAACACAGAGCTGCTCCAGTCTCGACAGTTTGAAACTCAGAGCAAGTTTATACACATCCATGATCAACAGCACATCCTGGACATGACCTGAGGAGAGACGTGAAGAAAATATGACCCTATGACACTCAACTTTTATTAAGCAGACCTACACAAGTCATATTAGGTAAACAGGTGTTTAGTGTAACTTACCTCTACGTGGGTACTGTATCTTGTCTGTGTACAGGAACTGCATCAAAACCTCAAATGGTTGTGCGTCTGCTTCTCTAATTGACACTTCCAGTAAAGGAGGACCTCTTGAGGACCTTCCAGAGCTGTCCTTCTGACTGCCTGAGCCAGACTCATCACTCTCTCCTCATTCGCATTCCAGTTTATTCTTCTACAAAAAAAAAAAAGGTACATTCTGACTGGCCAAAAGTAAACAGATTTGGACAGGAATTTTCATTCCTCCTTAAGAGAATGTACATAAAATGGAACAATACTGAGAATTAAAAAAATAAATGTACTGCAAATAATCAAATAAAAATAGTGCACGTTAAACAGCAAAAAAAAAAAAAAAACATCTAATATTTAAATAAACATATTAATTAATTTAATAATTAATAATAAGATATAAATATACATATCATTTAATTTCTCCTTAAAGTGCATACAGAAATGACTCAACACTTTTTATTATGATTGTGCACATTTAAATGAATGTATATCTACATGCAAAAAATGGAAATGAAACAGACCTGTTTCTGTCGATCTCTCGCCTGCAGAATCTTCTTGCGGAGCCACTTACAGCGAGCTGTTACAATGGCAATATGACCCAGGACCTTCTCCTCCCTCTGTAAACACAAACAGTTTAGAAGAGCATTTTTACTAAACTATTGACACATTGACAATTTTCAAGACTGACAGTGTGTACAGATTTTTTTTTTTCTTTTTCAAACTAACCTCCCCCAAGATAAACTCTACATCACAGAACTGGCGGTTTTCCCACAGTTTGCCATAGTCCTCATGAAGTGTGCACTTTGGATAACAAGAAAACTAGGACAAAAGGTAATAAAGACAAGAACATTTAGAATAATATGGTATGTTAAATTGCATTAGATTAAGCAGATGTATTTCTGGAGGTCAAGCCCTTACCTGAAATCTGTACATTTCTCCACTGCGCACATTATTGTCCACAGTCCCCCCGAAGATGTACATGGCATCATGGATAACAGCCGCTGCATGGAACAGCCTCCCACTTGGCATCTGTAAGATATCGACATCACAGTTCTAAATTATAGATTACACACCACAGACCAAGGTAAGTCCTTTTCCCTAACTACTAAGAAACTCAATTAACTCATCAAAATGAATGGTGAAAAGCATCCAGAATTGGGTCATGGATGCTTATGCTGTTGTTATGAATTTATAGGTACTATAACTGTTCAGATTATGTTCATATACATTATTTTTTTATAAATTATAATTCTATTCTATTTTATCTATATTTATCTTCTTTTTTTCTTTAAAAAAAAAACTAGCTTTCTATTTTTTTCTATTCTTTCTACTTGTTTTTTCTTTGTGTGTGTGTGTGTTGAGTATATAGAAATATATATATATATATATAAATATATATAATTTTTTTTTTTATGCCTATATATCTAATATATATTAATATATATATTTATACACAGTATATATATACCTGCTCACGTGTACTGCGTAGGCTAACTGAGAACTTTTCATTTGCACTTACATATTGTTGCTCTTTTGTTAGTTTTGATTGCTTCTATTGTCATAATTTGGGAAGGTCGCTTGTGGATATAATCGTCTTCTAAATGCTAAATGTAAATAATTAAACATGTGCGTTTTTATAATGGTTTCCTCACTATCGTTCAAAAGTTTGGGGTTGGTAAGACTCTTAAATGTTTCTGACAGAAATCCCGATGCTCACCAATGCTGCATTTTTAAATCAAAACTACAGTAAAACAGTAATGTTGTGAAATATTATTAGTTTAAAATAACTGTTTTCTGTTTCAAAATATTTTAAAATGTAATTTATTCCGTTGATGCAAAGCTGAATTTTCAGCATCATTACACCAGTCACATGATCCTTCAGAAATCATTCTAATGTGATGGATTTGTTGCTCAAGAAATATTTCAATATCAATGTTGAAAACAGTTGTGGTGCTTAATATTTTAGTGAAAACCATGAAAGATTTGTCTCAGTGTTCTTTAATGAATAGAAAATGTAAAAGAACATCATTTCACAAACACATCATTATAAATGGATGCTTGCTGAATTAAAGTATTTATCTCTTAAAAAAATTAAACAAACAAAAGCATTAATTTTCAATGCCTGTTTATAAATTTGTTGTAATTACAGTAATTCAAAGTCAAATTCCTCTGTATTCTCTCATACCTCGCTGTCTGTGCTGGCCTGAATGACCTCCCATGTCTGTGAGTCCACATCATAGCAGTGCAGTTCATTGGGTAGAGTGTTGTCTGCTGCCCCTCCAAACACATACAGGTGACGGTCAAATGCCACCATGGTGTGTCCATAGCGTCTCTGAGGGGGCGGAGGGGAGCCACGCAGCAAGTGCTCAGTTGGAATCCGGGTCCATCTGAACAGAAAATACACTGCTTATTAAAAACAAAAAATTTATAGTTCCTCTTTTTGTAATGTTGAGCTGAAAAATGACACTACTGTCTTCTGTAGAGCTGCTTTATAGTTGAAACTGACATTGGTTCATAACTGATAAACTCTGCCACAACGACATTGTTTTTCTTGTTTATTACTGTGAAGCTGCTCTGAAACAATCTGTATTGTATAAAGCGTTATATAAATAAATGTGACTTGACATAATAAAAACTTGTGCATATTACACATAAAATGACATTAACCAAGGTCCTCTTTGCCGTGCTCACATGTGGCCTTTGAATTCAAACTGAAAGAGGTTGTTAGTGATCTTGGCTCCACTTTGGCCGGAGAAAACAAACATCTTATCCTGACATACAGCTACTGGGAAGTTACAACAGGAAGGTGGGATTTCACCACTTTGTTCAATCTAAAGGAAACAAAGAAAGCAGTAAATCAGAAACAATCCAACATGTTATATGTTTACTGGCAGGGAATTGTGTATTTTATCAACTTTAAGGTGAACACAAATCCTTAAGTAAAAGATTAAAATCAAATAACACAGCCCTGCATCTTTAAAAAGAAATAATTGTTTGATTTGCAAAAAAAAAAAAAAAAGGTGTAATATTACCTAATTTGATGATACGGAGTTCAAAAATATCAATAAAAACTTTCCATCATGGATAGCCTTTAAGAATTTTTTTCACAATCTAATATATATATATATATGTGTTCAAATACTGCAGTTAATGTCAAATATCTTTACAAAATCCATCATTTTATGTTGCTGTTTGGATGTTGACACCTACAGATTTAGCAGTAAACATCTGGGTCATGTTTGCATTTTCTTCTGTTACTGGAATTAATTCAGGATTAGCCATAAAATGTCTTCAAAACTATTCATCATTCACACATGTGAAAATTGGTGTAATAACGGCGGTGTAATAATTAGACAATCCTGTTTTTGAATTAAACTTATGCAAATATAGTCACCTCTTCCCAGTATGCCTGCTCACGATCCTGAAGACTGATGGTCCACATGTCATTTAGCCTGTTGGAAACAAAAAAAGGATTCATACATATATTGACAGAGTAACATTTAAAAAATCCCTTAGTTTTATGTTGGAATAGATTTGTTAATGTTACAATGTATTTACACTGAACAAAATTATAAACGCAACAATTTGGTTTTTGCCCCCATTTTTTCATGACTGAACTCAAAGATCTAAGACTTTTTTCTATGTACACAAAAGGCCTATTTTTCTCAAATATTGATCGTGTTAGTGAGCACTTCTCCTTTGCCGGGACAATCCATCCACCTCACAGGTGTGGCATATCAATATGCTTATTAGACAGCATTATTATTGCACAGGTGTGCCTTAGGCTAGCAACAATAAAAGGACACTCTAAAATGTGTTTTATCACACAGCACAATGCCACATATGTCGCAGGTTTTGAGGGAGCGTGCAATTGGTATGCTGACTGCAGGAATGTCCACCTGAGCTGTTGCCCGTGAATTGAATGTTTCATTTCTCTACCATAAAACCAAGCCCCCCCTTCTCCAAAGGGCGTTTCAGGCTTTGGCAATACATGCCAACTGGCCTCACACCGCAGACCAGCGTGTAACCACACCAGCCCAGGACCTCCACATCCAGCATCTTCACCTCCAAGATTTTCTGAGACCAGCCACCCGGACAGCTGCTGCAACAATCGGTTTGCATAACCAAAGAATTTCTGCACAAACTGTCAGAAACCGTCTCAGGGAAGCTCATCTGCATGCTCATCGTCCTCATCGGGGTCTCGACCTGACTGCAGTTTGTCGTTGTAACCGACTTGAGTGGGCAAATGCTTGCATTTGATGGCGTCTGGCACTTTGGATAGGTGTTCTCTTCACAGATGAATCCCGGTTTACAGGGCAGATGGCAGACAGCGTGTTTGGCGTTGTGTGGGTGAGCGGTTTGCAACGTTGTGGATCGAGTGGCCCATGGTGGAGGTGGAGTTATGGTAGTTGCAGAGTGAAGTAGCGTATTTTATGGACAATGAACACAGGTGCATTTTATTGATGGCATTTTGAATGCACAGAGATATCGTGACGAGATCCTGAGGCCCATTGTAGTGCCATTCATCCACGACCATCACCTCATGTTGCTGCATGATAATGCACGGTCCCATGTTGCAAGGATCTGTTCACAATTCCTGGAAGCTGAAAACATCGCAGTTCTTGCATGGCCAGCATAATCATCGGACATGTCACCCATTGAGCATGTTGGGGATGCTCTGGATCGGCGTATACGACAGCGTGTTCCAGTTCCTGCCATTATCCAGCAACTTCGCACAGCCATTGTAGAGGAGTGGACCAACATTCCACAGGGCACAATCAACAACCTGATCAACTCTATGCTAAGGGTGAGTTGTGTTGCACTGTGTGAGGCAAATGGTGGTCACACCAGATACTGACTGGTTTTCGGACCCCCCTGGACCCCCCAATACAGTAAAACTGCACATTTTAGAGTGGCCTTTTATTGTCACTTGGCACACCTGTGCAATAATCATGCTGTCTAATCAACATCTTGATATGCCACACCTGTGAGGTGGATGGATTATCTCGGCAAAGGAGAGGTGCTCACTAACAGATTTAGACAGATTTGTTAATATTTGAGAGAAATTGGCCTTTTGTGGTCATAGAAAAAGTATCAGATCTTTGAGTTCAGCTCATGAAAAATGGGGGCAAAAACAAAAGTGTTGTGTTTATAATTTTGTTCAGTGTATATTTGCCATTCAAAGCTGTGTAAAGATACACTAATACACTTGCCTGGCATTTCCATCATATCCAGCAAAAATCCAGAGTTTGTCGTTATAGACCGTGGCGCCATGAGCCGATCTGGCAACCAGACTGAAAAAAAAAAAAATTATTAAAAACAAAATTGTGTGTCAGACAGACTATAACACAATTATGAGGATTACAGAAAATAAGAGTAATGATCAATATGATTTACCGTCCCTCCACCTTCCACTCTGTCCACTGCCCGGTGGCAAACTTGTACTCAAATAAATCATTTTTGTTTTTCAAGTTAGAGTTTGAATAGATGTCTCCAGTGTAGCCACCTAAAATACAAGCAAGAAAACATTACACACACAGGAAAGGAATACATGACATTAAATGGCACACTGAAAACCTACCAAACACAAACATGCTGCTTCCATACACAACAGCAGAGTGGTGGTATCTTGGTGCTGGTGGGGTGCCAGTAGTAAACGCCCTATTTAAGGACATAAATATATAGATATAAGAGGCTACATAAAAGCATATTTAAGCACATCCACCTTGCGATTGTCATTCAACACTCACCGACACCATGAGCAGTCCTTCACATCAAACCGCAACAGGTCATTAAGCATGTTCTTGCTGAAAGAAATGATCACCCATATGAGATCCATCTGTACGGTTTGGAGTATAAGGAAGTAAGGAAAAACAAATAGTCACCCATTGTCTCCTCCAAAGACGTAGATGGCATCTCTGTATGCCACAACAGTGTGTTTGCTACGCCTTCAAGAAACAAAACCCAATATACACAGTTTTTATAGCTGAAAATAAAACATCTACCTAAAGATGAAGAACAACTGTTATGAATAAAAAGTGTACCTTGCACCCACAAACTCATCACATGGTGGCAGCCTCCTCCAGCGGTGGACGGTCTCAAAAGGCC
This sequence comes from Sinocyclocheilus anophthalmus, assembly GCA_018155175.1. NCBI lineage: Eukaryota > Metazoa > Chordata > Actinopteri > Cypriniformes > Cyprinidae > Sinocyclocheilus > Sinocyclocheilus anophthalmus. The sequence goes on along the minus strand of JADLZN010002101.1, from coordinate 237,817 downwards.
CGAAGTTGAGTGTCAAATACTCAACACTGTCAGAGCAGCTGTGGTCAAAATCAACACTGGGAGCCACTTTGGATTTACAAGACATGGCTCCAGGAAACCATGACATTCAATTCACATCTAACAAGGTTTAGTCCAGCCGAAGGATCACGTTTAGGACGAATAAATCTAATTTTTTTGCAAGTTGCCTGAATGTATGATCCGTTCCAGGCTCATCTGAATCATGTTGTCTGAAAGATTATGATTGTTTACAATCTTACCTTCAGTCTGACTGACGTTAACCTAGCTATAACTGTATCTGATCATGTGCCACTGTGTAATAATCTAAAAGCATAATAGAAATCGTAATATGAAAAGAACATAACATAATAAACCTCAACGCGTCGATAGAAAGAAATAATATTATGAAATACATATAAATAAAATTTGTATCTCTTCTAGCTTTTGTGATGCAAACGTCAAGGGAGGAGACGAGACTACCTGACATGCGCAGATTCGCGGCTTTTGATTGGAGGAGAGTACACTAGACGTCATCGACAACATAAAAACACACAGAATTAAGTACACATATTTTATTTATTACAATTGATGTCATTTTATAACCAAAACCTCGTTTTTTTCCCAATTCTTAGATGTACTAGATTAAATAAATAAATAAAAGTAGTAGCGTGATGGCGTACGCGTGAGGTTGCATTTTCATTGGTTGAAATTATGAGGGGCGGGAGCAAAGCAGGAAGGTGACTGGAGCTCGCGGCAACGACACAAAACGCGCCAAATTCCTTTGGCGGCGGCACCGAATGAACAACGGAAATATATATTTGCAATAATATTCTATATACCAGTGACATCGCGAATTGTATGTAAATGCTTAAGGAGATATGACGTTTTATCGTTGTTGGTAGGACATTAGTGATATGCGAGCAGCTGAAAGTTCATAAACTCGCGCTGAAAGTGTGTGAAGGTCGAGTTGTGTGCAGTGAAGCTGTTATCTAACTAACTAGTTCTTCTGTATTTAGTGACTGATTTGAGTCTTGAAGATACTTGTCAGTTATGGTTTTACAAAACAGTTGGCGATATAAAGCAGACCGAGGTGGAGATCAGGACAACCAGCAGTAAGTTCGTAATATTGACATATTTCAGACTATATAGTTTAGTGTTCATTTACTGTAAAAGTAAATTAATTGATACTTTTTCATATATCTTGGTTATAAATTAAATCTATATGTGGTACGGTTTGGAAGAGCAGACGGTGTTTGTGTTGTTGACAAATTAACATATTTTTCTAACATACAAATATTCAGGATAAATCTATATAACGTTAGTTATGTACATTATAGCCAGATAAATGATCAAAATTGTTTGTCAACATTTTTAATAGCTTTTTTGGCAGTTAAATTGTCCCAATGTTTTTTTATTTATATATTTCCAAATTAATTTGTTTGTTTTTTATTTATGTGCTTTTGTCATTTCTATTGGTTAAAAAAACATTTCAAAATAGTTTTCATTCATTTTATTTTCAGTTAGTAATTTTAGTACTTGCCAAAGAAACATTAAAACATTTATTTAATGGTTAAAATCTAATAATTTATCTATTTCATTTTTTTTTATTTCAATGAGCAACACAAATGTTTTTAGTAGTTTTAATTAAAGGGGTCATATGATGCGATTTAATTTTTTCCTTTCTCTTTGGAGTGTTACATGCTGTTTGTGAATAGATAAGATCCCTGAAGTAGCAAATACTAAAGTCTCAAAGCCAAAGAGATAGTCTTTATAAAAGTTAAGAGTCAGCCACTCCTAACTAAAACAGCTCGTTCTAACACGCCCACACATGTCTACATCACTATGTGGGAAGATTTGCATAACGCCGCCCAAATGTTCACGCAAAGAAAGAAGGCGTAACTTTTATTCTCGCTGTAGTATTGTTTACGCTGCAGCCATTTCCTGAAGACGCTGTGTGCTTCGTTCTGAAAGCGAAACTACTTTGTTTGGTCCTCCAAAAAGGAACGATATCCCGTTCGTAGCCTAGAGCGGATCTGTGCTGGTCTGAGGGAATACATCACTTTTCAACCGTTACAAGCAGAAGTCCGCCCGTCCTCAGCTCACTCTATCCCGGCTTCAGCGCACGCTAAGCCGGGGCTTCCCATCACGGTAGGCTGCTGTGTTTTTCGTTGCCACTGACGATTCAAACGCAAGTTTTTTTTGGGCAGTGTAGAGTAGAGCTTGTTGTTTATCGTTTCTCTGATCACAAATGCAGACAAATGGTTTTATGTTTACGCAGCGCGATGCAACGCAACGCAACCGTAAAAAGACAGTATAAGTCATTACAAACCGAAATTATGTCCCCACTCGATGCACAAATGCCTGTTTGTAATGGTTTTAATGTTTATGTCTCGTACGCTCTGGCCGGACACAGCATCACAGTATGGTAAGGAGAGTAACATTTCCGTCACACACTTGAAGCATTCGGCCAATCACAACGCACTGGACAGCTGGCCAATCAAAGCACACCCTCCTTGCTTTTTCAGACCGATGAGCTTTGAAAAAATCTACGCTTTTTTCTGAAAGGCGGGGCATAGAGGAGAATCAGTAATGTACAGTATGTGGAAAATACTGTGTTTTTTGAACTTTAAACCGCATAAACGCATTTCATTAAACCAAATACACAAAACAATGTTCTTTTAAGCAACATCATATGACCCCTTTACAAATATCAGTTTGTATAACAAATTGTTTTTTAGTACAATCCATGCATGTGCTCATTAATTCATCATAAACTGCCTGTAAGATATTCGCAATATTAAAGAAATAATTTAGCAGCCTTTTACAGTTTTAAAATGGCTGTTGATCTTGTTTGCATAGTAAAAGTTCTGTGCGTTTTTAGGGATGATGCATCGCGGTTGTCCCGCTGTCAGATGGCTGGAGCGCAGTGCAGTTCACTGATGTGCTGGATGACCGTGGGTTGAACGGATGAAGAGCCTGGAGAAAACGTAAATGGATGACAACATGCACACGTAAGAATGATGTCAGACATTCAACACAGTGACATTTACTGATCTTCTTGCCAACTTCATGAAAAGTTTTAAACATTGCACATGTATTTCTTCTCAGCTTAGATCTGGATGAGACAAGCCGGATTGATCATTGCTTGGCCTAGTACTTTATCCAGGAGATGGACGCAGATTCAAGGTGTATATTTCAGCCGTTTGCAATAAAAAAAGTATTGCTTTCAAACGTAATACTAAACGTTTCATCCATGTTTTTTGAAAGAAGTCTCTTAACTCACCAGGATGGACATTTATTTGAACCAAAATCACTAACGCAGTAAAGTGCAAAATATTCTTCTTTAATGTAGTATCAAAATGTAATTATTCCCTGTGTGCAAAGCTGGAATTTTCGCATCATTACTCCAGTCCCTTCAGTGTCACATGGACCCTGCAGAATCCTTCTAATCTACGCTTTTGCTGCCAGGAAACATTTAATTTTGTATTCTCAGATGTTGAACTCTTTTTCCTGCGTAATATTTTTTTTGTGGAAACCATAACCGCTTTTTTTCCAGGTCTTTGATGAATAGAAAATTTTAAAAACAGCATTGATTTTAGAATTATTTGTAACGTTATACCGCCTTGCACATTCCTTTTATGTCGTTGTCACTTGATCAATTTCATCCATCCTTGCTAAATAAAATTATTCATTTATTTAAAAAAAAAAAAAAAAAAAAGGGGGGGTTACTGAGTTCCAACCTTTGAACGGTTGTGTATTTTATCCTGAATCACATTGACATAGAGCAGGATAAAGAATATCTTATGTTGACAGAGATCCTGATTTTGTAAATTTCATCTTTTTGTGTACGTGTCCCCTCACAGGCTGCTCTTCCCTATAAGCCGTATTTCTACATAGCCACTAAAAAGGTGAGTTTAAAGCTTTTGCACTGAATGAAAACACTTTGGGTTGAATTGATTGAATGATCAATCCAAATTTTTGTGTTTTCTAAAGAACTGTGAAAGAGAGGTTATCTCCTTCCTGTCAAAGAAGTTCCAGGGAAAAGTGGTGAAGCTTGAAGTTGTCCCAAAGGAAGATTTAGATCTGGTAAGTAAAGTTCTATTATACATTAGGTAAACAATTCTACTGATTTGTTTGCGTGATTGATGTCAATATATAAGTTCAATATGAACCATAATCTCTTTATTAGTGCTTACCTTTAACTTTGTTCATTTATTGATCCTTTTTGTTTTTACTGTCTAACCGAGAGATGCCCAAAGCAGGGCCAGTTGGCCCATGATGATCTTTGATTTGGTCTGCCATGTCATATCACAAAAGAAGCAAAAAAATAAATAAAAAATAGGAGAAGAAAAAAAATCATTCCACTGGAGCATCTCATTTTTAATTTATACTTTTGTTTGACATTTGTTTTATTTTTGCATTGTACTAGAGAATATGCCTAAGTTTAATTTATATATATTTAATATTATTGGATATAATGCAACATTTGGCCCACATTTGATTTCTGACACTTAAAAAGTGTGGGCACCTCTGCTCTATAATGTCAACCATTTTGTCCTTTAAAGCCTAATCACCTGGTGGGCCTGAAGAGGAATTACATCAAACTGTCTTTTAACACGGTGGATGACCTTATTAAAGTGAAAAGGGAGATCTCACCTGCTGTCCGCAAGAACAGAGAGAGAGAGAAGTCCAATGATGCCTATACCAGCATGTTGTCCAGGTAGTCACACTTTGGCACTTTTAAAAAAGAAAAAGTCTTAAAAAAAAATTTTTTTGAAAATAAGTTAAACTTTAAGGGGGGAAAAAACCCTCAAGAAATTCACTTGTAAGACTTTCCATAGTGCACTTGACAATGATGACTATTGTTATTTGGTACTATAAATAAAATAAGGCTTATTTTGTGTGTTACAGTGCTTTGGTTGGTGGGAGCGTGGTGACGGAGGATGAGGATGGCACATCGAAGAAAATGACTGAGCAGCTTGACAACATCATAGACATGCGGGAATATGATGTGCCTTATCATGTCCGCCTTTCTATTGACCTGAAGATTCATGTGGTAAAGAAACAGGCTATATGTTTATATAGGTGTTATAAGGTGTGTTTAATGTTCAAATGAGACCTTGATTGTCCGCTCTTTTTTCTGACAGGCTCACTGGTACAATGTGCGGTACAGAGGAAGTGCCTATCCTCCTGAGATTGTGCGCAGGGATGATCTTGTGGAAAGACCTGTAAGATTCAACAAATCAAAAGCAAATTTAAAGAATGTAGATGCCTGAAAGTTTTGTTTTAGACGGTCTCTGGTTAAGATTGTTTTGATAATGTCATTTAGCTTTATGCACTGAGGATTCTGCATGAATTATTAAGAATCCCCGAATCATTGCAGTATTTTTCTCTGTTTGTCTAAGGATCCGGTAGTGTTGGCATTCGATATTGAGACCACTAAACTCCCTCTGAAGTTTCCTGATGCTGAAACAGACCAGATCATGATGATATCGTACATGATAGATGGGCAGGTAATGTCTTTTGCATTCTTACCTGTCGGATTGTTCAGTCATAACATAACCGTTTTATTCATGCTGTGCTTAAATTTAGTCTTTGATGGGTTTAATAATTAACATGGTTTGTAATATACTTTCGTGTACTTTTTTCCACAGGGCTTCCTCATCACAAACAGAGAAATAGTCTCTGAGGACATTGAGGACTTTGAGTTCACCCCAAAACCTGAATACGAGGGCCCCTTCCACTGTATTTAATGAACCTGATGAGGTGAGAATGAACAGTTTATGATATGCATTGTTTACAAGACTGTTATTGAGTGCCACAGTTGGTATTGTCAATTGTCAGACATATTTTCTGTAGTTTGGTAAATATTGTCCCTCCTTATTTCTGACCTGTTCTGTCTGCTTGCAGGCCTCTCTCATTCAGAGATGGTTTGAACACATCCATGAGACCAAGCCGAACATTTTTGTCACTTACAACGGAGATTTCTTTGACTGGTGGGACATGTTTTGTGTTAGACTGATATTATATCACATAAAAACTTGCTGCTTCCCTATAATGTTTTGTTATTATATGGTATTTACTTGTGTTGACGATTTTGTGTTTTTACAAATAGCATGTGCCCATGGTTTATTTGTGTCTCTGTTTCCTCAGGCCATTTATAGAGACCAGAGCGGCCCAACTTGGCCTAAGTATGCATCGGGAGATCGGCTTCCAGAAGGACAATCAGGGGGAATATAAAGCCAGCCAGGCTATTCACATGGACTGTCTCAGGTGAGAGCTGCTGAAATGTTTTCTGAAAGCAGACTGGAAGAAAATTACCCACTATATTTACTTGTTTGGTATATGCATTAGGGCCAGGGCCGTTTCTAGGCATAGGCGAGCTAGACGGTCGCGAGGGGCCACCAGATGAAGGGGCGCACCACATGAGAGCACAATTGGCACTGTTAGCAGGGTTGTGATTTAAGAGTGCACGGTCACCTGGAATATGCCTGCCACCCCACGGATCCCACCAAAGTATTGGATAGGTACTGTCAATCGACGATGCCGGTATGCCATAGGATCGAGGGTGTCAGTTTGCTGCGGATTGATTGGTGCATGCAAAGTTTGCATTTGGAGCGCTCAACAACGCCATTAGATCAGTGGGCTCTGTCAGTGCTTTGGCAAGGTAACACTATTTTTTGCCATGCAATAAAGCGAAGTTCAAAGGCCAATTGAAAATATTGGTACAGTAAATAAAGTGCACAAAATCAGTATTTTGTTTAGGCAGTATTTGTGGCACATTTGTCCAAATATTTGTGGCAGATTTGTCCAAAAGGTGTGCGTTTTTTGCGCCAATGAATTGTTAAAGGATCAGCGTGTCATGTAATATTCCCATATAAACTTTAACATCCAATAAAAAAATATTTGTATAGTAAAATTTTCTTATAGACGCTTGGCGCGTAAATGCATCCTACGGAGGTGTCGAAATGCTGAAATCAATTCATTCACTCCTCCAACACCGCGCTGTACTGGGAGCAGTGTCATACAGGCAGAGGGATTCGACTAGGGGCATCAAATGGCTAGAAATGGACTGATTAGGGATGTGTATCACCAGCAAAGTCACGATACAATACAGAGGATACGATACGTATCAAGATACGGCACTGCACTGAATTTCACCTCAGAAGAATTTAATAAAACAGCTGTTTATTAAACACTGCACACTACAGTGCCATTTCTAACTATTGGCAGAGCAAGGCAGTTGACCTCTGCATTATGAAGGGCCTCCATAACTGTACCACAGTACAATATAGGTAAGGGCATATGTTTCATGTTTACATTGAGCACCCCCCACCAGGTACAATATTCTGATAGTTTGCATCTTGTTTTTAAGACCACAAATAATGATTCAATGGTTCTAAAAACCTCGATATGTTAATTGATTATTTCTAATATATTTTAAAAATCATATTACAGTGTGTAGGTTATCATTGCACAAAGTAAACACTCTCTGACGTTTAAAAAAAAAAATCAGAAAAGAGCTTCTAAACAATGTGCTTTTCTGTATCTAACGCAAAACACGCTCAGTCACTCACCCAGAGACGTTGCGGCCCACTCAGACCACTTCGAACAAACATTGTAGCGCTCGCCGCAATTTTATCAAATAAAATAGCGTTAATCGCCTCAACAGAGACAATTCTTTCTCAACAAGGCGATGGGTACCCACACGAGCGCGCAGACTTTTCTAAAGGAATTAAAGTCACAGCTTTACTGTTAATAGAGAAATGTGGCAAAACGGTGGCAATTCATACATACACAGCACCCCTCTCTCTCTCTCTCTCTCTCTACTCTTCTCTCTCTCCTCTCTCTCTCTCTCTCTCTCTCTCTCATTAAAGAACACTTGTGAATTACACTTTTTGAGAATAGAATCTTGAGGTGGTGGAGACGCTAAACTGCAAGCGAAACTAAAACCGGTGTTTTCAGAAGCACGCAATTTATTCACAGCGAGAGACAGAGAGCGTACGTGTAGGTTGCCAGGTTGACCCCAGATAGTAACCCATTTAGCAGATATTTCCGTATGCACAAGTGGGAAGCTCTGTTCGGGAGTACGTCTCTTTATATCAGACAACCCAGTTGTTCCCTTGTGGCCAGATTAACGCTTGTTATAGCCTATATATTATGCTCTATTAATTATTTTTTTTTTAGAAACCTCGCACTTTTCTGCTCAATTTACATGTGCTTGATTCAAATTAAGTGCGGTCCACTGCTGCACATGTGCCACAGTATCGATAAAGGGACAGCTGTATCGATACTCGTATCGTCAAATCTCTGTGACGATACATCGTCGTATTGATGTATCGAACACAGCACTAATATACAGACTTTTATTAGCATAGTTACAGTGTCTTTCTCCTCTCTCTCTCTTCCTTATACGGTGTTACACAGAGAGACAGTTACCTGCCAGTAGGAAGTCATAACCTCAAGGCTGCAGCGAAAGCTAAGTTAGGCTATGACCCTGTAGAGCTGGACCCAGAGGAGATGTGTCGTATGGCTACTGAAGAACCACAGGTGCCCTTCCTTTTATCTCCAGCTCCCAACTTTCACACTTACTAATATGAATGACTGTTCGCTTACACCATAAACATGTAATCAACATACTGTATTTCAGAGATTTATGAATTTTAGAAAGCTATCAGGCAAAATGAATTAATTTCAACACTGTTCTTAATGTGTAACACCATTTCCTAACTGGGCATGATGTGACACACAGTCCATACTATGTTAATATAAGTTTGTGTCCTTACCAGCAACAGTTGCAGAAGGACATTTAGCTGGTCAGTTATCATTTTTAATGTATTGTGCGTTCAATAATAGAATCTCATTGGTCTAAAATCTTTCTTACTATAGCTTTATATTAAACATTAAATATGTTCTGATTGGCTAATGATTTTGTCAATTTGCACTTCATTCATTCATTCTTATTGTTTTTTTTTTATATATGTATATTTCATTCCTTTATTAAATATTCAATACAGTGCTCACTTTTGCTTGATGTGCTGTATTGTTGTTTTTCAGACTCTGGCCACCTATTCAGTGTCTGACGCTGTGGCCACATATTACCTTTACATGAAATATGTTCATCCCTTCATTTTTGCCCTCTGCACCATAATTCCTATGGAACCCGATGAGGTCTGTATTCACTAAATCTGTTATTCACTATTTTTATTGTATTCATAGTGTATTCATTATTTTTATTGTTACTACGCTGTGATGAATCAAAGCTGTTGATGTGATAGTTTTTAACATCATTGTGTTGCTTTATATGTGTGTCAACACACAAATGTGTAAACAGGTTTTGCGAAAAGGCTCCGGTACCCTGTGCGAAGCCTTGCTGATGGTTCAGGCCTTCCATGTCAACATTGTTTTCCCAAACAAGCAGGAGCAGGTCTTTAATAAACTCACAGATGATGGTCATGTACTTGATTCTGAGACTTATGTTGGTGGCCACGTCGAGGCTCTAGAGTCTGGTGTGTTTCGCAGTGATATCCCCTGCCGCTTTAAAATGGTAACTAGGAGTCCATTTTTAACCCACACACGCAGCAACCGTGTCTGAGGTGCTTCTATTGGGCTGTATCTTTTAATTTGCATAATTATAATTAATCTTGTTCTGACAGAATCCAGCAGCCTTTGACTTCTTGCTTCAGAGGGTGGAACGCACTCTTCGTCATGCAATTGAGGAAGAGGAGAAGATTCCCCTTGAGCAGGTCACCAACTTTAATGAGGTCAGTCGGAGTCATGTGTTTAATGTTCAGTATGACAATATGTGCCTTTAGACATTTGAGACATGATGCCTATTTTAAGAATTAATATTTGCATTCATACATGTATCTGAGTTATTCTCCAGTTGTTACGTGAATTTTACTTGTTTCAGGTGTGTGATGAGATCAAGAGGAAGCTGATCTCTCTGAAGGAAGTTCCCAATAGAATTGAGTGTCCTCTTATTTACCATCTGGATGTGGGGGCCATGTACCCCAACATCATCCTCACCAACAGACTACAGGTACAGTACAGTTCTCATCTTGGATTGGTTGTACAGGAATTTATTTAATTGTAATGACATTACTAGACAAATTCTAGTTTGTCCCGTTTAGCTGTATATAAATCAAATAAGACAAATCATCTCTTTCTCTCCATTTGTTTATTTTTTCTTCTAGCCTTCTGCCATGGTGGATGAGGCGACCTGTGCCGCCTGTGATTTTAATAAACCTGGTGCAAACTGTCAGCGCAGGATGACTTGGCAGTGGAGAGGAGAGATCAGTGAGTGATTTGAACATCTTACATCTTTGAGAAGATGTTACTTTAAAAAAATTATGTTTTTTTATCAGCACAGATGCATTCACTGATTAAAGTCACAGGAAGACCTTTGCTTACCACAAAACGCTTTCTAATAATTTCAAATAAATGTTGTTCAAATGTCCTTTTGAACTTTCTATCCATCAAAGATTCCTACATTTGTCATGGTTTGCACACAAATATTAAGCAGCACAACTGTTTTCAACATTGGTAAATAATAAGAAATGTTTCTTGAGCTGGAAGTCAGCATATTAGAATGATTGTCATTGACACTGAAAGTAAATGAAAAGTAAAATGTTGTTTATAAACCATTTTAAACATAATTATTATGAAATGTTAATATAATTTTTGTTTTTCCTCCTAGTGCCTGCCAGTAGAAGTGAGTTTCATCGCATTCAGCAACAATTGGAGTCGGAGAAGTTTCCCCCTTTCTTTCCTAATGGTCCACCTCGTGCTTTCCATGTGCTCAACAGAGAAGAGCAGGCCCGGCATGAGAAGAAGCGGTTGGGAGGTCAGTATCCACCTGCTGGGAACTAGGTTTTGTTTATTTGTGTGACTATTGTCATAGACCAAGATGAGCTTTAATTATACTCCGGGAACCGGAACTGATCGCGGCCGCTCTAGTCAATGCTTGTGTTTAAACTGGCCAGCCACGGCACGTTTCTGAAGCTGCTCTCTGCGCTGCTTGGCTAAAATAGTCTTTTTTGAGTTGTCACAGCGTGGAGGACGGAACAAAACCTCGTCGGATCCGTAAGGGGTAACGGTAATACGCTGATCGTGGGCTGCTTTTAAAATAACATTTCTTTATAGAACAAAATAGCCTATCTTCTTAAGCCATATTAGCCTACTCAATAGCATTAACAAAGGCTTTACTTCTTTCAAACTTCATCTGGAATGTCACCGTTTCTGTCACTGCAACTTCCTGATCTGGCGAACACACACACACAAATGAAATCGTCTGCCTGATGAAAAAATGTATTTTAAAAAATGTAGTTAATATTTGCATAATTTATGATCTATTTTATCCACCCGCAAATAATCAGAATGCACTTTTTTTATTACCCAACCCGCGGATTATCTGCAGCGCCAGTGGATATAACCGTGATTGAACTATTCCGTTTTGTTCTTTCGGTAGTTTAAATGTTTCTGTTTCTTTTTCCCTCTTCAGTCTTATATTGGACAGTATTAAACCTTATGAGTTACATCAGACTTCATGTTGGAGTTTAAATGTTTCTATTTATTTTGTCCTCTCTCTAACATTGGACAATGTTAAATTAAACCTAATGAACTGTATCAAACTACTCCAATTAGTTATTTTAGGAGTTTAAATGTTTTTTTTATTATTATTAATTTTGTCCTGCTCAGACTTGTGTTGGGCAATGTTTAAGTTACATCAGACTTCTCAATTTTTTAAATTAAATGTTTATTTTGTTCTCCACACTTTACTATTGGATAATGTTTAAATAAACCTTGTGGGTTGCATCGGACTGCTTCATTGTGTTTGTATTTATTTTTGTCTTATATTAAGTATCCTGCTATACATAATGTTATGCATAAACCTAATTTTAAAGGCATATTAAAATGTTCAATGTATAAGGAATCATTTTTGTTATTATTTATATAACATTATTACATATATTATATAAAACTTGAAGATTCAGAATTGGCATCGGTATCAGCATGCCATAACAAGAAATCGGTACTCTGTTATCGGCTGCAAAAATCCTGATCGGAGCAGCCCTAATTATTACATTTGTATTTGTTTTCTTAGACTACTGTAGAAAAGCCTATAAGAAGGTTCACCTGACCAGACTGGAGGAGAGAGTCACTACCATTTGCCAGAGAGAGAACTCCTTTTATGTTGACACGGTTCGAGCCTTCAGAGACCGTCGATATGAGTTCAAAGGCCTCCACAAGGTACTGCATTCAGACCTAAATAATGTTTATTTGTTTATTATTTTATGAATTTTACAGTCTGTCTAAATAGCACTTCAAACTCTTCTATTTCAAAAGGATATGTTTTTCTAGGATATATCCTCTTTTAATGTGATAGTTCAGTGTGCTCGGCTATGCCGGAAGGAATCATTCATATATCTCCTTTTAAATGTTTTGTCTGTTCCTATAATCTGTCCAGGTGTGGAAGAAGAAGCTGTCTACAGCGCAGGATAACGGGGACGCAGCGGAGGTGAAGCGCTGCAAGAACATGGAGATTCTCTATGAGTCTCTGCAGCTGGCGCACAAGTGCATCCTCAACTCCTTCTATGGATATGTCATGAGAAAAGGGTATTGAACCATTGTTTTTGAGGCGCTTTTATTGCCCCGTTCTAGAGCAGATATACCTGAGGAGTAGGGCTGGACGATATGGCCAAAAATGATATCACGATATATTTCTTAATTTTCGGTCGATACGATACCTAATTCCGTACGCTTAGAACAGCATTTATCTGAAATAGAAACTTTTGTAACAATATAAATGTCTTTATTGTCACTTTTGAACATTTTTAAGCATCCTTGCTAAATAAAAGTATTTAATTTCTATATTCTCACAAAAAATTTATAAAAAATGTAATGAATGGTATAGTGTGTAATGTTGCAAAAGCTTTTTATTTCAGATAAATTGTTATCTTTGGATCTTTCTATTCATCAAAAGAATCCTGAAAAAAAAAAATTACTCAACTGTTTTAAAAATTGATAATCAGCAAATCAGCAATTAGAATGATTTCTGAAGGATATGTGGACACTGAAGAATGGAGTAATGATGCTGACATTTAGCTATGTATGATCACAGGAATAAAATAAATTAAATCTATTCAATAGAACGCAATTTAAATCGTAAAACTATTAAAAATGTTAGTTTTTGCGTAATTGGACTCAAATAAATGCAGCCTTGTTGAGCAGAAGAGAATTCTTAAAAAAATAAAAAATACAACAACATTAAAATTCTTACTGTTCAAAACCTTTTGACTGGTAGTGTAGGCTGATTATTCTTATAGATTGAAACAAATGTGCTTCAGCCAGAAAAAAATTGTATGAAAAGTGGTCCGAGTTGCTGCAGAAAACAAAAAAATCGAACAATAACAAAAATCATTAGTTTTTATTATGGTTTAGTTAGTTTTAGTAAATTAAAGTTTATTGGATTTAACATATCAATTCCAGAGCGAGGCCAAATAAAGACTTAGGCTAATTTAACCTTAGTGATGCAAACGTCTAGCGACACCAAATTAAAGCATGCTGAGATTGATTAGATGGTAAAAGTATACAAATACACCCCAAAATGAAACAGTCATGTCTTTTTAAATCTACACAAGTTGCGCTTACATTATATGTAAAACGCATTAGACTGAATGATAAATGTGTGTTGGGATATTTAATTTGAAAATAAATGTAGCTAATTTCTTTATATTATAGCCTATGTATTTCATCTTATTCAACCATAATCATGATACCGTAACTGTTGTGTCTTGCTCACTTTCCCGCGAACAAACGCGCATAAATAAGTGGGACTAATGAAATCCAATAATAATGGTGGAGCCTCAACATTTGATTTGCAGCGTTGCGCATTATAGCCATTGGCGCTGCATCTGAAGTGAATGACAGCTTGGGAGCACTCCTTGCTCGCTTTCTGTAGCCTATATCATTTTATTTTTAAGATTTATTTTTAATGCTTCTGTAAAGGACTAACGGCCGCATAGCCTATACACTGCAGAGTTTAAGGAGAGACAATGGCACTTAACAGTAAAGTCATATCTAAATATGTTCTTTTCATTTATGAAGATTTAAGTATGTAGTTTATGCGCATTTGTTCAAAACAGTCTGGCAGATTGTTCACAAGATGTAGGCAAAAGTTTGTATTGTATACAGGAAGGATGCGCGTTCTTCTGTTGCGCTGCTTGTCTATTTCTCTTCAAAGCACCAACTTAAAATGCCCATTTTGGTTTGATTGCTTGTGTCACATGAGAAAATAAATAATTTTGCCTTACTGATGCAGTAGCCTATTTAATGCGGGTGCGGTTCAGGTCGCGGTCTTTGTCAAACGAGGCGGGTACAGAATTAAATGGGTGTGCTGGCTGCTGTCGGATAACGGGTCATGTGTTGTGTAGCTACTGCGGATGCAGGTTTACCTAACAGGACCCGTGCAGGACTCTGCTTTAAACCGCTTTGCGTCTCTCCGTCAGATAACCTCACGTGCATGATGCACCATTTACGGGTATTTCCCGGTATTTCCATAAACCGACACGCATCAATTTATTTATTATTTTTTTTATTTTATTTCAGTTTACGAAAATGTTTTTTGACCAATCGTTTTTGTCTCTGCCAGCAGGAGGCGCTTTGAGAGCGGCAGAAACAGCGGTTTTCCCAGTAGTGGCTGTAATCAAAGCAGCTCCGCTCATGAATGCTACTTTATCAGATCAAATGAAAATGCCATAGAAACTTTTCTGAGGACCAGTCGGTTCTTTTCAAAGATAAATTCATATAAAAACACCCGCGCTGCATTTTCATTTTGAAACGTGCAGTGCTCAGTTTATCCAACGAAGTGTCAAGACACAAATAAATAAATGTATGGGAAACTGGTAATGTATATCGGAAATGTGTTTAAAAATCATATCACAGTTATTGAAAAAAATAATTTAATCGGCGGATTTTTTTGGTTCAAACCATATTGATATTGAATTATTGTCCAGCCCTACTGAGGAGTTTCTTGTCTTCTGTAGTTGCTGAGATTGCTCTTTGTTTCTTAATTCCTGTTTTACATGATGTTTCATATTATGTTTCATAGAGCACGTTGGTACTCGATGGAGATGGCAGGGATTGTCTGTTTCACCGGTGCCAACATTATCACACAGGCCAGAGAACTCATTGAGCAGATCGGGTCAGACTCTTACACAAAACCCATAAACACTGTCAGAGTTGTGGTTATGTGATTAATTTATTGTAAAGGATTGATTAATTGAATTTATCCTCTTCTCCTTTAGGAGGCCTCTGGAATTGGACACTGATGGTATCTGGTGTGTTCTTCCCAACACCTTTCCTGAGAACTTTGTCATAAAATCCACCAATGAAAAGAAGCCAAAGGTGACCATCAGTTATCCAGGAGCCATGCTGAATATCATGGTCAAGGTAATTTATCTTGCTCCTCTTTTGACCAGTAAACCACATTTTCGACATTATAGTTAATTTTTATGTTAAAGGGGACATTGGATGCAAAATTTACGTTCCCTCCGCCTGTTAGCGTTCGCGTGGGTAGACACAACCACCCTACAATGATAAAAATCTATACACTCCTTTATTTATTTTTTTTATCCCCAAAAAACCTTAACCGTCTCAATTATCAAGCCGTTTGAGGTCTGAGCAGTATGAATTCATGCTGTCAGGCCCCCGCCGCGCACTGAGACTGTTCCCGTATTAGCATATTCCGCCCCACCCCGTTGTACGCTGTCTGCTATTTTCTCCACGGTCGAGCAGCTGCAGCGACAACAATGCCTCATAAGCAATGCAGGTGTTTTGTAGTTGGATGTTAAAAGTGAACACAAAAGTCTTCATTTTCTCCCGACATCAGAGCCACTGAGAATGCAGTGGATTAGTTTTGTTTCTGATGGTAACACGCCAGATTACAAAAAAAACAAGAGAGGAGTGGGGTGAGCAGTTGCTCATTATCATTTAAAGAGACATTCACCAAAATGGTTTGGTGTGAGCAGAGCTGTTTTTGACAAGGTAAAAAGAGTGCAGTTTTACATGACCTTTGAGGAATTTTAACCAAAGTATGTTACAAACAATTCATGAAGACCCTAAAGAATCATACCAATTTATGGAAAATGGGCATCTGATGTCCCCTTTAAAAAGGAAGAGCTCTTCAAAATGATGGTTAAAAGGGAACATCTAATGATAATCTGAAATGATCCCCTTTTTATCATTTTTGTCACTTGTATGTGTAGGAGGGCTTCACGAATCATCAGTATCAAGAGCTGGTGGACCCAGCATCTCTAACATATGAGACCAGAGCTGAAAACAGCATCTTCTTTGAAGTTGATGGGCCATACTTGGCTATGATCCTGCCTGCCTCCAAAGAAGAAGGGAAAAAACTAAAGAAGAGGTAAGAGAACCTCATCAAATCTACACTAAATCTTCCTGTTCATTATCACACTTTTAAAAGGACTAGAAATACTTTGTCTGTGGACATTGTCATATTACAATATGTAGTCAACCAAAATGCCTATTACCACCACCGCAAGGCCCCGGTGTTAAATAAAACCCAGTCACATGTGAAACTCGTTGCGAAATCACCACCAGGTGGCACAAAGGGACAGTTGACACCATCGCTCAAAGCTGGAATTGTGACATTTTCACTTGTAAATAAAGATAAAATATAATGTAATAATTCAGTGGTAATATCAAATTATTCATCATATAGCCTAAATGTTTAATGTTCCAGCTATTTGATCACTGTCACAGTGAAATACAGTGATGACAGTGCTTGAGATGTGCTTACTTTTCACTGTACTGTACCAGCCAGTATTTTATTGAATGTTTAGGTCACATTTAAAGAGGTGTGCATTATGCCATAAAAAAAAAGAGAAAAGGTGGATTATTGTTAACAGGAAGGTTATGAGTGATATAGGCATAGGTCTAACATATTTTGGCACCATTGTCACATTGATATCATAGTAAAACTTAATTTAATAATTTGCTAATGCATTTTAGCAGGTCAAGCATGTTTATTCGTTATCTGTCCTTTTTTCAAACATGAATTCCCGTATATAGAGCCCTGTTCATGACATGCCGAAAATTATAATGTCCATGAATTAAGAAATTGTTGATCACTTTTTATTAAGTTGTTCCTTTGTATTAAAATTTGTTGAATTAATTAAACCATGTTTTAAATTATTATTATTTGCCTTATACATACATTTTGCTTGTTTATTCTTTTTTTAGACTTTTTAAAAAATACATAAATTGATTAATATAGGTGTGTGTGTTCGTGTTCTGCAGTTCTAAAACACACTGCTTATATTACACAATTTTTTACTTCTAAAGTTCTAAAGTGTATGTCCGTTTTACACTGAGCAACAAATATTAGGCTGTCCAGCAGTTTCTGCATTCAGTCCAGTCCAGTCAAAGGGGGTTGGGGTTTGGGGCTGTTCAGTAGCTTCATCGTGGGGGTGGAAATAGAAAGGTATGAATCGCCACTCTTTCATACGGAGAGTGTCTGATGCTGCTGAGTGTTTCAAACTCACAGAGCAGGTTTAGAGAGAGCGACAGAAACTTTTGTTCTTAATTTGTTATTCTGCTTTGTACTATTTTCATTTTGCACTGTTTTAATTGTAAGTGGTAGGGCTGTGTATTGCCAACAAAGTCAAGTCACGATACGATACGTATCCCGATACATGACTGCACTGAATTTCACCAAAGCAGAATTTAGTAAAACAGCTGTTTATTAAACACTGCATACTGTAGGGCCATTGCTAACTATAGGCAGAGCAGGCAGTTGACCTCTGCATTATGAACCAGCTGCGTACACGTTATTACAATATAGGTAATGGCATAGGTTTCCTGTTAACATTGGGCACTCACAAAAGGTCAATATTCTGATTGTGTGCATCTATTTAAGGCCATAAATACTGTACGTGTTCTAATGTCCTCGTTACTCATTCTAATATATATAAAAAATCACTTACATTGTGGTAGGTTATCATTGCACAAATTAACACGCTCGTTTAAAAAACCAGTAAAATTAAAAATTGAAGTTGCAAAATGTCTTCATGCGCTGTATTCACTGTTAGTCACGTGCACACATCGTATCAACAGATCACACCTGTGCACGCACTAAGACATTCAGGAACAAACTTTTTAGCGCTGCCCCTCAATTTTATCAATAAAATAGCTTAATTGCTGAAGAGCTACATTATTTTTCTCAGCAAAGAGTTGGTAACATCGTTTCTGAAGCAATTAAAGCCACCGCTTCACTGTTAATAGAGAAACGCGGCAAAAACGGAGGCAATTCGAGCACATGGTTGCCAGGTTGACAAAAATAAGTGTAAACTATCCGTTAGCGAATGCACGATAAATTGAAATGGATCGACCCCCCCCCCCCCCGAGCGATCGCGATCGACAGAAGTGCGATTGTCATGTGTATTCTTTCAGTGAAGCACGGTTCGGTGATCAGCAGTAAATCTCCATCCAAAACCAGAGGGCACTCTCGCACTGAAACTCCAAATACACCCAGCAGAAGAAACCCAGAAAATGCCTATCGCTGCAGCTGAATAACCAGAAGATTCAACTGCTTTCATTGATTCAACGTGAATAATAAACACACAATATACCGCCCCGCCCTTTTCTCCGCACGTTATTTTATCATTTATTTTCTTACGGCAACATACGGTTTATCTGAGTTCTTATTATAATAATTTTCATTAAAATAAAGTATACTTATAATGCAATGCCTTTATCACTGCAATACTATGAAAATGTGGCAAGCCCAGACACTTAATTTTGAAGAGCCACATCTAGCAGAGGATTTTTTTCAACACATTGACGACACTTAGGAAGTGAGTTGGAGTTAAAAAAAATTATTAAATGTGGTATTTCAACATGCTTTCAGATGGAGCAGCATTTACTACAGAGCCGTAGTTCACTGAGAGGCTATGCAAACAGCTGTCATTATCGCTATATTTCATAATCGCGCAATAAAATCGTCAGCAAAAATCTTTTTTTTTTTTTTGGCGTAACTTGTCAGTGAACAACGGCTATGTGTAGTAAATTCAGCTCAATCTGAAAGCACGGCGGCTGAGTTCTCGTGATTTTCAGAACCGGCATTACTATCAAAATGCGCATGACAATCGCATTCGATTTAATCGTGCAGCCCTACTTATCAGAAAAACAACAAAATTCGTATTGCGTGAGGTGAAGGACTATGTCGGGGATTACGTCTCTTTATGTCGGGCAACCCAGTTGGGTTCCTCTTTGGGGGGGTGGGGTGGCCAGATCTAAACCTGTTGGTAGCCTATATATTATACTCATTATTTTTTTAGAAACCTTGCACTTTTCAAATTCGTTGTTACAATGCTTGCAACGGGTACGGACAAAATAAAGTGCTGTCCAACTGCTGCGCACGTGCTGCGATATCGATACTGAAACAGCTGTATCTATACCCGTATCGTCAAATGCCTGTGACGATACATCGTCGTATCGAACACAACGCTAGTAAGTGGTAACGCTGCAGTTCTTTTGGCAATACAAGTGTAAAAATATATTGCAGTAAAAATAATGCTGTATTCATGTTACATCAAATTGCGCAGGGAACATATGCAAAGCTGTAATAAAACTGTCCAGAGACTTCATGTAATCAGTTTTAGTGTCAGTATTATTCTTAAAAATGTATTAATATTATATTTAAAAAAACAATACTATATAGTTATTAATTTTGTTTTAATAGTCAACCTCAGCCTACTGAAGCTACTTATTACATGAGATTATTATTAAAACAAATATATAGATTTAACATATATATTATTTGCATTAGGGGAGCAGCATTGCCACATTAATAAAGAGATAAATGTGTTTCTATAATCATTATAGGGAAAAAAAAGTGTAGGAGGCCTTCATTAGCGGGTGTGCGGGCGGAAATTCCCCACCGGTATCGACCACACGTGACATACGGTTAGGGACGGTGGGCGTTCCTCTTTCATACTTTCCTTCGCTTTTAAAATAGCTTGTAAAAGCGGTGGTGCGCATTTTACTTCACTTCAAATAGTGGAAATTCGGGCGCTGAAGTAAACGTAAAGCAATTGTTCGTTTGAATTTTCCTCTTTCCTTCGCTTTTAAATAGCTTAAGCGTCGTGCGCATTTTACTTTCACTTTCAAATAGCGGGAATTCAGAGTTAGCAAGTTCATTTGAATTTCCTCGCTTTCCTTCGCTTTAAAATAGCTTAAAAGCGCCGTGCGCATTTTACTTGCACTTTTGAATTAGCGGCAGTTCGGCGTCAATTGCTTAAATGCAACAACAAAACAAAACAACGTCAAACTTACTTTAGCTTATATATAAAACATAGAACTTTTACTAACAAAACAAATAAAAATACACCATACTATAGGGCAGGCTATGCCTAATATAAAAAATAACAAATAACTTACATAAAGTTCAAATAGGTATACAAAACTGGAAATTAGTAAACATGTATAACATATAACCAAATAAATCAAGAAACGTAGAACGTTAGTAGCAAACAAATGTCAAATAAAATCAATACATTATACAAAGTTTAAATGAAGTAAAAATCAGCAAATAATGTGGAGCCAATTAAATAAGAAAAGAATGTTTTATAAAAAACTTCCAAAATCACCTTAGATAAAAACGGCAAAAGTCAACAGGCTTTTCAAAATCCAAAAATACTGCCAAACAGGCGATGTCGCTTTAGTTCGAAACTACCCCAAACCCCTCCATCGCGATCGTCTTGTCTGTCTCACCCACTCTTCTTGTCAGTCAGCCCCCTCCCGACCTCACTCTCTCTTATTACTATAAAAAAATTAAAAAGATACGGTGTGCTCGGTGGGCAAGTGACATAACTGGTGTTGCGGCTTTATAATGTTATCACTGTCAGCACCGTATATCGTGGCAAGCCTAGAGGACGTTTTATGAATCCGTCCCTTCTTTTCAGTTTCATTGATTTAGCTAAACTGTGGCCTGGTTTTATTTATGTTTCTTGTTTTAGTTAAATAATGAGATGAAATTATACAGTGCTCACGTTCCTACTAAAATAAAGGAAGGAATTAATAAAAACTATTTTTTAATTTGTGGACGGATATCTTTTCCCCACATCATGTCCTCTGTCAAAATAAAGGACAGCTAACAAATAACAAAGTATGTGTCTGACATGCCAAAATGTATGCCGTTTTATTAAACTGATTTTAAATTGTAAATCTAAAAAGAAAAAAATATTTCTTGACAAATATTTTGTAATGTGAGAATATTGACATTTAGCATAAATCCCATGTATGAACAAGCTTACCACTTTCCCACTCGTACGATACAAAGTAAAACAACCTTTTCTTTTTTAGGTAAAGATATATTTATTCATCTACTTATATATAATATGCCACACCGGTTCAAATGCGCGCAGCAAAAATCTCAATTGTGATTAGCACTGTGTAGCTCGGGTAACATGCAGCACGAGGTTCCAGGATTGATATTTATCCTGCTTGAGGCGAAGCAACGCACACAACTGAAGTATATTTGCCTTTGTGAATATGAATTATTTTAAGACAGGGTTTGGTTCTTTGGGTTTCCGCTGACTGCCATCCCCCATTCTATGTATACCCATCGCCACCAAGGCAATTCTTCTATTTGGGAAAATGCGGCTTTGAAGCTTCGCTTGAGAAACTTTCGCTTGATAAGCGTCTTCAGCGGTATCGGTAAACAGTGCAGATACATTTTGCAGATGCGGCTGGGGCAATCGATTAAAAAGCTTATTCTGGTTGAGTACCATCTGTATATGGACATATCTGACCTGTAACTGTAGGCACTAGTAGATGTAAACTACTGTTGCTTTGGAAAAAGCCTCAAATATAGGACAAATTGGGTTCCATTCAGGAAACATCTATTTCATTCATAGTTTTTGTTTGTTACTTTGTTTCTAAGCTCGGTTCGTATCTTCTCTATCTTCAGGTATGCCGTGTTTAACGAAGACGGGTCGCTGGCTGAGCTGAAGGGCTTTGAGGTGAAGAGGAGAGGAGAACTTCAACTCATTAAGATCTTCCAGTCTTCTGTGTTTGAGGCCTTCCTAAAAGGCACAGCTCTAGAAGAGGTTTATGCCTCTGTGGCTAAAGTGGCTGACTACTGGCTTGATGTGCTCTACAGCAAGGTATAGACAAATATTACAACATCTTGTATGGGTTTAAGTGGAATTATAATCTGAATAATTGCTCACCTTTTTATTTTATTTTATTTTACATAATATTTACAGCTGTGTTTATTATTTTAACAAGGCAAAGCTGCATGGGAGTGTTACTGAGTGTTGTTCTTGTCTTTTGTGTTCAAGGCTGCTAACATGCCAGATGCCGAGTTGTTTGAGCTGATTTCCGAAAACCGCTCCATGTCCCGTAAACTGGAAGATTATGGAGAACAGAAGTCCACCTCCATCAGCACAGCCAAGCGTCTTGCCGAATTCCTTGGAGATCAGATGGTGAAGGATGCCGGCCTCAGCTGTCGCTATGTCATATCTCGCAAACCGGAGGGCTCGCCAGTCACTGAAAGGTGAGAACACTGGAATTGACCTGATTGGAAAACATTTATTTTTCTACTAACTCATTTCCTGAAGTCTCATTTAGAATGTATTTTCCTGTTTCCCCCTTTCTGTTCATCAAATAATCCTGAAAAAAATCTTAAGCAGCTCAACTGATTTTAACTACGCGCGCACGCACCCACCGAAATATTCTTTTAGCAATTAATCATATAGAATGGTTTCCGAGTATGGCTGCTGACCATTCAGCTTGCCCCAACACCAAGAAGTAAATTACATTTACAATATAATTTCAGTTTAATAAAAAATTATATATATATATATATTAGGGCTGGGATGATAAATCGATGCATCACGAATCGAGAAATTATTCTGCATCGATTCTGAGATTTTCCGAAGGCATCGCGATTCTCTCTTGAATCGATTCTGAGCTTAGTTTTTAACAGCAGATGGCACTGCGTGCTTTAGAAATAGCCATATTCTGCTTGCTTCCAGTTCCTTACACACGCACCATTTAAACCTAAAATAATCATTCATAAAGTTCGAAAAGGTTGAAGAGAATTACAAGGATATTCACAGTGGGCTGTGTTTACATTAATCTCGCATCATAAAAGCCGATGTGCAAGTACATTTAACCACTTGCATTACTCAGCCAAATGCACAAGCGCTCTCTTCGTGAGCATTTGAGTGTGGGTAAACACTAGCCTAGAGCGGCCACTTGCTGTTAAAAACTAAGCCTCAGAATCGGTTCGAAAGACGTAATCACGCATGATCCAAATTCAGAATCGACCACGAAAATGCGCCTGCATCAGGTATGTCCAGCCATAACTTAATAATAATGCACAAATTATCTGTATTTATAAGTACATACAATTAAATATAAATTATTTATATATAATTATATTAATTACTTTTTCTTCCTCACACAGGGCGATCCCTCTGGCAATTTTTCAGGCTGAAGAGAGTGTTAAAAAGCATTTTCTACGCAAGTGGCTGAAGATGCCCAGTCTCTATGATCTTGATATTAGATCTGTGAGTTTATTTTGGGAATGTTGTAATCTTTTTATTGTTATTATGTTTACTATTTTTCATATCTGGTCTGTTCCTTTCCCATGTAAGATTCTGGACTGGGGTTACTACATTGAGCGGTTGGGCAGTGCCATACAGAAGATCATCACTATCCCTGCAGCTCTACAGCAGGTAAATAAACCTCCACTCATTTAAACCCCTGTGAGTCCTTGTTCTAACCAGCTGAATCAAGCACTAAATCTTCCCTCCATTTTAGTCCTTATCTTTACATTTTAGACCTAACCAGGACCAAAACAGGCAACATTTTGTTGGTTTCTGTTTCTGTTGCGCTCAGTTGCCCTGCCAACTCTGAAGTCTCATTGGAGCAGAATTCCACTCTATAAAACAGTACATGAATTATGCAGTGTTCTGATTGTCAGAATTTTAAGTGTGGAGAGAAAAAATAGTGTTTATTATATTTAGCTGTATTTGAATTTGAATTAATTTTTTCTTGTGTTTAGTTCCATGTTCTAAACGGTTACTATTTTTGTTCAGGTGAAAAATCCAGTACCCCGAGTACGGCATCCAGACTGGCTGCATAAGAAGCTTCTGGAAAAGAATGATATCTACAAGCAGAAGAAGATCAGTGAGCTCTTTACCAGTGAGGGAAAGAGACAGGTAGGTTTACTGTCTCACATACCTTTCACACAACTCGCTGTCTCTCTGCTTCTATATGCGCACATTCTGTTTCTTTCAGGTGGCCCATCAAACGCTAGCAGCAGGTGAGACCCCTGATATGGAGGACTTCGGTGCTCCTCAGCGCCCCATGCAGCCCGCCATACTCATCAGCACAAAGAGGAAGAGGATATCTCAAGGACAGGACAGCCAGGCTGAGTCTCAAGAGCAAGAACTCACACAGTCTTGGAGAGAAATACTGGGGTCACCACCAGCTATGGGCGCCACTCGGGTAATTCAGACAACGTTGTACATATGATCAGATATTCTATTTTGTTATAGCATTTCTGTGATGTTAATCTAAAGAAAGGCTCCACAGCAAATTTATTTGTATTTATGTGTGTGTATAGGAGGAAATTCTTGTCTGGTTGCGCTACCATAAGAAAAAATGGGAACTGCAGCTTCGTCAGAGGAAAGAACAGCGGAAGCGACGCCGCTTGATTGATGGGGAATCTCAGCCGACGGGGGGTGGTGTAATCCGAGATGGACCAACGACAGGGCTGGGCAGCTTCCTGCGGAGAACCGCCCGCAGTATTCTAGACATGCCCTGGCAACCTCTCCCTACAGAGTCACATAGCAGTTTAGATCGAACCATACAGTACACTGTTCAAAGGTTTGCCCCTTTTTGACCCAAGAGTGTCTTAGTAACCCCCCCAAAGCTGCATTTATTAACATTTGCAAATATCAGAAATATTATTAAAAACAGCAATACTGTGAAATATTCAATATTACTGCTTTTCTTTTTGAATGGATTTTAAACTTTAAAGGCAATTTTTAGCAGCCATTATTCCAGTCTTCTGTCACATGATCCTTCAGAAATCATACTAATGCTGATTTGGTGCTCAAGTAACATCACTTATTTAGGGTGACCATACGTCCTCTTTTCCCCGGTCATGTCCTCTTTTTGGACCTACAAAAATGCGTCCGGCCGGGATTTCTTAATTGCCCAAAATGTCTGGGATTCGGCTGTTTTCTTAATCACGCTGAATTTCTGACCATTGCCGCCTGCTTCCGCAACATGTGTTTGCTCCCGCGATTTTCGTGTCCACTCCTTTAAACATTCTAATATTGTATATGATTTTGGCGCATCGGGGAGCCGCTCTCAGGATGTGGTGCATTTAAATATTTTTGAATGAGCGTCTGAGCTGTTTACTTTCACTTTCGATTTCGCAATCACACGCACTCTGTGTAAAGGGAACACATCTTACAAGATCAGATATTTGTCAATGAGCTCAGGATCTGTTCTGACTCCTGCAGCTCTTATTGGATGCAGGGTTGCCAAGTCCGCGTTTTTTTCCGCAAAATTGGGCTAAAAAATTTTGTCCTTATTATTCTCTAGAAACGGCTGAAAACACATCTTTCATACTCATTTGACCCTCTAACTCTAGCACTCTCTATTCTAATGCTACTTCTAATTTTATCTGCTTGTTTATTTTATTTAACTTGACCCTCTAACATTTGCACTCTCTATCCTAACTATTGTTTTTGTATAAAGAAAAAAGAGCCTCTAACACGAGCATTTCTCATTCTTTCACTTATTTTCATTCTTCTCACTTTTTATAAATAAGAACATTCGAACCCACGATCCCTGTCTTTTCTATTCTCGCGCGACTTGTGTCTCCATTTCTTATTTATTATAAAAACAAAATAAGCAAACAAACAAAAAAAAACCTTGCTATGTATAGTTAGGCTAAGCCCCACCCAAGAACCCTGCCCCCTAGGTCTCTTTTGGGGAAAACGAAAATTGTCACTAACTTATGTTGCCATTTGTGTTCTATGTTTTGCAGCCTTAGGATTTTGGATTCATAGACGTGCAAAGAAGATTTGTTTTGAAATAGCACTCTTTGGCACCCGTCCAGTCCTTTCCTGTACTAATGTGGTGCCTCCGTTTTTTTTTTTCTCTCAAACCTGGTCGTCGTATCTGCCCTCTGCAACCTGCAGGTTTTGTTTTTTTGTCTCTCCGCATGGTGTTTCTATTTCCACCGCAGCACGCGCCTGTGTAATGCACCCGGGTCTGCTGCTACGCTGTGGGGTCGTGGATTGCAGGACCTGCATTCATGATGATTATTATTCTCCCCACACTCCCGCTTTTTTTGTGTGTTTTTATTGGGTTCCATCAGGTTCTCTTCCAAGCAGATATTACAGAGAGAGATTGTTCGAACTTGCCCAAGGGTAGAGAGATCCCCTTTCTTCACTACCCAATTCGGTGCCCCCCTGCTCTATGTGATCAAGCCTCTACTGGACTATAACGCTTAATTTTGTGCTATCCTACTCCGTGGTTTACAAAATGTAAGCCCATATGGAAGGAAAATAAATTATCATCTGCATTCTACGTATTCCCGCATTATCGCTAGCCACTAATCATCCTTTAGGACAAACACTGCCATATAATGTAGAAAATATGCTAGAAACACATTGATTACATTTATTAACAAACTAAAATTCATAATATAAGTGCACACTGACCCTTTCGGCCTCCTTAGTATTTATTATAATACTAATAAACAAGCTCATAGCTATAAGACATTTTCAGATATTTTATACAATATTCTAACCTATTAACATTTTTATTTAGATCTATTTAAAATGACAGGTGAACCGGTCCTTCCACCACAGCTCTGGTGTGTGGCCTGCTACACACCCTGTACCAGTATGCAGTTCAGCTGGAGCCACCCATGTCAACACACCAGGAAACAAAAAACACCCATCATGAGCCTCAATGCGACCATCTCAGCTACCACTCCGCGACTGACGCCCCCGGTGTCTCACCCCTTGAGCACCACCACCGCGTACCAGGGCCTTACCCACTCGAAGTCGCCTGGGTCTTTATCTGCTGGATAGAAAGCTGGAACTCGACTTCTAATACCCCCCGGCTGTTCTCCACCCATACGACCGACCCCTTTACACGAGCGGGCGTCTGCTCTGTTGCCCTCCATTGTCTATTTTCCGTGTATTCAAAGAGCGGTACTTTACCTATATCTGTCTCTTGCCCCTGAGCCATGGCACACACTTTTTTGTCGTTTTTGGGTTCCGCTGCTGTTCCGGGCTCTGGTCCAGTTGGGCTGCATGTGTATGGTCAATAAACAGGTGGTCAGAGACCTGGCTGGCAGAGAGGCTGATTCTTTTGACCTGGAGCACCTAGAGATGAGATCCCTGGCCCAGTTCAGCTACCTCGAGCCAGGTGACGTAAACACTTTCAGTGTTTTTTTTTTTTGTTTTGTTTTAAAACAAAATTTAGTAATTGGTTTACACATCCTGCATCCGGACGTAGCAATGCTCGCATCTGGTATGGGGCTGATGTCTTGAAGCAGGGTCGTTCGGTCGTGAAAACCCTGGAACAGTTTGGAAAACTTCTATTAATTAATACATTCGTTAGTATACTTGTGTGACAGGTCATGAAATCTTTCAGATAAACTCTGTATAATAGACTGGTTTAATCAGTCTGCTTCGCTCAGCAGAGAGAGTGTTTGGTTGCGGGATGGCCATCATAGGCTGTGTGTCGTATGTAGTTGACTCATGTTCCCGCAGTTGGTGTGTGATCTTTAAAATGATGGATATTCCACACATTATGCAAAGCCGATTAGGCATGTAGGTTGAGGTTAAATAATCAAACCTCAGGATGAGTGTCTTGCAGTCCACACAGACTGATCATCTTGATATGATTCAATCATTTTAAAACAGCGTGAGTGGTTCAGCTGTACGCGTCTTCTCTCTTTGACTTCCTCTTCAAACGGCTTCACATCGGCGCATCTTGTCGGCGCTACAAGAGCCGCTGCACGCTGCCATACAAGACTTTCACTCGCGTTTCGGGACAGTTGACAGAATAGTCACTTGCCTAAGCGGGTCATTGTTGCATCGTCAGAAAATTATTATTTATTTGCACGTCTTTTTAAGCCATTCGGTACTCGCGCGCTCCAGAGGCGGTGCGCAGTCACATCCAAAGTGCGCTCGTGCGTATATGAGTATTGAGCTTGCTACCAAATAAGCTCAGCAGAACCCTGAACGGGCCTCAAACATATGCCCTAGTCCGGCCCTTATCCGACAGAGTATCAGAATTACTGGCCGCGTCCGACTGGAGCTGTGTCTTTTTTCTCTTCTCCTTACCCAATTACACAGCTCCTGTGTAGCCATTCACATAGTTCATTCGTTTTAATGGGCAAAAAGTGGGTATTCTATTTTCGTTTCTTATTACGTTAATTTCGAAAATACTGTTTGAAAATGCCTTTTTGTTGTTATAATTCAGTTTTAGGGTCTTTCTAGCGGCCAGTGGCAGCCAGTGGTTAATCATAGACCTAACTGCTTGGCCGACGCACAACAATTAAGCACCTTCAAATCATCCCTCTATCAAAATAAAAATCTATAGGCATTATAAAAGGCTTCAAAAATAACAATGTTCGTTTAAATGTTAACCTAGATAAATGTGGCTTTAGGAGGTACCAGTCGTTGTGCCGGAGAAGCTAAAGTGCACTTTGAGTCGCAGCACGATCACTTGCATTTTTTTCTTATAACAGTGGAAACAACAGTCATTTTTGCTCATAAAGGTAAGAGTAATACATCATTCGGGACTGTTAAGGGTCTACTTTTATTTGTGTGCACTCACAATATCAGCATACGTTGTGCTTTTTTAGAAAACAAAACAGGATACGCTTTCTGCTGTCTCGGTCTTGAGCAGGAGCGCTTCACAAAAATGAACCGAAACCCTGCGAATATTCTATTTCCCCTGGAGCATTCATCATGCTAATTACTTGCTGGCGTTTTGCGAAAAGCTTTGCGTGCACTTTAACATGGAACTCTTCCAGCACTCGCTGCTGCTGGACACTAAACACCGTCCGAGCCACTCTTGACAGTCGTGGTAGCACGGTCTCATGTTGTTTCCACAAATCTTTGTCATCACCATAATAATTCATGGATATCTAAAATATAAACATAAGGAGGAAGCAAGCCTGATGCCTAGCCCGTGTCTGAGCTATGACGTGAAAATTGTCCCGAAGCCATATATAAGTTGGGGCCGTTGGGCTCGGGCTGAAATGCAGGGCTCTAAAGCACAGCTTGTTGCATTTAAGCAGCAAAAATACACACAAAATGACACCAAAATGGCCATCATGGCCACACATTTAAATAAATGATAATATTCAGTGATGTGAAATGTGGAGTAAGGTCTGGCGCAGTTGCAGCTTGTACTTATTACTAAAAAAGAAGCAAACGAGTAGCCATTAATAGGCATTCATTTTAGTTATCATAACTATGATAATTTGAACAGATTTTTATTCTTATTGTAAAATAATGGAACATTTAGGTCATGAATATTGTCTCAAAAGTCATGGAAATATATTGGTAAAAATGTGTACGAACCCTGTTGAAGGTGTTGGGGTTAAATCTTGTATGTTTTATGTGTTACAGGCTGTGTAAGGCACATCTACCTGTACCATCACAGTCAAGGCCATAAGGCTCTCTTTGGCCTCTTCATACCATCCCAACGCAAAGCCAGCATCTTTGTTCTTGACACGGTAAGCTCTACAATTTAGCTTGAAACATATGTGAGCTCAAAACTCAACAACAAAGAATAGGAAACAAATCAAAATAAACAAAAAGATGACCCCAAGAGTGATAAAACATAAATGAACAGAGAATAACTGATGAAATTGGGGAAATGGACAAATGCTTCTGGTAAGGGGCGTTATTAGAAAAGAGTAGTAGTTTACTAGCCTACAGATAGATTATATTATAGAAATGTCAGCCAAGCTAAATGGTCAGCTCAATAACTTGTTGGTAATTGAGAAGTTATGGCTATGCAATTTGGATGAAAATATAGGGCTGCATAATTTGGCTAAAACAGTTTGTGATTACATATCAATATGACTAAAAAATAATTAATATTCTACTTCTCTTACTTAGCGTTATTATAATGATGATAAGCAAGAGAAGTAGAATATTTATTATTTAACAGATTTCAATCTAAATTCTATTACTAAATGATATATGTATAAAAGTTTTTCACTGTAAAATAAAAAATGAGTAAGAAAAGTTTTTACAGTAACTGTAAACTTACAAAGCAAATATTTACAGCTGACTTAATTTCTTCATTTTCAAACGTTAAACCATAGTTGCCTAATGCACATTATAAGCAACCCAAACTCAGTACAGATGCACAGATGAGTATGGAGCAGCCTTTACTGCGAACCGACCTGCTGTAAAAGAAGATAATCTGAAACATGCACCATTGGTTATTTGATTAAATCGTGGCCTTTGTTATATGATAATTGCACTTGAACTTTTTCTGTTTTATTTTTCTTAATTATGCAAGACTTTAAGAGGAATACACAGTGCAAAGATGATGATAGAATTGACCCTACTGAAATTTACACCAAATGTAGGTACGCAGTAATCAGATGCCAAACCTTAGCTCGTTGTATGGAGCAGAGCGCACAGCACTCCTGGAGAAGACCACAGAGGAGCTTCTGCCACCTGAGAAACATCTGTTTGAAGTGCGTGCTGAAAACGACGTCAAAGCCATCTACCGCGCACTGCAGCGCATTCTCCTCAACTACAAGGTACGGTCTCAATTTATTTAAAGCATAATAAAGTTGACATCACAGTTGAGCAGATGAATAACAGCTATGTTCCTGATCGTGTGTGCAGGAGGAGCGGCGCGGTCCGACCCTGATTGCTGTTCAGTCTAACTGGGAGCTGCGCCGTCTGGCAGCTGGCATGACTGTACTAGAGGAATTCCCGGTGGTGCCGGTTCATGTTATTGATGAGATAAGCTACAGTGTACTGGACTGGCAACGGCACGGAGCTCGCCGCATGATAAAACACTACCTGAACCTGGACAGCTGCCTCTCACAGGCTTTTGATATGGCCAGGTACATCACACACTTTTATCATACTTCATACAGGTTTTATCTTGATTTGACTATGAAGATTTATTTAATTAGAATGGAAAACTGTCTTTATTTGGGTACACTAAAAATTGCACTGAAGTCAGTTTGAAATCTGAATTTGTTTTTGTAGTTGGTGTGACCATTTTCTCTCGTCTCGTTCTCCTTGGCCATTTAAACTGGCCTTTTTTGCTATTGTGCCTTTAAGATTTTATTCATAAAGACACTGGAATAGCAGTATTTCCTCCTTATATATCATCTTTGTAAATTGGTGGGCCACATTTCTGAACCCCAAATAAGTATTGTTGACTTAATGTGTCTTTTTGGACAGAGAATGAGATATGAACATAACGCTATATATTTATAATGCATTATCATTCAAAAATGTGGGTTTATTAAGGTTTTTTTAATGCTTTTGAAAGAAGTCTCTTATGCTGACCAAGGCTGCATTATTTGATCAAAAATCAGTAAAAACTGTCAAATTCTTAAAACTTAAAACAATTATTTTCTATTTTAATTTATTTTTGTAATGTAAATGTTATTAATTTTCTGTCTGGGTCAAAGTGGATGTATCAAATGTTTTTGTGAAAACCACGATACATTTTTTTCAGTATCCTTGGATGAATAGAAAGTTCAGAAGAACAGCAAAAAAATATATATATACAGTGGTGTGAAAAAGTGTTTGCCCCCTTTCTGATTTCTTATTTTTTTTGCATGTTTGTCACACTTTAATGTTTCAGATCATCAAACAAATTGTAATATTACACAAAGATAATGCAAGTAATACAAAATGCAGTTTTTAAATGATAAATTCATTTATTAAGGGAAAAAAGCTGTCCAAACTATGTGGACCTACGTGAAAAATTAATCCTGTTAAATCATGAAAGAACTGCAATTAACCACATTATTTTAGAAAGCTGAGTTAAATTTGACTAGCCACACGCAGGCCTGATTACTGCCAGACCTGTTGAATCAAGAAATCACTTCAATAGAACCTGTCTGACAAAGTGAAGCTTGCTTAAATGGCAACACATTATGCTGTGATTTAAAGAAATTCAAGAACAGATGAGAACAAAATAGTTGACATGTATTAGTCTGGAAAGGATTATAAAGTCATTTCTAAGTCTTTGGGACTCCAGCAAACCATGGTCAAAGCCATTATCCACAAATTGAGAAAACTTGGAACAGTGGTGAACCTTACCAGGAGTGGCCGGGCTACCAAATTTACTCCAAGAGCGCAATGGCGACTCATCCAGGAGGTCATAAAAGATCCCAGAACAACACCTAAAGAACTGCATGCCTCACTTTCCTCAATTAAGGTCAGTGTTCATGGTTTAACAATAAGAAAGAGACTGGGCAAAAGCGGCATCCGTGGGAGAGTTCCAAGGCAAAAGTCATTGTTGTCCAAAAAGAACACAAAGGCTCGTCTTTCATTTGCCAAAAAATATTTTGATTATAGACTTTTTGGGCAAATATTCCCAAGACTTTTGGGCAAATATTCTGTGGACTGATGTGACAAAAGTTTAACTTTTTGGAAGGTTTGTGTCCCGTTACATTTGGTGTAAAACCAACACAGCATTTCATAGAAAGAACATCATAGCAACAGTCAAACTTGGTGGTGGTAGTGTGATGATCTGGGTTTGCTTTGCAGCTTCAGGACCTGGACGAATTGCCTTAATTGATGGAACCATGAATTCTGCTCTCTTATCAGTAAATCCTGAAGGAGAATGTCCGGCCATCAGTTTGTGACCTCAAGCTCAAGCGCACTTGGGTAATGCAGCAGGACCATGATCCAAAACACACCAGCAAGTCCAGCTCTGAATGCCTCAAGAAAAACTAAATTAAGTTTTGGAGTGGCCAAATCAAAGTCCAAACTTAAATCCGATTGAGATCTTAACATCCAGCTCGAAAACCTCCAATGTGTCTGAATTAAACAAGTCTGCAAAGAAGAGCGGGCCAACTTTCCTCCACGCGATGTGACAGACTCATTGCCAGAATTCGCCAACACTTGATTGAAGTTGTTGCTGCAAAGGGTGGCACAACCATTTATTAGATTTAGGGGCAATTACTTTTTCACATTGCCAGGCAGGTTTGGACAGCTTTTTTTTTCCCTTAATAAAATAAATAATCATTTAAAAACTGCATTTTGTATTTACTTGCATTATCTTTGTGTAATATTAAAATTTGTTTGATGATCTGAATCTTTTAAGTGTGACAAATATGCAAAAAAAATTAAAAACAGGAAGGGGGCCAACACTTTTTCACACCACTGTATATATTCAAATCAAAGAACATTTGATTTTTTTTCATGCATTTACCCCTTTAAACCCTTAGAAAGTCAAAATCAGAGAGCATGCTAGGAGAAGCTGTCTTCAGACTTCTGTAATGTAATGTCCTTTACTCTGCAGGTATTATCACCTGCCTGTGGGAAATCTGCCTCAGGACATTTCTATATTTGGATCAGATCTATTTCTTGCACGTCATCTGAGAAAGCACAACCACTTATTGTGGCTGTCACCTACGGCACGGCCGGACCTCGGGGGGAAAGAGGCTGATGACAGCAGACTGGTGATGGAGAGTGATGAGAGAGGCTCCATGGACATCAATAGCCATGGCTGCTACTCCACAGGTAAGCAAATTCAGTCCGATGCACTGAGACGCAGGATCTGACACATAGACTAAGAGAACAACAGATATTAAAGACACCGCAAGAATATTGTATTTGTAGCAGATGATTACAGTGTAGCCTATATATCCACTGGTTGTTATTGTTTTATCTCTGATTTGTGAAATAATAATAACTACGTTAGCATAAGGCTACAACAATAATAAACATAATATGCATTATAAGTATTGTATTAATAAAAATCAGTGTTATTTTAGTTTAATTGAGATGCCATTATAGTTTTTTTTTTAATGGTTTGAATTAGTTTTTTTTTTCCCGTTAATTTTAATTTTAGTTAAAGTTTTAATAATTTTGTTTAATTTTTTGTCTTTTTTAATAGTTTTTGTTTGTCATTTTAGTACATAATTTAAAATATATGAAAATGAGAAATGTTTCCTTGCAGCTAGCTGAAATAAAATAGGTTTAATTTATTTTTAGTAATAATTTCAGTTAACATTTATTCTTTATAAAGCAACAAAAAAATATGGTTTTAGTTAACAACAATAACAAGTTAATAATAATCACTGATACCATTATATTTATGTAAATTGTTGTGATATAAGTGGTCACAAATTTATTATTTATTAATTTTTTTAGATGAGCTACATTTGTC
Organism: Sinocyclocheilus anophthalmus; assembly: GCA_018155175.1. Lineage (NCBI taxonomy): Eukaryota > Metazoa > Chordata > Actinopteri > Cypriniformes > Cyprinidae > Sinocyclocheilus > Sinocyclocheilus anophthalmus. The sequence continues at coordinate 203,353 of JADLZN010002101.1, read as the reverse complement.
ACTTGAGATATAAGCGCTTCTTTGAAAGCATGAGTAATTCTCCAAACGATACTTTTAGGGCTGTCGCGATTTGTCGATTTTATTCGACTATTCGATTTTTTTAAATCCTCGACTTAATTTTGTTCCGGCAAAATAAAAAGTGGCGCATTTCATGGACGAGAATCCATAAAACACATTATTAGACCGTTTCCCAAGGCTGCACGATATATTAAACCCATTTAAAAATCATAATTAAGCATAATTCTGAATTCACAAACGCTACGATTTAATTAAATAATTATATGCGATGCAGTTCTAATACAGTATATGCGCTTTAATTATTTACATGCGTGTAGGTTAAGTACATGCGTCACACAGCGGCTCTGTTCACAGTAGTTCCACAGGAACTGTTATCATTTACATGTGTGGAGCGTCTCAAACTCCATCTCTGCATGTTGTGAGTTTGGGTTTATTATAACGTTCATCTGGGAACGCAACTTGTGCCATTTCATCAGATTTGTAAGGTAAATCATTTATAAATCCACGCAAACACAGGAGATTACATAATTATCTCGCGGTTTCAAAATAAATGCTCAAACCTTACATATTCTTTTAATTACAGTGGCTATAGCATTTCTGTCCTAAAGAAAGGGCCAAATATTAAAGAGTATGTGGACATTTGAATTAAATGGTGCTTGGTCAATATTAAACAAGGATTAGATCGCACAGTAATGTGAAAAATCTCATCAGGTCGTTGGCGCCTTCTGCAGGCCTTTGTTGTAATGCGTAATGTACATTAGCTCTATTGTTTATAATACATTATGTATTTTAACAGTTTTGTTCAATAAAACCATATGATTTCTTGCTTTTGATACTTTATTTGAACTAATTATTATTGCCTCATTGCTATTATATATGTATTTAAGTAATTTTAAAGGCTATTGTTCACTTACATCTATTTTTATCTCCAATTAATTGATTTTATAAAAAATAAAAAAAATTCAGAAATACTGCACATTTACATTTTCTCCTAAATAAATTCTGGTAAATACTCCTTTTAAAAAGTGTTTTTTTGATTATAATTTTAATATTAGTAGACTAGAACACGTGGATATGTTGTCATTCTTACACTATAATACTGAACTTTGATTTCAGTGATTTGGACTATGAGATGGACACTTGCTTCTTGCACGCTATGTTGCACTTTACTTTTGCTTTAAAAAAAGGATTTCATAGAAATTTGGATTTCATTTGGTTTGATAAATTATTCTTAAGTGAAATTGTTGATTTTTTTTTGTGGGAAATTAATCGATAAAATGAATCGATAAATTAGTCAATAGATTAATCGAAATAAAAGTAGTCATTAATGGCAGCCCTAGATACTTTTAAATAAGTTTACTTTTCCTAGATATTGTTGGTATTTGCAAACCACCTCAGACAAAAATTGGTAAGTTGAATATCTAATTTTTTAATTTTATTTTATGTCTTTTACAAAATATGTCTGTAAGTACTTGGGGTTTTTCCAGTTTGTGTGGAGTTGGATATTCAGAGTTTGGCAGTGAACACCATTCTACAGTCCCAGCATGTTAACGATATGGAAGGCGGGGCCAGCATGGGCGTCAGCTTTGATGTCATTCAGCATGCATCTCTGGAGGAAATGATGTCAGGGAATCAGGGGGCAAATGCCGTGGCCAGCTATGATGAGACGGCACTATGCTCCAACACATTCAGGTATGCATGTAGAAATGAGTAAGCCTAAACGTAATCAAATCAATTTAATAATCAATTTTTTTTGTAAAAACTGTACAAACGAGTTCTCACTATTTTCTGTCCTCATGCAGGATTCTGAAGAGTATGGTTGTCGGTTGGGTTCGAGAGATTACGCAGTATCATAACATCTACGCTGATAACCAGGTGATGCATTTTTACCGGTGGTTGCGATCACCCAGTTCTCTGCTGTACGACCCGGCCTTTGCCCGCACCCTCCTCAACATGATGAAGAAGATCTTCCTGCAGTGAGTACAGCTCACAGAAGTTTCATATTTCAACTTTGTTGTTTGGGGTTAAAGAAAGTTGCTCTATTACTTCATCTACAGTTTCAGAATTTTGTCTTAAAGTAGCTTTTTAGTTTTCATTGTAACTGCATTTTATTTAAAGGTGCATTACTAAGGTTTTTTTTTTTTTTAAAGAAATGAGTAATACAATTGAGCAAAAAAAAGTTTACAATTTACACTGCATGAGATTAAGTCTCCGTTTGCTGTGTTAGGGATCCTCAAATCTGGCCCACGAGATCCACTTTTCCTGCAGAGTTTTCGCTCTCCAACCCCTATCAAACACCCTGAGCATGTGATCATGTCGTTCAGATCTTAGATCACAGGTAGGTGAGTTTGATCAGGGTTGGAGTTAAATCTGCAGTGCATTGGCCCTCCAGGGCAAGATTTGAGGAACCCTGCTGTATATCAATGCTGAAAAATGTCAGTATGAAGTCCAAAACCTTATATCGGTTGTTTAGAAATGACACATAAGCAAAAATGCTACTGTAAATGAATAGTTGACCCAAAAATGAAAATTTGCTAAAATTGACTCACCATCAGGCCACGATTATCCTCTTCAGTGAATGGGTGCCGTCGGAATGAAAGTCCAAACAGATGATAAAAACATCAAAATAATCCACAATAAATCCACATGACTCCAGTCCATCAAATAACATCTTGTGAAGCAAAAAGGAGAGAGAGAATGCACCATTTACATGTGAAAACATTCCAAAACAGTTCTGAAATATGTTGGTGGATTTTGTTGTGAGGACAACTTGGACACATTGACTTTCACTGTTAAAGCATATTGGTATCGAGTCCTTGTATTTAGTCTTAATTATGGAGTTGAACTGAATTATTGTGATGTTTTATCAGCTGTTTGGACTCTCATTCTGACGGCACCCTTTCACATTAGAGGATCCATTTGTTGAGCAAGTGATGTAATGCTGAATTTTTCCAAATCTGTTTTGATGAAGAAACAAACGTATCTTCTTTTTGTTATGGCCTGAGGGCGAGTAAATTTAGCAAATTTTCATTTTTGGCTGAATTATTCCTATAAATATTGTATTAATTACTTTTACACTAGCTTGAGCATGGCAGATGCTTTGGCCCAAAGCAACTTTCAAAGTATATATTATCAGTTAATGCACTACTGTTTGAGCCACAGAATGACTTCTTGTATTGTTCACACTTCTTATTCTAAACACGTCAGACTTTTGGCAGAATTCAAGCGCCTGGGATCATCTGTGATCTATGTAACTTCAACGACCCCCCCTCATCCTCTGCCCCAGAAACGGCGCAATTGATGACGCCATGCATACGTGGGGAAGGGGGGTGGGAGTAGGGAGGAGGAGTACATCACTAACAGGTGATTTAAACCTTTATACATGTTTTTTTTTTTTCATTCTCGTATAGACTTTTAACTTAGTTTCTCATGCAATGTGAAAGTCTGAAGTCCAGGCTTTGGTATTAGATTATTTGGATACATTTTCTGTTTACTGTTTGTCTTCCTGTCTTGTGTCTCGGCTTTAGTATCCATTCAAAGGAGATCTTCCACTCTCTGTCCATCACATTCTCACGCTGTTGGGAGTTTCTGCTGTGGATGGATCCAGCTAACTGTGGAGGAGTGAAGGGAAAGCTGCCCTCGAGCCTTCTGTATGGAGAGGTAAAGCACAGGGCCTAGAAACCACTTGTTGTTCTTTACAAGTTTTTCTGTGTAAAATAACTCAAAATGGTTGGCATTTGTACTATTCAAGTTGAGTTTCAACACTTTTTTCCCCCCCCACCCACTCTAGCATGACAATGAAAAGAAGAAAAAGAAGAATGGAGAAGAGGAGGATGGAAGTGAGGATGAGGATGAAGATGAAGAAAACCAAGGGGAGGATGAAGAACAGGATGGGGAAGAGGATGTAGAAGACTTGATTGAAAGTAACTGGAACATCATGCAGTACCTTCCTCAAACAGCATCCTGTCAGAAATACTTTCTCATGATCATTTCAGGTAACATTACAGGTTTTATTTGTTTGTCCTGAAAATGCACAATTAGATTTTTTTTGTGTGTGTGTGTGCGCTGCTCTATTTTATTATAATTTTTCATAATTTCATTATAAGTGGTTGGTTGTTTTCAGCCTACATTGCAGCTGTCTATCACAGCATGAGACAAGAGCTTCGGCGAAACGCCCCTGGTGCTACTCCTATTAAGAGACGAGGAGCGACCCAAGCGTCCCAGCAGCCAACTGGGGATGTCAGTGCACTTCCTGGTAAGGCATAAAATGATTCAGCATAGTCTATTGCAAATATTGAGTGCTTTTGTAATGAGTTATTTGTTTATGAGTGCATTAAAATATTAAAAATGTTTTGCAAGCAAAAAAAAAAAAGTACATATAAAACTAAAAAATTTTTTATTTTTCTTGTCTTTGTGCTGTTGTAGGTTTGATTACATTCTCTCAGGAGTATGTGTCAAGTGAACTCACACAGAACTTCTTCACCATCACTCAGAAGATTCAGAAGAAAGTGTCGAGCACTCGTAGTGTTACGCTCCCATCTGAGATGTTTCCTGTTCTTCCTGGTTCTCACTTGCCCCTCAACAAACCTGCTCTGGAGTTTATTAAATACGTCTGTCAGGTATCAACATATAACTCCAGCTCCTACAATGAAGTTGTAACAATAATGACAGTGTCACGGGTTCCACAAAATTATTAAGCAGCAAGTGTTTTCAGCATTGATAATGATAAGAAATGTTCCTTAAGCATTGAATCAGGATCATGTGACAGTGAAGACTGGAGTAATGACTGCTGAAAATTCAACTTTGCATCATAGGAATAAATTGAATTACATTCAAATAGAAAATTGTTATACGAAATTGCAAAAAAGAAATCACAATATTTCGTTTTTTACTGTATTTTTGATCAGATAAATTAGTGAGCATAAGAGACTTCTTTCAAAAAAGAAAAATACATTTTGGCTGACCACAAACTTTTAAACAGGAAAAAGTACATTTTTACAAAGTCCTCACACCTGTCTGATGTTGTTTCTGTTTGTAATGTCCCTTCAGGTGCTCTCTCTGGACGCCAACATTGTCAATCAGGTGAACAAACTGAAGCGAGATCTTTTGCGATTGGTGGATGTTGGAGAATTCTCAGAGGATGCCCAGTTCCGTGACCCCTGCAAGTCCTACGTCCTGCCCGAGGTCATCTGCCACCACTGTAACTTCTGTCGTGATCTTGACCTCTGCAAAGACCCTGCAGTTTCCCAGGTAACAACAGGACTCTGGTTACAGTTTATCTCTTATTTGAACTTGTGGTTAAAGATTTGCTACTCATTCATATTTACATTTGCTTAATGGATTCCAGAGGGTTTTTTTTAAGCTAATACTTCTTGGTGTTTTCCCATGTTTAGACATTTGTCATGTGATCAAGCAAGCCAAAAAAGGCTATAATATTCTCACCTCGCTCTTCTTTCTTTTTTTACCCATGTAGGATGGTTCAGTTCTTCCTCAGTGGTTCTGCTCTAACTGTCAGGCCCAATACGACACAGAGTCCATAGAAATGGCCCTGGTGGAGGCGCTCCAGAAGAAGCTCATGAGTTACACACTACAAGACCTGGTGAGAGACACAAACAGCATTATTTACCATGTTTCTGATGCTTTCAGAGGATTTGGAAAAGGAAAATGTTTGAGTGGTAAATGTCCTAGTATAATGGATATGCACATCCATTGAAGTTCACTTATGTAAATGGAACTTTATCCCATCATAGGAATGTGCCAAATGCAAAGGAGTGAAGGAAGCAAACATGCTGCTGTACTGTAGCTGTGCTGGAGATTTCAACCTCAGCTTCACCACAAAGGTACTTATGGTACATTAAAATGCTAATACAAAAGTTTGTGGTTAGTAAGACTTATTTGGAAAGAAATGAATACTTTTATTCAGAAATGATGCATTGAAGGAATAGTTCACCCAAAAAAATGAAAATTTGCTGAAAATGAAGTTGATATAGTAGAGTTTGTTTCTTCATCAGAACAGATTTGCAGAAATTTAGCATTACATCACTTGCTCACCAATGGATCCTCTGCAGTGAATGGGTGCCGTCAGAATGAGTCCAAACAGCTGATAAAAACATCACAATAATCCACAAGTAATCCACATGACTCCAGTTCATTAATTAGTATCCCGTGAAGCAAAAAACTGTTTGTGAGAAACCAATCCAAGACGTTTTTAACTTCGAATCATTGCTTCAGGAGAGAAATATGCACAGATCAAGCACCATTTACAAGTGAAAACAAATATGTTGGTAGATTTTGATCGAGAGGTGAGAGGACAACAAGGGATGGACTTTTTCACTGGAGGAAGCATTATTATAGATTATGGACTAGTATTTTGGCCAGAAGCAATGGCTTAAAGGTAGACTGCCTGGTTTTATAAACGGGCAGCTTTTCAATACACAAGATGTTATGATGGACTGTGTGGATTCATTGCTTTTATCAGATGTTTAGACTCTCATTTGATGGCACCCATTCAATGCAGAGGATCCAATGGTGAGCACGAGATGGAATACTATAATTGAACAAATTGAACATAGGAGACTCAAAAAACGGTTTAAATCTTACCCCCCCCCCCCACAACCACCCCCCCCCCCCCCAAACCCCAAAACTGGGAATGATATGCATGTTTACAGATAATGGACCTCCTACAAATATTTTGTTTAGTCATGTAATGTCTCATGCTTGCTCATTTCCACTTGTTTGCATGTTTGCAGAGCTTCACTGAACAGGTGGAAGTATTCCGGAACATTGCCGCCCACTATAACATGAACTTCCTGCTAGAGACCATTGACTGGGTGCTTAGTATGAACGCATAGATGCTTTTCCACCCGATACGCTCCATCATTTGTGCCAAACTAAGTGTGTGTGAGCCATTTGTACAGATCTGAATTCTTATGAAGTGTGTGTACATTATCACAGTGGAAAAATTTTGGTACAGGAACTCTTTTATTTGTTGTTAATAAATATTTTTGTATATGAAGAATTCACTTCTGTCATTACTTCCTAAGTAATTGAATGATGATTTTGGTCATAAGGGTTACTAATTGAATCTGCAATGATATTTGCAGATGAGGGGTATCACTCTTGTTCATAGTGGCATGCAACTAATATGTCTCTTTGGTAATGGTCCATTTGGATATTGCTTCTTTTTGACATTTATGAATTTAATTCTGTAAAGATATGGCTTTTATGGTTTTTGTAACCACTATAGGATGGAGCAATAGCCAGCAACTACCCACTTTAACTTCACTGCCTGGCAGTGTCATTGCTCTTCTCACCACTTTTACTGAAATGTTTCTTTCTCCCATAAGAGCAAAAGTTGTTTTCTACAGCTACAGCTAAGTTCATTGTCTGTCCATTTGGTTTCAGTCTCTTTTCCTGTCTGGGGAGATGAGGTTTTATATGTACCCTTGATCATTACTTAAAAGACCATAAACCTCAAAAGTGTGAGCTGCATAAATCGATACATTTCAATTAATCACATTTAGAGTAGAGCTGGGCTGATGCAATTCCTCGTCCCCTAAATTTCATTACTGTAACCAATATCGTAGGAGGAGTTGTTAGCAGAGCAAGTGCTGCTCTTTGGAGAAAACATCTCATCCTTCCTTTTGATGGAAGAAGGTTCCCAGAAAAGAGATGATCATTTGGATAGAATTGATCCTTTAGTACTTTTTTAATCACCAGATAAATTTAGTGTCGGACTTTAAAGTCAATGTGAAATCAAAATTCAATGGCTATTTCAAAGACAAACAGCAATATTTTAACAATCTGATCAAAATCAAAAGCTCCTTTATAGGTCCTGGGAATTTAAATCATGTGACACATTTATATGAAACAGAATATGCAATGACTTTTAATTAATAAAGATGGAAATATGTCATTTTACAGAAGAGAAACTTTTCATATTTCATGACTGTTCAAAGATGGAAGATACATGCAAACCCGTTGTGGAGTTGAATTAAACACTAAGCAATTCAATTGGTGATCAGTGTTTAATATTTACTGAAGCAGAGCTTAACAAAGATGTGGTTTTGCTTTTCTAAATTCAGATATGACATGTGCTGTTTCCTACTCTTATTGTTCCTATATGACAGGAAAATATCCAGTCATTTCTGTAAAAAGATTCTACTGTGCTGTATATTTGGCATGGCATGCCGGCACCGGAGAGTTTTCGGTGATGGCAGGTTGTTTTATAATGGCACGCCATCTGAGAGGTCAGAGTGGGTGGAGCCATGGCTTGTAAGCGTGAGGTCTGTTGTGATTGGCTGACTGGGTTTCTTGGAGACCTGGTTCAAGAAATAGAAAAAGCTTTTGATTAATCTATTCGAGAAACAGAATATAAAAATTGTCGTTTTATTGACTGCCGTTTTGTTTTAAAACTGGAGAATCTTTCGAGTATCTCTCAATCAGTTACCCTCAAGAGTCATATTAGAAACATTCTAACCACATTTGTGACCCCGGACCACAAAACCAGTCATAAGGGATCCTTTCGACTTGAGATGAATAATAAGCGTGTATTGTATGGTTTGTTAGGATAGGACAATATTTGGCCGGTGCAAATTTGAGGGTGCAAAAAAATCAAAATATTGAGAAAATCACCTTTAAAGTTGTCCAAATGAGGTTCTTAGCAATGCATATTACTAATCAGTAGGGAATATCTTCATGGAACATGATCTTTACTTAATATCCTAATGATTTTTGGCATAAAAGAAAAATCTATAATTTTGACCCATACAATGTGTTTTTGGCTATTGCTACAAATATACCCCAGCGACTTAAGACTGCTTTTGTGCTCCAGGGTCACATATACACTGTAAAAAAAAAAAAAAAAAACAAAAACAAAAAAAAAACAAAAATTATTTTTCGAAGTGTAAATAAAACAAAAATTTTGGAGTATGTTTTACAAGGAAACTCGTGTCTGCCACAGGATTTAAAAAAAGATAACTACAACTTTTTACCCCACAGAAAAAGCTTTTTTCTCAGAATTGCAAGATATAAACTGAAAAAGAATTGAGATTTGCAAAAAAAATATTTTATTTTATTTTTTTATCCTGTGGCGTAAACAAGTTTCCATAAAATATTACTTGCATCTTTCTACTTGAAAATTTCACATTTAATTAAATGTGTTGCTTGACATTTATTTGTTATTATTTGTGACGTTTGCAAGCAATTTCTGAGTGAAAATTGTTTCTACACCAATTTTTTCTTCAGTGTAGGACATTTTTCACTCAGTTTTTACTCCGAAATTGCACAAACAATTACAAAGCAAGTAACACTGAATTAGATGTGAAATTTTGAAGGTGAAAAACTGATAGAGTATTTTCTTGTAAAACATACTCCAAAATTTTTTATTTACAACAACAGCATTTTTTTTTCAGTGTAATCTTCTCCATCCTTCTTGACTTACATCATCAAATTTCTTTTCGCTGAAGACTTCATTCTTATCGATAAACGTCAGCATGATCCAGTCACAGATGATTGAGCACTAGATGACAAATAAATGAGGCATTTACTAATATTATGATTAAGCATTAGGACAAAATACAAGCTGTAAATGCCTCTGTCCATCAGGGTTACTCCAGATCAAGCACTGTGATGCAATTTGTGAAGTGTTTGTCTGCCATCAGTGTCATTAAGATCTCATTATCTCACACTTTAAACCTCGTGTTTTTATTATGCATTCCGCAAAAACGTACAATTCCTACTGACGTCATGGCCATGACTGTGTTGATAATGGTTGGAATCGGACTGAATCTTCCCGCCTGAAAGGAAATATAGAGAGTCAATATAAGGCCGTATGTGCAGTCAGCATGTGGCTAATGTGCTTCCTGTATGGTCTCACATGTCCATGAACAATGACATCCAGGCGAATCCCATAGGCTTTTATGAGTGTCCTGTACTCCACGCCATCCTTATGGTGGTATTTTGCAAACCTGAAATGTTTGGAAGTTAATATATTTCTAAATAAACATTCATATTTAATTGAGCATCATTTTAATGCCATTTGACTATTGAAATGCATGTACCTGTAGATTGTAACCTCAGAGCTCATACCTGTTGTAATATCCTGAGCTGGGCAGGTTTTTTCTCATGTCCAGTCTTCTAAACGAATATGTTGGAATGCACTCGGAAGGATCCACGTCAAAATCACACTTCCAGTTAATGAACACGCCAATTATTCCACCCTGAACATATAATAAAAGGACATTATATACATTAAAAGTGTCTCAATTCAGAGAAAAATAAACGTTGATGTGTTGTTTGACATTAAAAGGCACAATATGTACGATTTCTTTTATTAAAATATCCAAAAACCACTAGAACAGTGTTATATATTTTGCTGACTTGTGTACTTACATTATCCCAAATGTTTCGAAGAATGTTTAAATCCAAAGAAATAAGCTATTTTAACTAGTGACACGGACCGTGTCCATAGTATCATTGTGCCGCCTGCCAATGACGTCACAACCCCTCGATTTCCGGTTTTGTTTTGTAGAAAACATGGAAAAACCAAAGACGCTTTAATATGTTGTGCTTTTTAATAGACCGGTGATGACCGCACAGAGTAGCATTATAACAGAACTTTCAAATGCATCTAGTATGATAAAACAGCGCTGCTTTTTTCCCCACATACGCACGAGTGGAAGGAGCGGAAGCGGTCGACTGTGGCATAATAAAAGCTCCGCTGCTTTCGAGCCGTGTGTCACGCTCATTCAGCGGCCTCGTTGCGCTTCGACGGCTTTCAGCCTCACCCTGCTTCATTCTACTACGCTAATAAATCATTAGCTCATCTATGAACATGATTTCTGCCCGAGTTCCGGCGGATTGCATCGGCTGTTGGGATGAAGACAACAACTCCCATGATTCCACACTCAGTCACGCGTCATCAAACTACGCCTTTGTTTCTTTGTTTGTTTTGAATACGCGCCCTCTAGCGGCGAAAATTACATATTGCGCCTTTAACCCGTATACATGCCATTCTGCAAAGTTGGCTGAATTTCTCTCGGGCCTGTGCTGCGATGAAGCCCAGGCTGAACACTGGACAATACGGGTTGGTGTCGGGGTGATAATGGCACCTTAACAACTTCTTTGGCTTGTTTGGTTTGGTGTTGCCCCTGTAGTTTCCATTTCAGATTAAAAAAAATATATACATATTTTTAGGACCGTGAGAAACATAAATTCAGCAAGGATGCATTTCCCAAAAGTGACAGGGAGGACATTTATAATGTTACAAAAGATTTCTATTTCAAATCAATTCTATTCTTTTGAACTTTCTATTCACCAAGGAATCCTGAAAAAAAAAGTGTATCACAGTTTCAACAAAAATATTAAGCAGCACAACTTTTCAACATTGATAATAATGTTTCTTGAGCGGAAAATCAGTATATTAGAATGATTTCTGAAGGATCATGTGACACTGAAGACTGGAGTAATGATGCTGAAAATTCGGCTTGGCATCACAGGAATAAATTACATTTTAAAATATAATAAAATAGAAATCAGTTCTTTTAAATTGTAATAATATTTCACAATATTACTGTCCTTTTAGTGTACATTTGATCAATTCCACGCAACCTTAGTGAGCCTAAGAGACTTCTTTCAAAAACAGTAGATATCCTAAACTTCTGAACGGTAGTGTAAATAGGAATTTCTGATACATTAATGTTTTACTAAATGCTTTTTTGATCACACAAAAGGTTAAAAAGCAACCTGGCACTGCTTAGACATATCCTCTGATTTATAAAACATGCTGAAACTCATCAACGTACCTCAGGACTTTAAACTTTGGGAAATGGATGGCATTCTTTATGAACACTGTAAAATGAATAGCCTGTTCCAAAGCTGGTTCCCTACGGGGATAAGAAAGACATTTTAGTTAATTTCTCTATTTGATTTTTGACAGATCAGTCAATAAAAGCACAATACCTGACAACAGCATATTCCTCAATGGGACACCAGGTTTTGATCTCGCAGGTCTTGAATGTGTAGTTGTAGTATGGGATACATCGTCCTGTTCTTTGACCTATTCAAAAACAAATCCACATCTTACAGTGGACCATGCATCAAAACTCTGAGGCCACAATGAAAATCTTTTTTAATGAATGTATGAATTAGTTAATTAATCAATTAAGTTTGAATTAGTTTAAGATAAAAAAAAAAAAGTAAAAGTAGTTTTAAAACATAGTAATAAATACTGCAGCTATTAAAGCTGCACTTAAATTTTTTTTTAAATTAGAAGTAGTTTAATATTAAACTAGTGGTCTCAGAGATTTAGACCCCACTGTATATACAGTATGTATGTATTTATTATAAAAGTAAACCCCACCATGACCATCAAAATCCATTTCTTCTTGAGTGCAGTCAGAATCTTTTGTGCAGTTTGCATTGGCAACACTGTAATGCTGAGAAAACAAATAGAGAAAAATAGATCTACAAATGCTGTTTGACTCGGACCAGTCATTCCAACCAAAACATGAATACTTTGTATTTATATGCAGTTGTGCATATACCTCAGCACACGTGCCCTGCGTCTGATCGTGCGTCACTTCTCTCCTAAGAATCATACTGATTACATCACCACCCTGTACATTAAGAAATACAGGGTTTCGAATGATTTTACAATCAACTGTAATGTTGACCAAGCAAGAATACATATTAGGAGCAATTAAGGGTATCTTGTCTGCCTTGGAATCTTTTTTTGAGTAAAATAAGGATGATGTAATTGAATGATTTTCTATACAGTTCATAATCCTTCACCTCAGATGGTCTGACATATTCTGTTGTGTCCTGAACGCTGTCTCCCAGCATGGCCACACCTCTCATCTCAGTGTACACCGAACTCTCTGGACGCGTCTCTGTCTCCTGAAACGCTTTCTGACTGATAAATACATGCCTGCACACATAAAACATGACATAAATGCGTCCATCCATGCTCCACACGTGTAAATCGTGAAAAACAAAACACACCTTCATAGGTATAACGGAGGAAATTCTGTATAAAGAGAACATCAGAACAAACACAATCAAAGGTATATATATCTAAAAAATACGATGAAGATCTATAAATTTACAGCAAAATTGTTGAAGGTGGGGAAAAAATTCTATAAATCAGATATGGCTAAAGTTTAAGTGTTATTTGACATTTCATCTATACATAAATCTTGATTTGATATATGACATATTTTATGGCAGTTCTTCTGCCTATATTTTTATTCTTCGAGATGCAGAAAATCCAAAAACAAAACAACCAATTACAAAAAAAAAAAAATAATTATTTATATATACATAATATACTGTATATATATTATATTATATATATATATACAGTATATATAAACAATAGTATAATGTGCCAATAATTACTCAGAGCCCATGACATTACTCAAGTTGAAGTTCAGTGTTCTCCATTGGTCTTTCAGAGGACAAATAGGATCAACATTATAATTATCACCATTTAAAAGTATAAATTGTAGCAGATACTTACCAAATGAAATAAGTGATTACCAGGAACTGCACGGCTCTGTATATGACTCCTAGTTTCCTGTCCTTCACCACCATTACTTGGAGTCTCTCTGGCTCTCTCTCTCTCTCTCTCAATTTCATTTTTTTCAATTTAAGAGTGCTTTATTGGCATGACAAAAATTATACATTTGTATTGCCAAAACAATTGCAGCTGGACTGCTTACAAATAGTGCACATATGTATTAACAGAAAGAAAAATATTAATATTAATTAATGGGATGTTTTTCCCATTTAGTGAAATCTTGATTGGGATTTGTCAGTGGACCCCACACCTCACTGCCATAGAGGGCAATGGGCTCAATTACTGAATCTAATATTTTCAGCCAAATTCTAATAGGGATTTCTATAGGACATTGCCGTTTTATATGGCGTAGAAGGCCCTGCGTGCTTTATCTCTCAGTTCATTCACAGCATGATTAAAGTTTCCCGTGGATGTGATTTTCAAACCCAGGTAGTTATAGTGTGATGTGTGTGTTATCTGCTTAGTGCCTAATGTAAATGTGTGTTGTGGTCCCTGGGATCTGGATCTTTTCTGAAAGATCATAATTTTGGTTTTCTTCAGGTTGACTGTCAGAGCCCAGGTCTGGCAGTATTGCTCTAGCAGGTCCAGGTTCTGCTGTAAAGCGTGTTGAGTGGGAGACAGCAGAAGCAGATCGTCTGCATACAGCAGGCATCTGATCTGTGAGTTGTGTAGGGTGAGGCCAGGGGCTGCAGATCGCTCCAGACTGCTCGCCAGTTCATTGATGTAGATGTTAAATAACACTGGGCTTAAGCAGCAGCCCTGTCTCACTCCACGCTCCTGGGAAAGATACCTCATACGTTTGGTGCTGATTTTTACACCACATTTACTTTCAGTGTACATTGATTTGATAAGGTCATAGGTTTTACCTCCTATGCCACTTTCAGTACGTTTGTAGAATAGTCCTTGGTGCCAAATTGAGTCAAAAGCTTTTTTAAAGTCAATAAAGCATGCATATATTTTACCTTTATCTTGGTTAACATGTTTTTCAATTAGAGTATGTAATGTATAGATGTGATCAGATGTACAGTAATTTGGTAAAAATCCGATTTGGCTTCTGCTCAGTACATTGTGTGTGGTGATGAAGTCTAATAGTCGAGCATTTATTATGCTACAGAATAACTTTCCCAGGTTGCTGCTCACACAGATGCCTATGTAGTTGTTAGGATCAAATTTATCTCAGTTTTTAAAGATTGGTGTTATCAAGCCTTGATTCCAGATGTCAGGGAAGTAACTTACACTCAGAAGCACATTGAATAGTTTTAGAATGGCCAATTGGAATTTACTGCTTGTGTGTTTTATCATTTTGTTTAATATCCCATCAGGTCCAGATGCTTTTTTGAGTTGAAGGTTTCTGATTTTTTCTTTAAGTTCTTTATCAGTTATTGGGAAATCTAATGGGTTTTGGTTATAGTTTCTAGTTTTTCCAGTTGGTTGATTGTTTGATTTTGCTTACAGTTTGTGTCTGTTTGTACTTTATTAAACAATGTTTGGAAATTACTTTCCCATATTTCTCCATTTTGCATTGCCAATTCTTCCTGATCAGTTTTTTTCAGATTGTTCCAATTTTCCCAAAATTGGTTTGTGTTCACTGACTTCTCAATTATTGTCAGTTGTTTTTGGGTGTATTGTGCTTTTTTGGTTCTGAGCGTATGTTTGTATTGTTTATTGTACTGTAAAGAAGGCGGAGCTCTGCATTATTAGGATCTTTGTGTTTCTGATTTGACAATGTTCTCAGTTTTTTGCGAATAGTTTGGCAGTCTTGATCAAACAAATTTTTGTCATTTTGGGGTATTTGATTTTTTCCATTTTTTGTTTTCAATTTGGATTGTTTTGCTGATTTTTCAAATATGTAAATATCTTTGATAGTGAGATTGACACCCTCATTAGTGTGAGCATAGGTGTTATTTAGAAATGTATCTACCAGCGCTTGTATTTTTTGGCTGCTAAGTGCTTTCTGATATTCTTCAGCGCTGTTTTCAGCCCATCTATATGGCTTTCTGATGTTGTACAGCTTACTGGGCTTTGTGTTAATGCTGTTTTCTGTCTTTTTGAGATGCGCAGTGATTTGACTGTGATCAGACAGAGGGGTTAGTTCTCTAACAGTGAATGATCTGAGAGCTGAAGGATCTATGTCGTTATAATATAATAACTGTCATTCCCCAGAGGTGAGCAAAATGTGGATCTCCCTAAAGTGTCTCCTCGTAACCTACCGTTGATGATATACAGACCCAGGCTTCGACAGAGCTGCAGGAGGACTTTTCCATTCTTATTTACTATATCATCATGGTTATTTCTGTGGATATGGGAGAATGTGTAATTAATAGCAGTTAGTTTGTTGTTGATATATTTGCTCCCCTGTGCGTCGGTGAAGTCCGGCTGTAGTCCTGTTCTTGCGTTCAGGTCCCCGCAGATGAGCACGTTTCCCTGGGCCTGGAAGTGGCTTGTCTCTTCTTCTAATGTGGAGAACATGTCTTCGCTGTAGTGGGGGGACTCTGATGGATGTATATGGCACACAGGAATATATCTTTTCTGGATGGGAGCAGTTCCTTGTGGATTTTAAGCCAGGTGTAGTATTTGCCTTGCTTTACTGTGTTGATGTGGTTGTGGACTTGTGATTTGTACTAGATGATTTGTCCTCCTGAGTCTCTTCCGTGTCGGACTGTGTTGAGTTTTTGTGATGGTAGGATGATTTCTCTGTAGTTGGGTGGGCAGCGGGTGATGGTGTCTGCCCTGCTCCATGTCTCCTGTAGAATTATAATATCCATCTCTTTGATGCTCTTCTGAAATTCTGTGTTTGAACTCTTTAGTCCAAAGGCTGTTGAATTCAAGCCTTGAATATTCCACATTGATATTGATAGAGTCATTTTAAGTGTGTGTGTGTGTGTGTGTGTGTGTATTACTCTTGTACATTATTTGACCAGTTTGGAGCAGATGATGTTGAGCAGGTGTCTTATATGATTGAGTTCTGCGGCTGCAGGGTTTTGTGGCTGTTGGACTGCTGCAGCGTAGCTCTGTGATGGTGCTCCAGGGGTCGAGTCCTGTCTGCTTCTTGAAGGAGGGGGGACGTTTCTTTGTGGCTGCATGGAGCTGCTCTTGCTGTGTAGATTTCTGTCTCCTGTTTTACCAAATGCTGTGCTTTTCAGCACTCTTGCGAAAAGTTGTACTCCTTTCTTGTTGAGGTGTATGTAGTCATACATATGATGGGGCCGAATGTCTTTATGGTAAGCCAGGTGAACATTTGGAATGAGTGCACAGCTTCTGGAGAGTTCTGCATTGTTTCCATGGATCACGTGAAGAGGCACATCACTCCGTGGCAGTAATGTGGACAGAGCTATTTTAGCTTCTGGGAAGCGTTCTGAGGCTCTGAGGGCCACCTCTCTGAGCACAGGAGCCACGTTGCCCTTCGCTGCTCGTAAGTCATTGGTCCCTGTGTGGATTATGATGTGCTTGTAAGTTTCATTCTGATTTTTATCAGATAAGAT
Organism: Sinocyclocheilus anophthalmus; assembly: GCA_018155175.1. NCBI lineage: Eukaryota > Metazoa > Chordata > Actinopteri > Cypriniformes > Cyprinidae > Sinocyclocheilus > Sinocyclocheilus anophthalmus. The sequence continues at coordinate 186,274 of JADLZN010002101.1, read as the reverse complement.
CTGAAGAGCCTTGCTGGTATTTGGGCACCACATTTTCTGTGCTTTCATTTTTGGAAACAAGAGTTTCTCATTTATTTATTTTCCGCTGGAGTCGATGAGAATAAGAGCTTCTGTTTGGGTGGGGTTGTGTGAGCAGTGCGGTGGGCTCATTACTCTCTAGGTTACTCATCCACCTGCCACTCGCCTTTTTGGTCTGTGGATATGATGCAGAGCGAGGCTCATCCGCTGCAGGGGATTGCTGATCGTCAGTGGGGGTCTCTAGACAGGTCAGGTGTTTAGCGTGAGATGCTTTGGACGATGAAACATGAAGAAGTTGTTCCTTCATATTATTTATAAGTTCATCCTTCTTTCGAAGTTCTGATTTCAACACAGATAGTTCTTCCTGCATTTCTGTTTTAATTTCTGTTATTTGTCTTCTGAAAGTTGATTTGAATTCCTTCAGCTCTTCTGTAGCTTAGTGAAGCTCCTTTGACATCCGTTCTTTGTTTCTCTGCAGGTATTCAGTCTCTTGTTTTAAATTCATCATGTCCTGCTGACCCCAAATTTTTGAACGGTAGTGTCTTTTGTAACAATAGATTTTTTTTCTTTCTATTTTGAAAGAAATTAATACTTTTATTCAGCAAAGATGTGTTCAATTTATTTTTATTGACAGTAAAGACTTATATTGTTTGAAAATGTTGAATAAATGCTGTTCTTTTTAACTTTTTAATGATCAAAAAATCCCGAAAAAGGTATCACAGGTTTCAAAAAAATATTAAGCCTTTTCCAACATTAATAATAAATTCGCATATTAGCATGATTTCTGAAGGATCATGTGACACTGAAGACTGGAGTAATGATGCTGAAAATGCAGTTTTGATCACAGGAATAAATTACATTTTAAAGTATATTAAAACAGAACACTGTTATTTTAAAATTGTAATAATATTTCACAATATTACTGTTTTTTTGATCAAATAAATGCAGCCTATATGAGCATAAGAGGCTTCTTTAAAAAGTAATACAAATCTTACTGATCCCAAACTATTAAATGACTTGTTAAGTATCTATGCATTACATACACAAAAATAATAATATATATTGTTAATTTATTCTGCAACATAAACATATTATTTATAGTATAATAAAATTAGGCTTCTATGGTTCGCTACTCGTTCATGCCTTTCTATGCAGGCATTCACTCGTGCGCCTCAGTTCAAGGGTCCTACTGTCTAGGCTGACTGACATCACACAAAACACGTGTGTTAGGAGGACGCATGTTAGTACTGGATCAGCTCTGCGATCTATTTGTCTTTTTATTGCAAACGTTTTTAATTTAGGGTTTGTCGAGTGAAAAAAAGTCAACTCCGCTGTAATGGGCGGATTACAAAAGAAGAAGGTAAGACAGATTTAGAGCAATACTGTCGGTAAACAAAACCTGATGTGTTGATGAGTGCAGACCTGTGTTTTTTAAACGTATTACTTTATTGTGTATACGTTTAACAGTATATATTTGTATATATGGCATATGATAAAATATTTAAATAACTACAGCAGAATTTTGTCTTGAATTTCCTTGCTTTAATATTCATTGCAGTTGTTTTCAGCTTTGCTTGACAGCAAATAAGGGTTCTTAATTCTAATTCATCTCAAGATTTGACAAGATTTGAAATATGTGTCTTGTTTATGCATATTCCCGCATGTCAGAGCACTTGCTAAGCTGTCATTTCTTCTCGTGTAGTATGAGAGCGGATCAGCAACTAACTATGTCAGCAGGAATAAAGCCCGCAAGAAGCTGAGTCTGAGTCTGGCTGATTTCAGGTTGGTTAACAAAACAAAGCATTTCTCTTATGTTCTTATGTTCTGTTCTGGTGTCTTAGTAATATTTTAATTTTACTTTCCTCATACTTTGTATAGTAGTTTAGTTGATGGAGAATGTCATGTACTTTTTCGATGTCACGCATGTACAGGTGCATCTCAATAAATTAGAATGTCGTGGAAAAGTTCATTTATTTCAGTAATTCAACTCAAATTGTGAAACTCGTGTATTAAATTAAATGCACACAGACTGAAGTAATTTAAATCTTTGGTTCTTTTAATTGTTATGATTTTGATCACATTGAACAAAAACCCACTAATTCACTATCTCAACAAATTAGAATATGGTGACATGCCAATCAGCTAATCAACTCAAAACACCTGCAAAGGTTTCCTGAGCCTTCAAAATGGTCTCTCAGTTTGGTTCACTAGGCTACACAATCATGGGGAAGACTGCTGATCTGACAGTTGTCCAGAAAACAATCATTGACACCCTCCACAAAGAAGGTAAGTCACAGAAGGTCATTACTGAAAGAGTGGTTGTTCACAGAGTGCTGTATCCAAGCATGTTAACCGAAAGTTGAGTGGAAGGAAAAAGTGTCACAACCAACCGAGAGAACCGCAGCCTTATGATGATTGTCAAGCAAAATCGATTCAAGAATTTAAGTGAACTTCACAAGGAATGGACTGAGGCTGGGGTCAAGGCATCAAGAGCCACCACACACAGACGTGTCAAGGAATTTGGCTACAGTTGTCGTATTCCTCTTGTTAAGCCACTCCTGAACCACAGACAACATCAGAGGCGTCTTACTGGGCTAAGGATTTTTTTTTTTTTTTTTTTTTTTGAAGAAGGAACTGGACGGTTGCCCAGTGGTCCAAAGGCCTCTTTTCAGATGAGAGCAAGTTTTGTATTTCATTGGAAACCAAGGTCCTAGAGTCTGGAGGAAGGATGGAGGAAGCTCATAGCCCAAGTTGCTTGAAGTCCAGTGGTAAGTTTCCACAGTCTGTGATGATTTGGGGTGCAATGTCATCTGCTGGTGTTGGTCCATTGTGTTTTTTGAAAACCAACGTCACTGCACCCGTTTACCAAGAAATTTTGGAGCACTTCATGCTTCCTTCTGCTGACCAGCTTTTTGAAGATGCTGATTTAATTTTCCAGCAGGATTTGGCACCTGCCCACACTGCCAAAAGCCCAAAAGTTGGTTTTAATTTTGTTTTAAATGACCATTGTGTTGGTGTACTTGACTGGCCAGCAAACTAACCAGACCTGAACCCCATAGAGAATATACTGGGTATTGTCAAGAGGAAAATGAGAAACAAGAGACCAAAAAATGCAGATGAGCTGAAGGCCACTGTCAAAGAAACCTGGGCTTCCATACCACCTCAGCAGTGCCACAAACTGATCACCTCCATGCCACGCCGAATTGAGGCAGTAATTAAAGCAAAAGGAGCCCCTACCAAGTATTGAGTACATGTACAGTAAATGAACATACTTTCCAGAAGGCCAACAATTCACTAAAAATGTTTTTTTATTGGTCTTATGAAGTATTCTAATTTGTTGAGATAATGAATTGTTGTTTTTTTGTTAAATGTGAGCCAAATCATCACAATTAAAAGAACCAAAAAAACTACTTCAGTCTGTGTGCATTGAAATTATATAATACACGAGTTTCACAATTTTAGTTGAATTACTGAAATTAACTTTTCTTTTTTTATTGAGATGCACCTGTACTAAATGTTCATGATTTTAAGCTGATTTTTAACTAGTTTGTACCAAATGACAGCTAGATTTGTGCTACAATACCTCATTTTACATTTGACATCAGTAATAAAGGTATTTAAAAATTACTTTTATTTATTTATTTAGTCATTTATCAAACGCTTTTATCCAAAGCGACATACAAATGATGACAACAGAAGCAATCAATTGTAGTATTGAAACAACTAAAAACAGATCCAAAACTAAAAAGCTAAAACTTTATAAATACTACACATACACATTTTAAAAATAAAGAAATTAAATAAAAATGACAAATACATACAACAACATTTCAAAACTAAAATCATTTTAAATGAAAACAAAAAAATAAAGCTAAAAAACAATTCAAAATATTAAAGACAAAATATAAGCAGTATAATAATGATTATAACATAACACTAAGCCAAACACCAAAAAAAAAAAACTACATGTGTATGTACAACCACACATATATATATATATAGTATATATATAATAATCTCTATATATAGCTATATATATATATACATAACAGTGGGTCGGAAAGTATTACGACCCTTAAATTTTTCACTCTGTTTTATTGCAGCCATTTGCTAAAATAATTTAAGTTCATTTTTTCCTCATTAATGTACACACAGCACCCCATATTGACAGAAAAACACAGAATGTTGACATTTTTGCAGATTTATTAAAAAAGAGAAAAAATGATAAGTTATTTAGTAGAAGCACCCTTTTGATTTAATACAGCCATGAGTCTTTTTGGAAAGATGCAACAAGTTTTTCACACCTAGATTTGGGGATCCTCTGCCATTCCTCCTTAGATCCTCTCCAGTTCTGGGGTTTTCACCCCCCAGGTTGGATGGTAAACGTTGGGGGACAGCCATTTTTAGGTCTCTCCAGAAATGCTCAATTGGGTTTAAGTCGGGCTCTGGCTGGGCCATTCAAGAACAGTCACAGAGTTGTTGTGAAGCCACTCCTTCGTTATTTTAGCTGTGTGCTTAGGGTCATTGACTTGTTGGAAGGTAAACCTTCGGCCCAGTCTGAGGTCCTGAGCACTCTGGAGAAGGTTCGTCCAGGATATCCCTGTACTTGGCCGCATTCATCTTTACCTCGATTGCAACCAGTCGTCCTGTCCCTGCAGCTGAAAAAAACCCACACAGCATGATGCTGCCACCACCATGATTCACTGTTGGGACTGTATTGGACAGGTGATGAGCAGTGCCTGGTTTCTCCACACATACCGCTTAGAATTAAGTCCAAAAAGTTCTATCTTGGCCTCATCCGAACAGAGAATCTTATTTCTCACCATCTTGGAGTCCTTAAGGTGCTTTTTAACAAACTCCATGCGGACTTTCATGTGTCTTGCACTAAGGAGAGGATTCCGTCGGGCCACTCTGCCATAAAGCCCCGAGTGGTGGTGGGCTGCAGTGATGGTTGACTTTCTATAAATTTCTCCCATCTCCTGACTGCATCTCTGGCGCTCAGCCACAGTGATCTTTGGGTTCTTCTTTACCTCTCTCACCAAGGCTCTTCTCACCGATAGCTCAGTTTGGCCGGACGGCCAGCTCTAGGAAGGGTTCTGGCCATCCCAAACGCCTTCTATTTAAGGATTATGGAGGCCACTGTGCTATTAGGAACCTTAAGTGCAGCAGAATTTTTTTGTAACCTTGGCCAGATCTGTGCCTTGCCACAATTCTGTCTCTGAGCTCTTCAGGCAGTTCCTTTGACCTCATGATTCTCATTTGCTCTGACATGCACTGTGAGCTGTAAGGTCTTATATAGACAGTGTGTGGCTTTCCTAATCAAGTCCAATCAGTTTAATCAAACACAGCTGGACTCAAATGAAGGTGTAGTTTGTAGAACCATCTCAAGGATGATCAGAAGAAATAGACAGCACCTGAGTTAAATATATGAGTGTCACAGCACAGGGTCTGAATACTTAGGACCATGTGATTCAGTTTTTCTTTTTTAATAAATCTGCAAAAAGGTAAAAATTCTGTGTTTTTCTGTCAATATGGGGTGCTGTGTGTACATTAATGAGGAAAAAATTAACTTAAATGATTTTAGCAAATGGCTGCAATATAACAAAGAGTGAAAAATTTAAGGGGGTCTGAATACTTTCCGTACCCACTGTGTATGTATGATATATATATTATATATTATATATATATATATATATATATATATATATTATATATTATAAATTCAATGTATATATTTCATTTCCATTTAGTTTGTTGACGTATTAAAATAACTCAAATTACATAAAACTAAAACTTAATAAAAGACCTATACAGACATAATAAATTTAGACATAATGTAACTAAAATTAAAATAAGTAACAAACACAAATAATACAAATCAAACAACAGTAGTTTATCAGTAATCCTAAAAAATAACACTGTCAAACATACATGCTAAAAAACAACAACTTACTTACACATAGTAAGAAATGGTTATAAAAACTGAAACCGAAGCGAATCAAGTAGTAGGAAAGAAGAGAAATAAAAAGCGATACTTTTAAAAGATATCTCTATTTATTTTGGTATCTTCTCAACTATGCACAATAATACAGCTAGTTGTGCTTAATAATTTGTATATAGTATTTCTTGCTTGATGTTTTTCATAAACCACCAGTTGCCCCCCCCCCCCCCCCCCCAACACCAGATGTATATACTGTATCTTGCTTTGTTTAATTATTTAAGCGTTTAATACAGTTCATTGTGAATTAATGCATGCTTCTCATTCTATAGGCGGTTATGCATATTAAAAGGAATCTATCCTCATGAGCCCAAACACAAAAAAAAGGTCAACAAGGGCTCGACAGCACCTAGAACCTTCTACCTGCTGAAAGACATTCGTTTCCTCTTGCATGAGCCTGTTGTTGGCAAGTTCAGAGAGTACAAGGTAAGAACTGTGCTTTAGTAAAGCTAGATGCTGCTGTGTGTTTGCGGCAGCATCCTCTAATCCTTATCATTTTGGTCACTTTTTCACTTTCACGTTTTAAATGAAATGAGCTAATATACGTATTTAATAGGTATTAACAATGTCAATAACAATGTAAAATGTATGCCAAAGAAACATTTGGATGATCCGCTGTGGAAACTTCTAACGGTAGCAGCCGAAAGTGAGAGAGGGAAATATCAATTTCTATTAAAAAAAATTAAAAATTTACTTTGAAGGCTCTTTTAATTTTCTTGGTTATGCAATAATTAAATGCATCCCTTTAGACTTTTCAGTCGGTGTTATTTTAGAATTATTTATACTGTTATAGTATCTATTACTATTTTGAATTAGCTTTTATTTTTATATTTTCAGTTTCCATTTTACGTTTTAGTAATTTGATGTGCTGTTCTCATTTTTATTATTTTTTTTTACATTTCTATTTCGCTTTAATGTATTTATATTTTAGTTTCAGTAATTTTAGTACCTCGACTTAGTTATTTCATTTCAGGTAGTTGCCAAGGCAACATTGCAATATTTTATTTAATATATATTTTATGTCCGCATATCTAATTACTGAAAAAAAAAAAAAAATGTAGGCTAGGCAATGAAATGAAGAACCCGCTTATCAATTGTAATACAACATTATAAAATGTCAGAAATTGGTGAGAAGCTGAGTTGCCTTTTAAAACAAGTTTTTATTTTATTTATTTCGTTTTTAATAATGGGTGAATTAATATTTTTTCAAAATATTAAATTAATAAAAATTTATGTTTAAATTATTATTATATATATTTTTTTCCCTTGCACCTTTGCAGCAAACGGTGCATGTCACTCTAGCCAGTCTCAGTGAAATCTCTCATAAAAACACTTGTTTTGGTTGCTTAATGCAATTAATAGATTTCATATTATTTGCTACATGACGCTCTGAAGAAAAAAAAAACTTTAGGCATCCTAGATTAAATTCTGATGGTATGTTTTTCACTGAGGAAATGGTTCATAAGACAATCTATAAGCTAACTATACATTCACTGGTTGTAGATTTTTGTGAGGAAACTGCGGAAAGCATATGGCAAGGCTGAATGGAGCGGAGTGAAGAGAATGAAAGAGAACAAGCCTGTGTACAAACTGGACCACATCATCAAGGAGAGGTGAGTAAACGCAGTGCTGTCTGTGGACTGCAGGTGACGCACTTCAACTCTCTGACCCGGGTGTGCCTCACACGTCCTGAAAAGTGAAGCTGCGGGCTCTTTGTTCACAAGCTGCGCAAAACAATTGCAAAATATGATCGTGGTTTTGCGCAGCTTGTCAGTGAACAACGGCTCTGTGTAGTTAATGCTGCTCCATGTGAAAGCACGCACGTGATGGAGATTTACCGCTGATTACAGAATGGCTTTACTGACAAGATGCGCCTTAAATATCGCATGCGATTTATCGTGCAGCCCTAATTTAAGGTAGTTGTTATTACGCTGATATATGTTCAATTGTTAGTTTTTGTGATAAGTTTGATTTTAGCTAGTAATTTGATGCTATAAAAATGGGGTGTGACATCCCGATATTCATATCGGGTATCGGCTCCGATTGTGCCATTTTTCTCGGATCGGGTATCGGTCAGAGAGAGCCGATCCAAATCTGAGATTTTTATTTTTTTTCCCCGATTGTGCAAATTATTCTGTGTTACTTCTGAAGCCATACGATAGCTTAATGTGAGCTACATATGAATATTTAAGTCCTTACATTAAAGTTCACACAAACTGTTTTCTCCGCTGTGGCTGTCAGACATTTGTTCAGCCTTTAAACCCTGGTCGCGTTCGGTTACAAGTCAGCAGTAAAGCTCTCTCCGTATTCGTGTTCATTTTACTTGATTTGGTAAATACATGTCTATGGATTTGCAAAAAAACGGACTATTTTCTTGCCAGAGTTTAATGGTTGTTTTGTTGACTTGTACGAGTGCGGTGAGAAACAAAAACACGGGGTAGAAAAGACTATAATTGTTTTTAACGGCCACAGTAACTGCAATTTAAAACTGTTTAAAAGAAAGCTCAATAACTGTGCCCAGCACAGATATCATCCACTACGCATTCAATTTCTCTCCCTTGTGCTTTGCAGTTTTTAACCCCGAAGCGCTACAATGTGAGCATCCGGTGTGCAGGATGATGCCTTGTCGAAAGCAACCCCCCTGACAATGGCCGGTACTGCGTCATTGTAACCAGACAGCTCCCGGGCAGGCCAAGAGATTTTTAGAGATGAGAGCGTGGGGTAGTGGTGTTGCCTCTTGACAGCTCCATCAGATCCTGTGTAGTTTTTTGTGACAGGATCCCTATAAGCAGATCGCGATGAGTGAGGGGAGTTAGTGTGTACTTACTGCGGAGTGTCGCAAGTCGTGGATGGCTGAGCTTTGATTGAGTAGGACCGATGAGAAGGCACTCCGAGCGAGATTTTCAGACTAAAGAGGCTGCGGAAAGAAAACCCACGCTAATGATGTCAGAAGAACCACACGGCAGTATAGAGACACCACACTGAGGAGCAAAACAACAGCAAGACAGCACTGAAGGAGCCTGTGTTTGAATCGTGAGGACAGGACAGACAGACCGAGAAAGAGGCTGCATTGTAAGCGCTTCGTGCTAAGTGAATGTATAAAAAAAAGTTCGTGCTGCACTGTATTTGTTTTGTCTTATCGTATCATATGTTGTTGTCTTATTAAAAAATATGCTATACATTTAAAAAAATGTATTTTAATTTATAGTATATACTTATATAAATACATTCATTAATGTTTTTAATGAATGGATTTTATAATACAAATGGCAATGTGTAACATTTTACCATATTTAGTGCAACACTTGTATTTGTTCCCCACAAAATATTGTTTCTTCACTAAATGTTTGGATTTCTAAAATTATTATACACTGATTTTTCTAGAATAACTTTTGCTGCCAAATTATCCACTAACCTAGTTTATAATAATTTTTTGTCATAGATTATAAATATACATAGGACTATATTTTTTCATATTTGTTTATTTTATTTTTCTTTAAAATGAAGTAGTCTGTATCTAGTAGATTGTGAAAGAAAGATTATCAGTTCCACACACAGAGAGATATAAATTATACATTTCATTAAATGAGGGGAAAAAAAAAAAAACTTTCACTGGTATCGGATCGGTAACGGCATACAAACCCTAGGTATATCGGAATCACCCCCCAGTATCGGAGGCCGGAAGGAAAACGGCGGATAGGAGCATCCTATAAAAACAGGGGGTGTCGTTATGGTTGATTGGGTCTGCGGGAGTTTGATACCTCGGCTTCACCTCACGACACTACTGCGCAGACTCTGGCTCCAAAAGAATCTCTACTGCGCAGACTCGGGCTCCAAACGAATCTCTACTGCTCAGACTCTCTCCAAACGAATCTCTACTGCTCAGACTCTCTCCAAACGAATCTCTACTGCTCAGACTCTCTCCAAACGAATCTCTACTGCTCAGACTCTCTCCAAACGAATCTCTACTGCGCAGACTCTGGCTCCAAACGAATCTCTTCTGCGCAGACTCTGGCACCAAACGAATCTCTAATGTGCAGACTCGGGCTCCAAACGAATCTCGACTTGGGCTCCAAACGAATCTCTAATGCGCAGACTCTGGCTCCAAACGAATCTCTACTGCGCAGACTCTGGCTCCAACCGAATCTCTACTGCGCAGACTCTGGCTCCAAACGAATCTACTGCGCAGACTCTGGCTCCAAAAGAAATTCTCTTACTCGCAGACTCTGTCTCCAAACGAATCTTTATGCATAAGACTCTGGCCTCTAACGAATCTATACTGCGCTGACTCTCTCCAAACGATCTTACTGCGGACTCGGTCTACAAACGAATCTTATTGTTGCAGACTCTGGCTCCAACCGAATTCTACGCGGCAGACTCTGGCCTCCAAACGATCTCTACTGCGCAGACTTGGGCCCAAACGAATCTCTAATGCGCAGACTATGGCTCCAAACGATCTATACTGTGCAGGACTTTGGCGCCAAACGAATTTACTGCGCAGACTTCTCGTCAAACGAATCTCTTACTGCAGCAGACTCTGTCTCCAAAGAATCTCTACTGCGCAGACCTGGTCTCCCAAACGAAGTCTACTGCGCAGACTCTGTCTCAAACGAATTTCTACTGAGCAGACCTGGGCTCTAACGAATCTCTGACTCCGCAGACTCGTCTCCAAACCGAAATTTTCCTCTACTGTGCGCTATTGCTCAAACAAAATATCTATGCGCAGATTGGGCTCCAAAAAGAATCTTCTACGCTCAGACCTCTCCCAACGAATCTTACTGCGCGACTCTGTCTCCAAACGAATCTCTATGCTCGCTTGTCTCTAAGGACTCTCTACTGCGCAGACTCTCTCTAAGCGAATTTACTGCGCCGACTTTGTCTCCAACGAATCTCTATGCTCAGACTCTGTCTCCCCAAACGAATCCGACTGCTCAGACTTGGCTCTAAAACGAATCTTCTATGCGCAGACTCTGCTCCAAACGAATCTCTACTGGCAACTCGTCTCCAAACGAATCTCTACTGCGAAGACTCTGTCTTCCCAACGAACTCTACTGCGCAGACTCTGGTCTCCCAACGAATCTATAATGCGCAGACTCTTCTCCAACACGATATTACTGCCGCAGATTGTCTCCAAACGAATCTTACTGCTTCAGACTTCGGATCCAAATGCATCTTATGCGCAGACTATGGCTCAAACGCATCTCTACCTGCGCAGACTCTGGCTCAAACGAATTACTGCGCGAACTCTGGCTCCAACGAACTCTAGGCGCAGACTCGGGCTCCAAATGACGTCTTTTACTCAAGATGGCAGCGGCCATAGTGAGATGCTTTGGCTTCACTTTTCTACAGTGGAAGGAATAGGAGACGCGTCGTCCATCATTTTTTACAGTCTATGCTGACCCAACAACAACATGCTGTGAATGACTTTTCTGTGTGTCCAGACAGTGTTATGTGATAAGCACCTATTTGTGTCCAAGCACTATTGTGAGTACTGGCGGAGTCTCAGTCCCTGTCCACAAACAGATCAGTTATGAGAATCCAAACGTACACCGCATATCAGAACTAAAGACCAAATCCTTTCACAAGTCTTGGATTCCGAGAACGCACTAAGAGTTCAATGTCTGGGAAAGAAGCCAGAAGGAGACGACATTTAGCAATCAGCCGTGGGGACTTTGGCATGTTAGGGTTTTTTTTCCCCCAAGTTCAAAAGTTTTTTCAAGCCGAATTTTTTCATGACTTAGATACAAGGTTATTCTGCGCACCAAGCTGCAAAACAGTAATATTCTGAACAAATATTACACTTTACAACCTCTTTTTCTTTGGCTGCATGTAAAATGTAATTTATTCCTGCGATGGCAAAGCAGAATTTTCAGCATCATTACTCCAGTCTTCAGTGTCACATGATCTTCCGACATCATCCTCTGCGGCTTGCGCTTTGCTGCTCGCATTATTTGCACCTCGCACTCTCCCCCCCCAAACCCCGCTTATCCTGTCTTTGTCCTTTCGAGCAGTTGCTGCATCATATGTGCTCTCCCCCTACCACAAAATTCCAGAACACTGCGCAACCACCCGCTATCACAATAACTCATAATTGAACCCAAACATGAGACCTAGTGACACCAAAAAGCGGGCCACAGCCTTTTCTACGGGAACACATGCGGCCGACGCAACTACAACACACCCCCCCTTAAGGAAATCTCCAAAACAGTTCGTTAAAATTAGATTTCCATAACATATGTCAAATCACCTCTTATCTGGCACTAAATTTAGCTTCTTTAGCTCAAATTGTGCTAAAATATTTTGTTCAGTGGACGCCGCCAAAAACACCCACATTGAATAATTTGCTTTCTTCCTCCATTTTTCATTGAGTGGTCTGTCACTGTCTCGTAAACTGTTTTTAAAATAAGTTTGTTTTTCCAGGTATCCCACATTCATCGATGCTCTCCGAGATGTAGATGATGCCCTCTCTATGTGTTTCCTGTTTTCTACGTTCGCTCGCACAGGAAAATGCCACGTTCAGACAATTCAGCTGTGCCGGAGACTCGGCGTCGAATGGATGAACTACATTATTGACTTACGGTCCCTGAGAAAGGTACTGTAAACATATGCTATGAAAAGTGTGCATTTTAAAAATTAATTAAAATTTAATTAATTCATGAATGTTACAGCTATGTATTTACAACCACGTCTGTGACTGTTAAAAATGTTATTTTTGTTTCTTCAGGTGTTTCTTTCCATTAAGGGCATTTACTACCAGGCAGAGGTCCTGGGACAAACCATCACATGGATCGTACCATATCAGTTTGCCCATGATGTGAGTCTAAATGTGTCTTTTGTAAACTTCAAGCTTGTTCAGTAAATAGTTGAATTTTTTTAATAAATTTTACTTATGTATCACATAGTGCTGTGCGGTATACCGGTTCATACCGAATACCGGTGTTTATTTTTGTTATGATATGAATTTTTAAAATACGGCAATACAACTTCGCTTAAACAATGTTTGGAACGCGACACTGTTTGAAAGGGGTCCATTTCACTGTTGCACTGTGGTGAGGGAACAGCTGTATGTGTTACTAAGCGTGAAAGTTCCGAAACTGAAGCTGTAGAACTAATAGAACGTGATGACACAGAAGAACTCATCCACAATATCCACATTGACCGCCACAAATATCCACCGCCCCCTGCCATCAGCTCCCGCGTCTCACACACACACACACACAAGCGCGACTTTAGCACTAGATTTAGCAACTTTCAGACCCTTTTAGCTGCTTTTTTCCATAGAATATTCATACTGACAAACCTAGCGACTTTTTTGGATAAACCTTAGCTATGGTTCAGTTGGAAGATTTCGCCAGTGCTGTCCCGCAAACGCGAGGTCTGACTTTCTTTTTTTTTTAATAAAAGTGTCACCTCTCTCGGCGTCTGTTCTGTGCAGTGAGCGGCAGAGAAGCAGCGCATTCAGTTGGCCGCACCGCAGCCGACTCGTCAAAAAAACGAGAACAAAACAGCGTTTCCTAGCACCTGTCGCTTACTGATTGTTTGAAATTATAAATATGAGCGTAGTTCATCTGTTAATATCACATGCACTTTTTTGTTTGTTGTTTTTTTTAGTTTGTTACTCAGACGCAGGCAGTGCGCTGCATGAGACAAAAAAGTAATATAGCCAAAACAACCGCATAGCCGCTCTTTAGTGTAGATGCATGTTGATTTTATCAAACGATACCGCGATTATAAATGAGAGTGACTCCTGGTTAACATGTATTAAAAGGGGTCGTGTTTAGTCACTATTTGGTGTGGTATTTTTTGACAATATTCAGTCATCATGACAGTAAAATAGGCCATTCTAAGTCAATATACTGCAGTATTTCCTCTCTCAATCAGTAGAAAATATGGTTAACACCTGGTCATGCATGAAAAAATATACAGGCATGTGTACCGGGAAACCGAAAAATGAAACCGGTATAATTTTGAAAAATACCGTGATATAAATTTTTGGTCATACCACCCAGCACTAGTATCACACATGGAAAGCAGGTTTGTCAGTATATTGGATCTGTGCAGTTGGTCTTAAAGTGACAGCTGCCTAATATACCTGCTGCTGTCTGTCATTACTGTTAATCAAACAAAAAAAGACTGAATTGAAGGATTGAATGACTTTTCTATCTTTATTACGAATCAGTTCATATTTTTTTATACAGTGATGGCCGCTGTCGATGCCGTGTGTTAGTTATACACTTGATTATTCAGTTTCTTTAGCATTTCTTACTACATGAACCTACTGTAGCTAAAAAAATGTGTTAGTATATGTTTATTCTATTGTGTTGGTCCTGTTGTTTGTAATTTGCTTCTTTGTTCTTATATTTAATAACAAAAATAAAATAAAGCTATAGATAAAGCTAAAATATAGCCATATTGAGATATGTATCGTTATCGTGAAATATGATTTTGGTCATATTGCCCATTCCTAGCTTTAATGGCTCTTTGGTCTTTTTTTATCACTATCATTTATTCTGGTTCAGTGTTTTAATTTTTGTAGTGTTTTGGATGCTGAGGTCTTTCTATAGATGACAGTTAAATATAACAGACCTGTTCCGGCTCCCCTCAGCACCCTACAGATGTGGATTACAGAGTTATGGCCACATTTACAGAACTCTACACAACGCTGCTTGGATTTGTCAACTTCCGCCTTTACCAGACTCTCAACCTTGTATACCCGCCCAAGTATCACACACAAAATGTGGTAAATTGTGCTTCATTAAAGCCTTTTTTTTTTTTTTTTTTTTTCCAGTAGGAAAAAATTCCAATACATTCCAATCGGAAATTGAATCTGTTATTTTATTCTGGTTCTGTTAGCTTGATGGACAAGGAGAGTTCAACCTCAAATCAGAGTGTGAAGAAGATTATGCCCTGGAATCAGAAAGCTATTCTGAGGTACTGACTAATGCTTTTTCTCTTTTCATATCAACATTAAATTGTGCCAAATATTACAGTTTGTTTTTAGACATCCATCTCTGGCATTGGCTTACCAGGGGGGAAAAAACAAAAAAACCTGGGTCAGCGTTTAGTGCCAGGTTTTTTTCTGGGGCCCGCACGGTTCCCTTAGTGGAGGACGAGGAGGCAGAGCCGGATTATTTCCCTGCTGAAGGGGTGAGTGAGAGACAGCAGTGACTTGCAGAAATGACCTCTGGTCAATCCAAGGGATAACATATTGGGAAACATTTTGTAGTTAAAACCAGTATACTTAAAAAAAAATATATATGAGATATATATACATACAAAATAATAACAGTAGACATGGTAATATAATTTATAATATAATAACTGTGGGTATTTGGAGATTATATCATGTTGTTGTTGTTGTTGATATTTTACATTCGTTATATTGTATAAGCTTAATAATATTAGAATGGATTGTTATAAACTCTATTACCATGTCAATATAACCACAGCAATAATATAGTAATAATGATGATGATTATTATTGCATTACCCTGTCAATATAAAACACTGCAAACTAATAATGATTATTATATTGCATTACCAATGTCAATATAACACTGCCATAATAACAACAAACAGCTGGGTTAGTTGGGATAGTTATTATATACATTCTAATAATGTTATATAAATGGTTATGAATTGTATTACCTTATCAAAAAAAAACACAGTAATAACAATAAAAATAATTGTTATTTTGAATGGTATTAGAATTAACAAGCATTTATACAAATGTTATAATATTATTAGAAATAATAATCACAATTATTATTATTAATTTGGACATGGTAATGCAAATGATAATAATAAAATCAGTCATCATTTCCATGATTGCTGTCCCATTGTAATCCCATTAGTTGGCCGAATTATCTTGAAAATACATGTGGTGTGTGTGTGTGTGTATGTGTGTTGTGTGTGTGTGTTGTGTGTATGTTGTGACCGGGACCACAAAAACCAGTCTAAGTCGCTTGGTATATTTGTAGCAATAGCCAAAATATATTGTATGGGTCAAAATTATTTTTTTTTCTTTTATGCCAAAAATCATTAATATTTTTTAATATAAGTAAAGATCATGTTCCATGAAGATATTTTGTACATTTCCTACCGTAAATAAATAAAAACGTAATTTTTGATTAGTAATATGTATTGCTAAGAACTTCATTTGGACAACTTTAAAGGCGATTTCTCAATATTTCGATTTTTTTTGCACACTCAGATTCCAGATTTTCAAATAGCTGTATCTCGGCCAAAAATTTGTCCTATCCTAACAAACCATACATAAAATGGAAAGCTTATTTATTCAGCTCTCATATGATGTATAAATCTCAATTTGAAAAAAAATTACCCTTATGACTGGTCCAGTGGTACATGTGTGTATGTGTTGTATATATTATATATAGATATAGATTTATATATATATAGATATATATATATATTAATTAATATGAATATCGTTAATATGTTTGTGGTTCTATAATGTTAAAACCAGGGGGGGCTTAAAGTTTGTTTTATTTAATAACTAACAAAAAAAGTTTATTTGTAGGGCACCTTTCATAAACTGCAGTTCATGGGTCAGATTATAAAAACAATTGGAACAGCTGTTTTGTAGCAAAGTCAAAGCTGTCAGATTCCTATCACGAATTGCTAAAAGCACTTATGCCATCTGTAATTAATGCAACTATGTGACTCCACAATAATTTTCCACACTTCAAGTTCACTAAAAGAAAGTGTCAAAAGACACTCGTTATTTAGTCACACATTACAAGGTATGAGTCGGTGAAGCATTTAACCCGCATTTGATTAATTGTTGTTTTGGATGGACCTCACATCCTCATGTTTCGGGTTCACTGAGGGAGACTGTTACTATGGTTTCACGCTGAAGGTGTTAAACATTCTGATGAAACCAGCGTGACTGCAGGCAACCTTTGTCCTCATTATTTAATGTAGTTTTTATAGAACTTTATTTGTATGTGCTCTTTCAATTGCAGGAAGACCTGGAGAAAATGGAGACGAGAGAGAAGATCGAGCTGGAGCAAAACAAACAGAAGAAGCTCTTCGAAGGGCTGAAGTTTTTCCTAAACAGAGAAGTTCCCAGGGAATCGCTGGCTTTTCTCATCAGGTGAAGGAGTGTGACGTACCAACTCATTTTTATCACTCATTTAATCTATGGCACTTTCCTTAAACAGGGTACAAAAATGTTTACTCTTTTTTTTTTTTTTTTTTTTTTTTTTTTTTTTTAAAGACACCAAGGCACAAATCTAATTTTCTTTAGAGGTAGAACTCGATGTTAGATTAGATGTTTTTGATAATCTAGTAATTAACATAGTTTACATGAAAAGTAGATCAAGAAATATGCATTTGTCCCATCTCCGCTCTATACAACAGTAAAAATCATGCAATAATGTCAGTAATTACGACTACTGAATTTCTATTATATTTATTGTAATTAAACTAATATTACATGTTTAGCGGTTTCTCACACCCTATTACTGCATAGATATTTCCTTGTATTAAAAAAATGCAACTCTAATAATGAGCATGGTGGGAACTTGGGTGAATAAAGGAATTTTCTCAACTTTTGTCAAGCAACTATTCAACCCTATAATCAAAGTTATTGTAAAAAACAATTGTGCATTTTTTCTTTTAATTATTGAGAATAATTTTAAATATATATTATTTTCCATTCTTTAATTGATTTCTATTTGTTTTATAATTGCAAACCTTGTATAAAAGAAATATAAAATGAAACCGCTCATAATATTTAATCTGAGCATCTGAGGTGGACAGACAGTATTTAAAGCTGCTTGTGTCTGAGCCATATTAAAGGAGTCATATATGCTATTTTAAAGATCATTATTTGTGTATTTGGTGTAACAGAATAAGTTGACATGCTTTAATGTTCAAAAAACATAATTTTGACATAAAAAAACATAAAAAAACCTCTATGCCCCGCCTCGCTCAAACACGTTGTTTTCAACAAAGCCCCCTCCTTTGACAAGCGCAGTCTGCTCTGATTGGTCAGCTGACCCAGTGCATTGTGATTGGCCGAACACCACAAGCACGCGTCGGAAATGTAACGCTCCTTTCCATAATCGCAAGCTTCAGCTTTCAAAGTAAATATCAGGACAGTTAATAATGTCGTTAGTTTTACCATCAGTTCACGCCCGAAAGGGCAACAGAGTCGCGTTGACAGACACAGGGATGATGCAGTACACAAGCCGCGGTTAAGACTGCTGACGTGCTATGATTTCTGACAGGAAGTTCACTCTCCTGTGATGTGACCCTTTTCCCCTCACACACACAACGCATTACTCTGCGCTGCGCAAAACTCCGCATTGAACAGTCAATAGCAAATACTTAAAAAAATAACAAAACAGTAGCTGATTCAGAAACGCCAGATTGTCATAGCAAAAGGTACCCTTTTTTTTTTTTTAAATAGCCTTTGTGCACAGCCAGCTTTTTACTCTTCTAGGTTCAAAAAACTGTCGTCCATAAAAAGCGTTGCACAAATTCGAACATCTGGGTGTGCTGTTCTGTTGTAAATAAATCTAAAACCAATGATTCCTAAATGCATCTACCTCCGGAAGGCCAAATAAAGTGCTTTTACCGTCACCTAGAAACACACAGCGTCTACCTGACATGGCTGCATCAACACTGCTGCTGTTCCTGAAACCACGCCTCCTTTCTTTGCGTGCACATTTGGGCGGCATTATGATAATATTTCCACATAGTGATGTAGACATTTTGGGGCGTGTTAGAACGAGCCGTTTTTTTTGGTAGGTGTGGCTGACTCTTAACTTTATAAAGAATATCTCTTTGAATTTAAGACTATAGTCTTTGCAACTTTACAGATCTTCAAAGAGAAAGGAAAAATTTAAATTTCTTCATATGACCCCTTTAAAAAAACAAGAACAACTATTTTGGACCCTATTTAATGAAGGTTCAAGTTTGTGGTGTATTCGCATACAAGTCAGTGGTGTTCTAATATCATTGATATAGTTTTTGTAAATATTTAAATTTTAGTAAAATTTTTAGTTAATTGATGTGGTTTTGTCATTTTAATCATTTTTAAAAATATCTTTATAATGAATTTATTTTCTTAATTTAGTACTTCAATATTAAATTTTTTTTAAATTTTATTTCAGATAATGTTTATTTCAAGCATTTTTTAATGGTTTTACTTTTAGGTTTTTTTTTCCACAGTTGTAGGTTTTAAAAACCCCAAAACATGTAACTTGAATTGCTGCCGTTCATAGTTTGTGTATGTACAGTTTTACAGTTTTTGTCAGCATATAAGAATGTGTTGTACGCTGTGCAGGTGTTTCGGTGGACAGGTGTCCTGGGATAAATCACTGTGCATCGGCAGCACATATGATGAAACAGACGAAATGATCACACATCACATTGTGGACAGACCCACCATCGAAAAACAGTACATCAACAGGTCCGAAAACCAACTCCCACTGATTGTGGACGGTGTATACTTTACATTTATACTGTAATTAATGTATATTCTTGTACTTAATGTATTTTCATCCTTGCAGGTACTACATCCAGCCCCAGTGGGTGTATGACTGTGTAAATGCGAAGATTCTGTTACCTGTAGAGGAATATTTCCTGGGAGTTACACTGCCGCCCCATCTGTCACCATTCGTGGAGGAGAGTGAGGGAGATTATGTGCCGCCTGAGAAACTCAAACTCTTGGCCCTGCAGAGAGGAGAGAAGCCACGTGAGGGTTTTTGCCATGTGATATGTCATATAATATGTGAATTTTGAGTGATTGTTGACTTCGCAAACAAACTCTTCACAGAGACGGAAGAAGAGGAGGAGGAGGAGGATGAAGATGACGAAGAGGAAGATGATCAAAGTGAGGAAGAAGATGAGTCTGAAGATGAAGCAAATTTAGCTGAAATGGAGGAGAAGAGAGCTCAGGGAAAGGTAAGATCGTTTTCATTTTGCATAACTCATTTTTGCAGTTACACTGCTTGTTTGCTGAGTGGTGCTGTAATTACAGAATTGTAAGTGAAAACATTTAACCCTATAGTGCCTACTGTATATGCAAAGTTCTCCTCTAAATCATCAACATGATCAAAACTGCTGAAAAAATCTGTTGCACCACATACCTTCTGTTGTCTGATTAATAGTTTATAATTTTTTAGCAGTAAGTAAATGGCCTTTTAGTATAATTATAAAAATATCCACCTTCAGCTCGTGGTACATTCTTCTTGCTGTGAAATCTTACTGAATTTTATGAAGTAATTATATGAATAACTTTTGTATTGTTAGTAATATTACACTTAATGAACTGAAGCAACTTAGGTTTACTTAATTATCCATACATAATTTTTCAGAAAAATCATGTTAAAATCTATCAAATATGATAAATCAGGCCTTTTTGAGGATCATTTATTTGTTCATCTCTCACTCATCATTGTATTGCATTGCATTATATGTATTTCCTCCACAATAAAAACCACAGAGCTTTGATCATAAAGCTAAGCATTTAAATATCATCTTACTAAAGCATTTTTGGGAGATACAGAGTAACAACTGATATGTATATGCATTTTATGTAAGTAGTCTGTTATACTCGTATAAAGATCTCATTGATTTACATTACAAGCTGCCAGAATTTCATCTTATATTTATAAATATAAATGATCAGCAACTGCACCAAATTGCATATTTTTGCTTCGTTTGGGCCTTTGGGAATAAAATTTAGGGTTGTTTTCCTCGCCCCCTTCGAGTCGTGCTCCATATACTATATGAGCCATAAAAGCTTAATGTGTCAGAAATGACACTCAACAAAATGCAAATATACAAACCTATTTTAAATTTTTTTTTTAAATTTAAAATTTTAAATCTTGTGTTTATCAGGCTTTACAGGGTTAAAAAAAAGACAAAATTGCATTATTTGATTCTAAATACGGAGGATTTTTGGGATGGAATCTTTTTTTTTTGTTTGTTTCTGCACCTTAAATGAAACATTTTGTGGAGGAATATATCAAATAAATATAAAAAAGTAAAAGTTTGTCATGTGCTGGTTCTCCCTCAGAGGCTGTCAGTAAAGGTGACCCCTGGTAAAGTCAAACAAGAGAACCGCATGCGAACCGAACAAGAGGAGAAAGCAGAGGAGAAGAGGCTGGCCATTATGATGATGAAGAAGAAAGAGAAATACCTCTATGACAAGATCATGTTTG
Source organism: Sinocyclocheilus anophthalmus (assembly GCA_018155175.1). Taxonomy (NCBI): domain Eukaryota; kingdom Metazoa; phylum Chordata; class Actinopteri; order Cypriniformes; family Cyprinidae; genus Sinocyclocheilus; species Sinocyclocheilus anophthalmus. The sequence goes on along the minus strand of JADLZN010002101.1, from coordinate 165,061 downwards.
GCAAGAAGAGAAACGTCAGAGAGGTAAGCCTGCTTAGAAATAGATGTCATTTTACGATCGTATGTGCTTTCTTTTGTAAATTTAAAAATACAATTGAATGAAAACACACTCATCTAACCAGGATAATGATTCAGAATAATGCTTCATTTTGATTCTTAGTTATTTTAATTTTTTTTTATGTAGTGAGCAGGGTTCCCACGCTTCTTGAAAGTACTTGAATTTCAGACATATGGATTCAAGGCCTGGACAGTACTTGAAAACAAACAGGTCCTTGAAAGTGCTTGTTTTCCATCGCTACGACGGATTTACATCAATTGGAAAAAAATGAGGGGAAAAGAAACATGTAGCGCGTTGTTGTTCTGCCGGCACACCAAAAATCATTCCCGCCACGGCTGCAGCTTCTCACCGACAACATAACGCAGCTCGCATCATTCACAGTCGGGTTATTAGCAGAGAACACAGAGCAGGATTAAAATTTCGGCATGGGATTGCGGCTATTAATAACAATTCTGCTCATTCCCGCAGGTTCCTCGCTTATAAATCTTGTACAAGAACTACAGCAAAAACCAGTTTGATGCATATTTTCAGTATTTTAGAAATTGAATTTGAATATTACCAGTACTGACTTCAATGGATTTCATTAAATTCCTTTGAACACAACTGCTCAAAACAGTCTAAATTTATGAAACCTACACATTCAAAACATTATTACTCTGAAATTTTTAATGTAAATGTTAAGTGTAAGTGAACTGTTACGTAATAGACTAAGGTCTTTCATGACACTACATATGCTGGGGTGTGAATTTGATAGGTGCTTGACAAAATAAATGGTGCTTTAAAAAGTCCTTGAAAGTCCTTGAATCTGGTGTTCATGAAAGAGTGGGAACCCTGAGTGAGATAGGAGTCTTTATGTTGATTTGTAAATGTGTGCTTTGGTTAATGGTTAAATGAGTAAACGTTGAACTAATTCACGGCTTGCACAGTGGCTGCCAAAGCCCTTTAAAAGGTGCTTGACCTACATTAGGCTCATTATTTAAGCTCCAGTGACCTTGACAGACTTCATTGTTCATGAATCTACCTTCCTACAGGCTAACAAGCTAGCAGCTAAGAGGAAAGCTCACGATGACGCCAACAAAGCAGACAAGAAGCAGAAGAAGAAGAAAAAGTGCTGATTTTTATATGTAATAAAGTCTGCCAAGAGACTTTGAGAAGTGTTTCTTCTCTCATTTCAACTCATTGCAGCACTTAGCGGGGATTGTACATGATTTACTGAGCACGATGTGTCATTTTAGTTTGCCCAAACTGGTTTTCAATGACACTTTCCTGCATTTCTTATGTCTTTGCTTATCAGTATTTTTTTTTTATTCTGTGTGCATGTTTCAAATTTGTGAAAATGTTAATGTACTAATTTGGATAAAGGATAGAATTGCAATTTTAATAGAATTGCAGTTGCGATTAGAATCAACTAGAAAAGAACTGATGACAAAAAGCTGTCATATCAACATTACAAATAGCTGTAACTGCATCAACAGGCTCTCAGTATGTTACTACATTGACTATTTCCTTAAGCAGGTCATAAATTATACATTGTTTATATAATTAAATATTAGTGATGTACACTGCTGTTTAAAATTTTCCTTTTTATAGAAATTAATACTTTTATTTAGTGAGGAGCTAAGTGATCAAAATTGACAGTAAAAAGGTAAGTAAAAAGATTTACGTTTTAAATAAATGCTGTTCTTTTGAAATTTATTTTGATCAAACAGTCCTGAAAAGTAAAGTATAATGGCTTTTCAATATTGATAATAATAAAAAATAAATAAAATGTACTTGAGCAGAAATCAGCATTTAGAATGATTTCTAAAGGATCATGTGACACTAAAGACTGGAGTAAGGATGCTGGAAAACATGTTTTGCATCACAGGAATAAACTACATTTCAAATTTATTAAAATGGAAACAGTCATTCTAAATTGTAATATTCACAATATTACTGTGCGGTATTTTTGAGCAAATCAATTTGAAAGCATTGAAAGACTTTTTTTTTCTCAGAAAGATTTAAAGGGGTGGTTGATTGCGATTTCACTTTATTAACGTTAGTTAGTGTGTAATGTTGAGCATAAACAATATCTGCAAAGTTACGAAGCTGAACGTTCAATGCAAACGGAGATATCGTCTTTTTAAAATTCTGGCAGTTTAATGCCAAAAACGGCTGGTAGGGACTACAACGAGTTACTTCCGGGGTTTGTGACATCACAAAAACCCGCCCCCGCGACCACACAATAAAGGGGCGAGGCCATGCTGTGCTGCTTTAGAGAAGCGGAAGAGAAAACTACAGGAGCACGTAAAAATCTATTCATATATGAATCGCTGTTCTGTCTTCTAACGATTCTAATGGGAACAATGAACTGTTACAATTATACACTTATTTTCACATAGCTATGAGAAGCGTTTAAAACATAGCGGAAGCCGTTTTGTGCAGTTGCCGTACTGTATTAAAGCTGTAATCAGGATAAAACCGTATATTAAAGGCTAACATAAGCAGTAGCATTTACAGATAACAGTGTATCTAAAAGTATGAGAAAACAACAAACATAAGCCTACCATCAAAGGCCGTGCTTGCACAGGTTCTGATAAGCGATATTAACTATGCCCTTGTTTACAATACAATTGGAGCACATGCCACTGAGGTGAGGTGCGGGACGTTTAGACACGCACTATAGGCGGGTTAGCCAATCACAACACACTGCGCTAGCTAACCAATCAGATGGCCCATGGCCTATTTCTGAGGGCAGGGCTTCATAAAAACATATCAGCCCGTTTCTCAGAGAAGGGACAGAGCGGTGTGGAATAAAGGTAAATTATGTGAAAAATAATGCTTTTTTTTTTCTTTTTCTTTTTTAAATGAAGCATTAACACATGTTAGACTGCACCCCATAAACACAATTAAGCCTAGAAAAAAACCAGTGAACCTCCCCTTTAAAAAAAACTTTTGAACTGTAAAAGTCAGTTTTGTTTTTTAAATCTCTCTTTATGCGAGTAAACCTTTTGACTTCATATTTTAGATTCTAATGTAAATAGGCCTTGATACCCAAGGGGAAAGAAGTCTAGAATGTACTGAATTTTCCAATGATCACTCATATTGTCAAATTCCTAAATGAAAAAAGAAAAAGAAAAACACTGACACTCCCTTCCCTAAGGACTCTTCTGTAGGACATCACAATGTAGAAGTGGCTTTCGGCATGAGGATTTTAGGCTCACTACTGCTGAAAAGTTTATCCCTACACAAATTGGCGTTAAAGGCTAAGCCAGTCCCTCAGAGATTTTAGCTGGGGGTACTAATGGTTAAACCATGTAACTTTGTGGGGTGTTCTTTGTAAAAACTAACATTTATTTTGCTTCACTTGCGTCATAAATAGGCCTTTTTCTTCAACGCGGAAGTAAGCCTATGGGTGGGCTAGACCCATAGAATTTACTAATGGCTGCGCCCATTTTTATGGCAAGAAAATGGTGGATAGGCTACCTCAAATCATGGACATGTGGCAAAACACTGTAAATGTTCCCTAGTATATAAAAACAAACTTTTTAATGGATATAGTCATAGGTTGGGAAATGTAACTTGAGTTTTACAGATTTTCAAATCCACAGAGAACGAAGGTTGCAATGAGAAAATGAGTGTTTCAGATTGCATTGAATTCCTCATTGTGAATTTTCCAAGTACTGAATGGAGTCCGATTCTACTGGTTTAGGATGGCAAGCTGAATTATTTAGCTCTGAGTGGTTCTCCAGTGTCCATTTCAGTCCTTTGTGAGATTTTGGTTATACAAGGTATATAAAACAAACTATTATGGGCAGGCTTTGTATAAATCTGGATTTGTTTGAACTGAGTTCAAAAGTGATCTGCTCTCTTCTGTTCTGCAAGCATGTGTATAACACGTGAAGTGGTCTCTTCCTTTGTATGTCACACCCAAAGAGCCATTCAAACGCTTTTTTTATTGTATGAGGTTTGTTATCAGAAAAGTCCTATACCCCTGGTAGCAGCTTTGTATGTTTTCGCTTTCCTTGTATTTGTGGTGGGAAGTTATGACGTTGGTGTTTTCCTCGCTGTTGTGTAACCCCTGTGGGCTTTAGGCCAGGCAACTCATGGCCTTTTTATTACTAATTCATGTTCACGCACACAAGTATGCAGTGTTACCCACGTTACCCATCTGCATTCCAACCATGTCGCTCTTACACTGCCTGGCACTGGCATGACATTCTGTGTGTCCGTGTGTGTGTGGCTGCAGACAATGAACCGAGTGTTTGAGACCACTCAAAAGGAGATCTGGATGAACAGAATAATCTTGTGCTGGACAATAAGAGACACTGTGAAGTGAGCAAAATAAAGAGAGTGGATTGGGCCATGTCACTCGAGGAATGTAAAGATAAAAAAAGAGTATTGATCAGTGAATTACAGCAATATCAGTATAGGTGTTACAGTATCCTAATGTATTTAAAGGGATAATTCACCCAAGCATGAAATTTCTGTCATCATTTACTCACCCTCCATAGTTCCAAAGCTAGTTGAGTTTCTTTCCTCTGTTGATAAAATAGAAGATATTTTGAAGAAAGTTGGTAACCAAACAGTTAAAGGTAGCTATTGACTTATATAGTATTTTTTCCATAACAATATTCTTCAAAATATCTTCTTTTGTGATCAAATTTTATTTTGTGATTTTGTGATTTTTTTTTTATTAATACTTTTTATTCAGCAAGGATGGATTCAATTTATCAAAAGTGACAGTAAAAGACATTTGTAGTGTTACAAACGATTTTTATTTCAAATAATGCTGTTCTTCGGAACATGATCTATTCAGGCTTTATACACAAGAAAGTTTCATTAGACTAGTAAGCTTCGGCGTTGTCATAGCAGCAATAAACATAAAATATTTGTGCATTATAATCAAATTTCAAAGACCCACATTAAGTCATTTAACCCTGTGGCTAAACTAAGGGTCACTCTTTTTCTGAGAAAATTGAGTATAATGCAAGTCTGGATGTGTCAACAGGAGTGGGATCTCATTTCATTTGTTGGTGGGTTTTATTTCATTTACCTCAAAGCAATGATGAACTAAGAATTTTCCGTGTCGGCTTTACTTGAACCTTGTCAAACACTACGGTTAACATTACAAATCTGTGTGCACAACTCCAGCACCAGTTTTGTTATGGTTAATTAAAACTAAAACTCTATTAAAAATATGAAATAAAATATTAGATGAAAAACTAGTAATGTTTCCTTCACAACATTTAAGAGGTTTAAAGTACTGAAATCACTTCATAAAAAAACTACTAGTGAAATGAAAAATAAAGCTAAATGGAAATATTAAATAATTACTAATAACAAAGAAAAAGCACATTACAAAATTTCTAAAACTTAAATCAAAACGTGAAAACTAAAAATAACACTTCAGCACAAAGGTCAACATGAAGTGTATACAGTGTATTTTAAGGATTTGTAACTTAACTTTTAAAACATAAGGACAAGATTCCTCAGTCTCAGTTGATCACAAATGCCTCCCAAAAGTTACAAAAACACAGTATGCTATAGTAGACAGCCCTGGAAAGAGCTTTTGAACTGGATAATGTGTCAAGTGATTGTGTTTAATTTATGGTCCAATTTCTGGGTGTTTACTCCTCCTGGCACAAATCTCTGTATGGAAACTCATATAGCAGCCTAAGCAAACATTGAGATAAGAAGGGATTCTTCCAATTGGTCTCTAAAGCAAACATCCAGAAATAGCAGCAGGAAAACCATCAATATTATCCAGAAAGAAGTTCTTGTGGCAAAGGTTCTTCCTGAGCTTGTCTATTTCTATAGATATGTGCACGGGTCAATAAAACTAACTGTTGTTGTACACTTAAAAATGGCAAAAGAACAAGATGCAAACATACTTAGGGCAGTAATCTGGGCATTAAACCCTCATGTTGTGTTCCGGTCATTTTGACCTGGAGAGGATTTTCTTTTTCTTGAAAATTCTAGTTTATGTTTTCGCATTGGGCTTAAATTTACTGTCTTAGCTCACTCTGGGTATAACAATTTACAACCCCAACCCTCTACCAAAATTGAGCTTTTTTTGAGCTTTTCTTTTTCTTACCTTGTTGCACTTGTGATGTTCTCGGTCAAAAATTACCAGCCTACAAAAAAAAAAAACTGCTTATAAATTTCTTGTTATGCTGTATTATTACCAAATATTGGATTCAGTCTTTTACTTGTTTTCTTTCGATTAGCACTGGTTTTGTATTTCTTTTTTTAATCCACAAATAATGCTTTTTCAGTCAAAAACTGAGGTGCATATGCTGAGATCAGAAATCCAAAACCTGTACTAATTGAAAGAAAAATTATATGTACGAAATTGAATCCCCTTTGGGGATGATAATTATAGCATTACAATTACACCAGTATTAAAGTCATCACCCTGTTCCTGTTGCTTTTCGAGGATTTAAAAAAGATTTGATTAGTTTATAAGGCATTGCACGACTTGCTCCAGACTATCTTTCAAAACTGCTTACAGTATATGAACCTAGAAGGACTCTTAGATCCTCTGAGTCTGTACCTCATAGCAGAACTAAAAAATTCGGTGATGCTGCTTTTAACCGTTATGCTCCTCGCCTCTGGACCAACCGTCCAGAGAACATAAGATGTGCTGAAAACATGAAAAGTTATAAATCTAAGTTAAAAACATATCTTTTTAGTCTGGCCTTTCTGTAAAGACTTATAAAATCTCTGTATTTTTCATGTGTTTTGTTTTGACTAATTTTTTATGTTTTATTTTATATTCCGTATTTTAATCTTTATAAACTTTATTCTTATTTGTGTATTTCAATGGGTCTATTTTATTTTTGTTTGAATTCTGTTCAGTTTAATTTGTATTAATCACTGTGTCTGTAAAGCACTTTGATAAACTTAATAATAATAATACAATTTGCTTGCTTGCTTGCATAATGAGAGATTTATAAGCAATTTCAAAAGGCTTATCATTTTTGACTGGGAACAGGAAATTAGGTAAAGGATTTTCAACACAGCATAAGGTTCAAGTGTTTCTCCCACTTTTAAAACCATTTCTGTGCCACTGATTTTTGACCAGTTTACTTTCATTTCATTTTATCATCAAACATCATCCATGCTAAGAATGTGTTTTTGTGACTTGGACTTGGAAAGCTAAGTAAGCTGATGCAGTTTGGGGACTTTGTGTATAGCCATATACCTGGAATTCTGTATTGGGCTCTCTCATGCATTTAACTACGCTTTCTAGCAACTTTTCAAACCAGTAATCTGTTCTCAATAGCTCTCTGTTTCCACCTTGAACAGATCCCTCCTCTCTTTTGTTCCTTTCCCTCCCTCTTGCTCGTTTTCTCTCGCTAACCCTGTTCAGTTTTGAATCTCTTCCTCTCCTATTCTTTTTCTGTCTTTCAGTCTTCTTATTTCTCATCCTAACTTCACCTCCCTCTTTCTTTCTGCCCTCGAGCTTCTCCTGTACTCTCATTCACAAATGCAAACAGACACACAAGTGCAGGTCCCCAGACGGCTGATCTTGCGTCACAGAGAGCACAAGCCGAGCCTCTTCTGTATGCAGTTTAGCCAGCTCAGCTCTACATCGTGCAGACGGAGGAGAAGGAGAGGAGAGGCGGGGGCTTCAAAATCATCAGGTGTGTGTGTGTGTGCAGGGTGAATGATCATCTGGATATTTCACAGAAGATAAGAGGGATACAGATCTGCTAATCTTGGACAGCACGACTGGACAGTTAACTGTGAAGGAATTGCCTTGACCATGCATCATTGTTAACAAAGTCATTTTTCATAGATTTCTCAGAGTCATTGCTTTTTTCTGCCAATCAGGCTGTGACAGGGACATCTACATGATTTGGTAAGATATTTAATCTTCCATACAAATTGTATTGGGAGAATATTTACAGTAATATTTTTATTGCCATTGTTTAAATAAGTCTGTAGTACCTTTAACTCACAGCAAAAATCTGAATTAATACGTATTAATCAATATTTTTGATGTCTATTTTCTAGTCTAAACATCCTCACAACTAAAAAAGATCATTGTTGTCGGAACATATTTCTGATGAATTCACCGTTTTCTGGGTTTAAGCATAAACCTCACTAAATTCTGTTATATTTATTAAAACAGGAAAGTAATAATTCACCAATGTGGTAAGAAAAATATTTGTAATTACACATTTTCTGTGAAAGCCTTATTAATTTATACAGTTTTGCTTCTGAAGTATATTTATCTTGTTTTATGTTTCTTTAGTGAAAAATGAAATAAAATGCATATTATTTTTGCGTATTAAATGTTTATTTTATTTGAAATACCATTTGTTCCAAAAAACACTTTTATATCACCATGAGGCCTCACAATGCTGAATCTATTGAAACGCTATCTGTTTCATTTCCTCTATAATCAAGCTGCTCAATCTGATTACTTTATTGTGGCAAAGTAAAAGAAACCATTATTCTATTTGTATCCCATCACCAAACTTCATTACAGTGGCTTCTTGTCTGTTATGAATTTGCCAGCAGCACTTCAGATATCACATGTGACATTCTTTGTTAAATCACAGAAATTAATCAGATTGCATGCAGGAATTGCCCAGTTTAAATGCACCCATGAGTAAATATAGCATTCAACATCTCCAAAGGCTTTTATACCACACTGATAGACTACAAATCTCCACGAAAACAACACTTGTGTTTGATGAATGCAAAGATGCAGTTATACGTTTTTTCCTAAATTAGAGCTGCAGCTGCTGTAGTAATTCTTAGTGGTTATGTAAAATCCTCATTATTCTTGACCATCAGCATAACAATGATGATGTTGTTAGAGTTTTTGCTGTCAACAAAAGATGACTTTGAAAAATGCAGGGTTAGAGATCGCTGTAAATAAGAACAATGGGTTCCTTCAGACTTCTTCGCCCCTTTCTAGATTTCTAGTCCCTGCTGTATTTGATAGAAACAGTTTTGTTCCCTTGGTCTCGCCATCTATCTTTTGGTGCACCGGCAGCATATGGCTGTAGCAGTCAGTGCTTCTAACATGCTCTCTTGGTAGTATTAAGTTATCCACCTGCGGCCCCACACTGCAGATATCTGATCCTAGGCTACGAGGCATGAAGAGATGCGGACAGTGTCACTTTTCTTCCGAATGCATAATTCATTCGCTGGACAGCTGGCCCTCATAAACCCCCTGCAGTAGCACAGTCTCAACAACTGCAATGCATTCATCTCAGCGTCAGAATATTTCAAGATATTTCATAATCATAGATATTTTTATTTGGAAAATACTTTGAATATTTAGTTCATTGCATTTGTTTTAGAGTTTACATGACATGTCAAGCATGTCCTGCACTATTTTAAACTATTAATTTAGATATAGCATATAATACATATTTTTGTTCATATATTTAATATAGGGAGATATGATTGATTATATGATAACTACTTTTGTTCGGTCAATCGCGACATTAGCGTGAATGCTATATATCGGCTCATCCGGGTAACTGAAACCGGCGCTACAGCATAAGTATAATTACTTGTATGTATTTATAAGTATTTTTTGTAAGTATTACATCTTTTTTATATCACTTATATCATTTTGCAGACTGTTACACCTGTTTTTTTTCTTATTTACTACACAAGTAAAGTAAAACTGTACGTCATTATTTAGTCTTGACAAACTACACATTGTTAGAAAGTTCAAAGCCTTGAAATTAATTTGACCTCCGTTTTGTTACAAATATCTTATAGTGACTATCACTTTTTTTTAAGTCTGCTACTTTCATATGAAATATGAACCTTATGCATCCACTGAGAAAAAAAACAAACAAACCAAAAACTCTTGTCTGCTTCTCATCAGAGTCCTTTACGTCCCTAAGGGCTTTTAGTCCAGAAGAAAAACTTAAGGATTCGCATGCTTACTTTAAATTTCTTAGAGAGGAGTTTTATTTTTTTCTCTTTCGGTGGAAGTAAATCTGTAACAGAGAAATACAGAATACCTTAAAATAAATAGTGACCTGTCACATGACTTAAAATGAAAATATTCTAGAAGCCCACATAGCTAAATTACCTACAATGCCAGTAAAAATCCCCACATATAAGCACATGGAGACGAATATCTCTTAACACACTAGAAATGCTTCGATAATCAAATGCTAGCAGCACTAGAGGACTGTGCATACGTAAGCACAGCAGATAGCGCAGCACATTTGACTATATTTATGTAAAAGGAACTTTAGAGATATAAGTTGCACTTAGTAGAACTGAATCATTACTGAAGCATCTTTCTCTTTGCTTCAGGATTTTCTTCCAGGGTCCAACCAGGCAGCTATGATGGTTGGAAAGCCAGTCAGGCAGTGGAGGTCCATCTGTAAGGGACTGATCCTGGGCGCGCTCCTGACCATCTGCATGATTCTTTTGTACTGCCTGTCAACCTCAGAGGTCCAGTTTAGCCTGCAGGAGTGAGTCCCTTCGTGTATTTTGAACAAGAATAATGTACAACAGAAAGCAGTTTATTTTAAAAACCAAGTCAAATTTCAGTGGATTAGAGCAGGATTTTGGTGTGAATTTCATGAAGAAATAGTCAGGAAATATTTCTTCCCAAAATCAAAATAAAACAAAAATGAATTATCTTCATATTCATAAAGAAAATAATTATTAAGATAATTTCCTCCCTAAATTATTCTGTCATTCTATTCTGACAGGAAACATGGTTTAAAATTAATTTTTTTTGTTAAATTCAGTACAAAATACTAGCAATGCATTTTAAGTCTCTTGTGCAACCAAGGATGCATTTATTTAGTAATATTGTGAAATATAAAAAAATATTGAATATTACAAATTGAAATCTACCTATACTGATGCTTAACTGCCACATGCCACCTTTCTTGTTGAAATTTGCTGAAATAAACTGTATATACATGTAATTATATATATATGGAGATCAAAATTAGAGAACATTTCCTAAATTCCAGGTCACCTGCTTATCCATTTGAAGTTATCCTAGCAAGGTAAAGGCATTTGTTTGAGCATATTTCATAAAGAAATTGTCTTCGAGCACAGTATCGAAACTTAATTGAGATATTTACGTGAGACAAATGCACAAGAAGACTAAATGCAGAGACTCAATGGGAAATCGGTTCAACACTGCAGCTGGAATTGCTCGCCAGTTCAGCGCCGATCAGGATATAGATCTGTCTCGGCACGTTTAAGAGAAGTTGGATGGAAAACTCACTGTGCAGTGATGAAGCATCTCCCAATCAGCCTGCAATTTTCATGCAAGACAATGCCCCCGTCACACTGCAAACGGATAAGCTTTTCCTGAAGGTTAATAATAATTAAACTGGCTGACCAGAGATCTAAACCCAACTGAAAATCTCTGGAAAATCCTTGGCAACAAAGTTATGGCTAAGAAACCCACTACAGTCACCGAACTGTGGAAGAGACTGGAAGAAGAGCGTACCAAGATCACCCAGAACAGTTGAGAAACTAGTGATGTCCTGCGGCCGCAGATGTGCTGAAGTCATTCAAAGCAAGGGCCTCTACACTTCCAGCTGTAACCCTCCAAAATTTTAGTTGTAATCTTCTTTTGTGATACAGTGGTGACTGTTCTCTAATTTTGATCACCGTGTTTTCCACAAAATAAAGGTTTTTGTTGAAATGCTTTGATTATTTTGTCAAACATGTTTAGTAGAACCGTGCTATAGCTACAGCTAATATTCCTTCAAATTGTGAGCTATGAAGATTATCAATATTTCAGAAAAAAATCAAGTATTTATAGATTTTTCTCTAATTTTGATCTCCACTGTATACACACAGTTTTCTGTTTTCTGATCATAGCAGTGAACAACTCATTCTAAAGATGATACAAATGCATCTAAAATTAATTCAAATGACAATATTTTTGTTCATTTTTGTTTACAGGGTCCCAGTGCCTTACTCATGTGCTCATCGCCCCTCTGCTGCCCACTCCTCACCAATCTCTAACAGCTCCCATCATGCCACTGGGCAGCGAATCTGCACTCCAAAAGTGGACATCATGTTCATGAAAACCCATAAAACGGCTAGTAGCACTTTCCTCAACATTCTCTTTCGCTTTGGTGAAAAACACCACCTCAAATTTGCCTTCCCCAACAGCCGCAATGACTTCTTTTACCCATCCCCTTTCCATCGCTCACAAGTGAAGGACTACAGGCCCGGAATGTGTTTCAACATCATCTGTAATCACATGCGTTTCAATGCTGCTGAGGTGGCCAAAGTGCTTCCAGCCGACACATCGTACATCACAATCCTCCGGGACCCAGCTGATCTCGCTGAGTCCTCGTTTCACTATTTTGGACACGTTGTACCTCTCACTTGGAAGCTTTCTGGAGATGACAAGTTGAGAGAATTCCTGACGGATCCAAAGCTTTACTACGACCCAGAGGGATTCAATTCGTTCTATCTCAAAAACTTGCTTTTCTTTGACTTTGGACAGGATAATAACTTAAATCCAGACGACCCAAAGCTAGACAAGGCCATTCAAGCAATCGCCAAGCACTTCCATTTGGTCATGCTTGTGGAGTATTTCGAGGAGTCGCTCATCCTGCTCAAGGATGCCCTCTGCTGGGACATGGAGGACTTGCTTTTCTTCAAACTCAATGCCCGGAAAGGTTCAACTGTTTCTAAACTGACTCCAGAGCTCAGGGCCAAAGCGCTGGAGTGGAACGCCATCGATTGGAAGCTTTACCAGTATTTCAACGCCACCTTCTGGCATAAAGTGGACGCTTACGGCCGTGAGCGCATGGCCAGAGATGTCGCAGAGCTGCAGAGCAGAAATGCAGAAATGGCTTCCATTTGCATTGAAGGAGGCCATGCTGTCGATGCAGGAAGCATCTTAGAGACTTCCATGCAGCCGTGGCAACCCATCGGTGAGAAGTCGATTATGGGATACAATCTGAAAAAGAATGTTGACAAAGCACATCGAAAGCTCTGCAGGAAGATGCTCACGCCAGAGCTGCAGTATCTCACCGATATGGGCGTCAACCTGTGGATAACAAGACTGTGGGGTCACATAAGAGAGATCCTTCACTGGTAGCTCAGAAGAAATGTTTTGCTAAGGTGAAAGGTCAGCACTGACATTATGGAAGCTTGTTTCCGCCACATAATAAAAGATTCAAATGTAATTGTGACTTTTATCTCACAATTCCACCTTTTTTCTCACTTTTTTCTTGGGTTTATGTCTCACAATCCAGACATTTTTCTAAAAAAAATTTTTTTTCTTCCACAATTCAAACTCTTTTCCCTCAGATTTGCACATTTATATCTCACTATTCAGAGTTTATATCTCGCAGTTTAGACATTTTTAAAAATGTTCACAGAAATGTGAGATATAAACTATATCTCAATATGCTTGTTTTTAACAGGCTTATTTCAGCCAAGAAATAAAAAATAAAAAGGTAATTGTGACTTTTTATCTTACAATTCTGACTTTTCTTCTCGCAATAAGCTTTTTTTTTCTCTCAGAATTGCAAGTTTATATTTCACAATTCACAATTTATATCTCACAACAAGTTTGAATTGCAAGACATATTCTGAACTGTGAAATAAAAACTTGCAATTCTGAGAAGAAAAGTCAGAATTGTGGAAGAATAATTTGAGAAAAATGTCTGAATTGTAAGCTATTAACTCTGAATTGTGAGATAAAAAGTTGCAATTTTGAGAAGAAGAGTCAGAATTGTGGAAGAAAAACATTCTTAGAAAAAAGTCTAAGTGTTTTTATTTTTTATTCTTTGGTGGAAATAAGCTTCCATAGACTTGTACACAACCAACCTAAAACTTGTTTTTCTGTGTCAGAAAGAGATAAAAACATTAAAAGACATGACTGAATAAAACATTTTCATATTTAAATGAATCTTACCCAAAATAAGTGATGACAGTCACATCTTTAACATGTTAGTTTTGTGTTCAGAAATGTACTGTAAGTCACCACTATGTATTACATGTATGTAGTGTGTGGGTGCTTGAATCAATCATAAAAAGGAATCAACTACTGTTGAATGACCTCATTATTTGAAGCTCTTATTGTTGGTGCCAATGGCAATAGCAATAATTTCTTAAACTGGTTTAGACTCATTCGGAACTTGAGCTTTACTGTTATCATCACATGAACGATAAGTAACTCCGATAATGAAATCCATGAAAGATGACAAAATAAAAACTTTATGTAACATACACGTGTCTTGTTCATGTTTCACTATCACTGTTAGCATCTCTTCTGTCTTTCAGAGTTCAGAATGGATAAATGAATAAACACAATTGATTTCTGTTGCCTTTTGTAGATGTTGCATGGGAATATACACACATTCTCTTCTCACAAAAATAGAGCTGAAGTGCATTATGAATGAGATTAACCCAGGTTAGACTCTTGCAGAAAAACCTTCTGGTAGTTGCAATTGTGCTGTTTGATAATGCACACTACCCTATCTCCGTTCACCCCCAAAGAAGAAAGGATTGGCAGTGCACCACATTGGAAGATAACCACTTCATAAATGCATTTCAGTACCATCATGCACTCATCTACCTGCCAGCAGGCCTGGAAGAAAAACCATCCTGTGTTTGAGGGGTAAGAAATTATTTTATTTGTGGTTATGATGTGACATAATGAGCTAACGCTAGTGTAATTTTAGTATCACTGATAAAATATTTGATATTTGTTTTTATTTTATATGCTCTGTTTTCATTTTAATTTCATTAAAGTTTTAGGGATTTTGTTGTGTGGGGGGGGAGGGATCATAATGGAGGCTAACGCTAGATGGGTAATTATCGGAGTATCCACTGGTAAAGGATATCTTGAAGATGTTGGTTCCTCTAAGTTATATCGTGCTGTCTTTCATTTTAATGTTCATTAAAAGTTTTTATGGGGGAGTTTGGGCGGTGTGGGTTTGTCATTGTTATTTTAATTTATATTAATTAAAAAAAATTAATTAGTCTAGATTTTCTTTTTTGTTACGTTTAGTAGCCTATCTTCTCAACTCAACGAAAATGCTGACTTGCAACAAAAATGTCTGACGCCCGGGGGTACACATGTCGGGCTGTGGGTCTGCTGACGAGTGTGGTGTGTGTACAGGTTTTTCTCGCTTACACTGGTGGGTGACTTAAAACTGAATACACCACCATGGGTACTAACTGGGTCCTCCATGGGTACAAAAGCTTATAACAACAGATGGCAGGATTTTGCTTCTATAATGGTCTGATGGGAGATTGTAAAAATGCAGAGAGAGAGGAAGTTTTCCAATGTGAGGGGCTAAGGGGTTTAAGCTGTGTGAGATAGAAAATACAGTTTGTACAGTATAAAAACCATTATGCCTATTGGGAGTCCCTACACGGAACCAACGTGTTTGTGTGTTGTGTGTGGGGTATGTTGGTGTGTGTTTGTGGGTGTGATGTGTGTATTTAGTTTTTAGTTTACGGCATTAACTGCCTGTGCTAACCGCTCTCCAGTTTTAGTCTGACCTTACCTAAGGCGCTCATCCTTACTTATAAATAAATACTCACATTTTATTTATAGCTCAGCAATTTATTTTCCAGCCATCCAGCAGACAGATAGACAGATAGATAGATAAAGAATCTAAGTGTACCGTGGTGGTCTGAAGAGTGCACAGTGGCAATTAGAGAGAGGAATAAAGCATTCCTGATTTTAAAAAGGTTAATAACTCAAGATATAGTTGTAGAATATCAGAAGAAAAAAGCAGCTGCAAGAAGGGTAATTAAAAGTGCAAAGAGAAAGTCTTGGCAGGAATTCTGTAACACAATTGGGAGAGAGACTGGAATGCATGTGGTATGGAGAATGGCCAGAACGAATAAAGAAAAGACAAAAGTCTTAGACAAAACTTTTGCTAAAGTTAATAGTATTGAAAACTTGAATGATAGGTTCTTGAAAAGAAGACAAGAGTTAAGTAAAATATGAGAATGTTTGTATGAAAAAACAAGGAGTTGATAGTAATATGGATGAGGATTTTAATTCTTTTGAGTTAAAAATAGCCATTAGCAATTCAAAGAATACAACGCCAGGGAGAGACATGATCAGTTACAGCATGTTAAAAAATTTACGGCAGATGTGTAGTCCATTAAAATACGCATATTAGATTTATATACTCATATATGTGAATGAAGGCCCTACCTCCAAGATTCGAGAATAAAAGTCCGGTAGAGTGATTATCCAGTTAGTGAAACCGGTAAAGATACAGGAACACAAATCGAATGAGTTATAGTAGGCTAGCGGGTGTGGGGGGAGGGCTGCACCAACACTGTCGTGCTGTGTCTCAAACAGGACTGAACTACAGAGGAGGCCGGAGCTACGAAATGTCGTTGTCACTGTCGCCGATAGGTGCGAGGGGAGGGTAAGTGCTATTGAAAATTGATAGTAAGACGGTTGAATTATTTTTTGGTGAGAAAACATAAAGATTTTCATCACTCATGGAGTTGTTTTTTAGGAAAAAAGATCTACAATGGATGTTCTGATATTATTTGAAAATGATGTTAAAAAAGCTCTAATAATGAAAGAATTTCTTGTTGCTGTTTTCTTTGACATTGAAAAGGCATATGACACTTTATGAAGGGAGGGACTGTTAATTAAATTAAATAAAATCGTAATGGGGGGAGAATGTATTAGATTTTTTGTTTGAGCGTACATTACAGGTAAGAATTGGTGAAGAAATGTCAGCATCGTATGATATCCTGAATGGGGCTCCACAAGGACGTGTAATCGGTCCAATTTTATTTAATGTAATGATTAATGATATATTTTAAAGAGTTAAACAAAGCATTGGGAAGGCATTATATGCAGATGATGGTGCAGTATGGAAAAGAGGTAGGAATTTAGGGAATGTAGTTAAAGGAATACAAGAATCAATAAATTAATTTGAAAGGTGGTCAGTAGATTGGGGACTGAAGTTTTCAGTATCAAAGACTCAATATATGGTTTTTAAAAAGAAAAAGAAAATGGAACAAATGACTCTGAAATTATGATCAATTGTTAGAAAGAGTGACAGAGTTCAAATATCTTGGATTAATATTTGATGAAAAATTACCTTGGAAGAGACATTTTAAGAAATTTTAAAACAAATGCAAAGGAGTAATAAATTGCATGACTTCAATAGCTAAGTGTGAATGGAGAGCAAGAAAAAGTGCACTGTTACATGTACATCAAGCCTTAATACGGTCTAGTATATGGGGGTGCAGTGTATGGTGCTGCAGCAAAATCAAAATGAAAGAAACTGGACAACATACAGTCCAAAGCACTTAGAATCTGCTGTGGAGCAATAAGATCAACTCCTCTAGATGCCATCAGGGCGAAGCGGGGGAGATGCCATTAGATTTGAGAATAGAAAAGCTTGCGATGATGTATTGGGTTAATTTACAGGGTAGTAATAAGAGTCATCGTACACGCACAATTTTAAATGATTGTTGGGAATATAAAAAGAATGGAGGGAATAGTTTTGGATGGAAGTATGAACACTTTTTCACAGGATTGTGGTCTGGAGAATGAAGAAATCTGTCCCAACATGCCATTAAACGGGGTATCGGTATGGAATATTCCTGAACCTATTGTTGAAATGAGATTGTTGGAGGCCCAGGAAAAAGCAGAAACAGCTATCTATAATCGTTTTTAAATCCATGTTTTTATAAGAGAAAATTGTGTTCTTTTTATACAGATCTTACAGATGGGTCTAAAGACTGCCCGCACTCAACAAACAGGTGGGCATAGGGGTGTAACATTCCAAGATGTAAGGGGTGCCTTTGTTCTCTTTCACAAATGCTTGATTTTGTTTTTTGGGTTGTACTAGAACATGCCCTCAAAGCCAGAGAAGCCTTGGTGGTTCGAAAAACGCATTTTTTTTCACATAATTTACATTATTAAAAATACCTTTCTCCCCAGGCTGGCACAAACGACTCGATTAGTTCCAGGTTTGATGAAGACCCGCCTTCCGAAAAACAAAATGTGTTGTGATTTTTGTGTTACTTCCCATTTGGCCCCGTTGTGATTGGCGAACAGCTTAGACGGTGTTTCAGTGCTGCCACGCCCCTTTGCTCCGTCTTTCAACAAAAGCTTTTTTGGCGAATCCGGCACTGTACTCCCTTGTGTTGTGGAAGCTGTCCTTAGTAAAATGCGCAGCCCACAATAGCAAATTGGGGTTATAATGCTCAGGAACAGAGTTAAAAATAAACTGCAACCACTGTTTCCTGACATCCCGCGCTTGGTGGGCGGAAGCCCAACACAAAGACTTTTGGGCACCGAGTGAAAAAAAAAACAAGCGTTTCAGGCTGGTCGCGCTGCACCTCAGAACGAGAATCGCATCGTCGCGTCACACCAACTGGCTTTACAAATTCAAATACATTATTTTCATGAGTGTAATATACAATAAGAATTACTCGTCGGCGCCGTTCTGCATATCTGAGAGGGAGTCTACGAGCCTAGCGCGTTGATGCGCCCAGCTACGTTGTGTTTTACTGTAAGAATTGGTCGGACATTGCCGAAAGTCTTTAACTTATACAATCACAGCAGCTCTTCTACTTCGTCGTTTTCTCTGATTGCACTTAACGCTCTGCAGCAGCACTTCTTCTTTTGTCGTCTCGTCTGATGCACTCACGTCAACCAAGCATTCTATACCACCACTCTCCGCCTGACTACCACCCCCCACGCATTCCTTTCCCGGTAGTCCGGGAAGTATTTAAATGATATTCTAATGGGTCCTTCTTTGTGATATCCAAACCCCCTGAAAACAACGTGTTGTAGTCCAAACGAGCCGTTCGTTGAATTTCTTGAAAAGGGATTTTTAAAAAAAACGAAATATCTCCCTTTAGAGTGGACTTTTGAGATTTGTAAGTTTGAAGATCTTTCTTTTTTTTTTATGCCCAAACATACACACTACCCACTGACTAAAATTAAAAAAAGGGCGCGTCACAAGAGTAAGTAAACACATATTTGAGATCCAACGTAGCGGATGCAAGAACCCCCTCAATTA
Source organism: Sinocyclocheilus anophthalmus (assembly GCA_018155175.1). Lineage (NCBI taxonomy): Eukaryota > Metazoa > Chordata > Actinopteri > Cypriniformes > Cyprinidae > Sinocyclocheilus > Sinocyclocheilus anophthalmus. The sequence continues at coordinate 146,018 of JADLZN010002101.1, read as the reverse complement.
AGACGAAATAAGGGTTGACCAGGTATTAAGGGTCGAACTATAATAATTGTCCGTATTTTCTACAGAATTAACTGCTATAATAGTAGGATTGCAGTGGGTAAAACAGATTAAGCCAAATAGGACTCCGACTGTAATTTGCTCAGATTCTTCATCAGCTCTTAAAAGTATATTGTCGCCAAAAACTGATAGAGAAGACCTGCTAGTACAAATTTATACATTACTGTATAGACTGAAAATAGAGAGTATAATTGTATACTTTTGTTGGGTACCGACACATATCGGGATAGTAGGAAATGAAACAGCAGATAAGTTAGCAAAAGAAGCTTTAAAAGAAAACCTTGGTGGATGTTAAGGTACCTCTGGGAAGAAATTAGATAAAATCAGTAATTAATATGGAAATAATAAGAATATGGCAACAAAGATGAGAAAATAGCAGCACAGGTAGTTGGTATTATAGTACACTTCATTTCCAGCGATATCGTTGCCCGTGAACCTAGTTTACATTAAAGATACTATTTAAACTGAACTGAGCTGGATCTTTAACTGAAAAATGAGTGTTGTATTCGATTGGTCATTTGTCCATTAATTGACACACTATTTTGCCTCCGTACTTAATGCTGTTCAGGCGAGAGGCGAGAGGTCCTTATTTGCTTTTGACACCATCTTTATTGTTAAAGCGCTAACATACAATAAATTTGAACTTGTGGGGCGCTTGACTTGAGCTTGACTATTATGAATCAGTAGGGGGAAAAGAACAGTTTTATGGAAGACACAGAAAGGAAGAAGTAATGATTTCTAGATTACGGATGGGTCACACAGGACTAAATTCAACACTTGCATTAATGGGGAAGCATGAAAATGGTATGTGTGATGAATGTGATGTTTTTGAAACAGTAGAGCATGTGCTCTTTAAATGTAGTAAATATGAAGATCAGCATAACAGTATTTTTTAGCAATATAAGGAACAGGCCAGTGAGTGTCGTGGACCTTCTGGGAAAGGGTTTGAGTGATAGTCAGATGGTTAAGGTGGTTTTAACATTTTTAGAGCTCACAGGATTAGACCACAGGATTTATTGTGTGAGGATCATGATAATTCTGCCCATCTCAGAGGTTGAGGAGCACAGTGTGGAAGCTGGAGGAGCTGAACATGCAGCGCCAGCTGAAGCTTGGGCTCTGATCCTCTTGGGTGGGTGCGGCATTACAAGTGTCCCCCTTTTTTTTTTCTCCCCCCCCCCCCCTTGTTGATACCCATCCAGATGTTCAATAAGTATGGTTCCGGAGGTGCGCAAGATATACAGTAGGTGGCATTTAACAAAAAGAAGAAAAAAGAAAAGACTAATAACGTCGGGACACATTTGTTGCTGTGCAGTCACACTGACCGGACCGGAATGGGTGTTCCTAACAGTCAAGGAGGTTTTGTTTTGGTTGTTTATGCTTATATAAGCTTTTATTCTTTTATTTGCTACAACCTCTTCGTCCACAAAAATGGGAAAAGACAGCATCAAAAAGACAAGATTGGGATTTGAAATGAAACATAACGTCGAGGTTAAAGATAACGTGTTTGCATTCAGCAGGAACTATTGAGCATTTCCTATAGGTATATTGTCGAAGATTTCACTGGAAACAGAAACTTTGAACGTAAGCTATTTTTTACAATTGCAGTAGATATCGGTGTTATGTGTAACTCGTCTTGTCTCAGATGCCTCACGTTACTAACTTTATTTTTTTTAAAACATGTAAAGGTTCAGCCTTGTCTTCATCTCTTTCAATTGCAACTGCGGTAATCTTTTGTTTTGTTGTTGCCGTGATCTGTTTCAGAAGTGGGGCGCTGTATAGTAACTGGCTACCCATTTGTGTAGTAGGTTTTCTGAGCTGTTCGAATGTGTCGGGTATCTCTTCAATAATTTAGCTATTACCTTCTGTTCGTTAGGTATGACGTCTTCCGTCCCTGTTTTCAGGTACATTCAACCATGTAGCAGACCTACACTCAGTTTTTACTGGAGGGAAGAAATCAGGTAACTTAAACTAGTCTGGAATTTTCACTGACTTCATTTGTGTTAGAAAACTCTGGTGAACTTTCAATCCCGTAAACACAAAACATGTCTGTGGAGTAGATCGTAATCAACATACTATATGATAAAACCACTAGAAAACTGGTATACTCGAGACTATTTTACCTTATGCGTTTCTATGGCAGTATGTATATTTTTATAAAGTCATCCGTGAGTGATAGTCCCTCATGGATGGGAAGAAAAAAAAACATAAACAAAACACACATTGCGATTGTAAACCTGATCTTTTGTATCACACTGAAAAGCTTACACTATCGTTGGTCACAGCAATTTGGCTCAAGTAGGTGTACTCTTTGTTTTTTTTTTTTTGCACTTTTTATTCAGCAAAGAGTAGTCGTAAATTTGATTCCAAAGTTTAACGAGTAAATAAAGGTCGGCATGAGCGCGCCGAGCGGTTGGTTGTGTGTTGTTATGTGACCGAGCTTGTTCTTTTTTGAAAAAAAAACTATAATGGTTTCCACTAAAATATTAAGCAGCACAACTGTTTTCAGCATTGGTGGTAATAAGAAATATTTCTTAAAATCAGCAAATTAGTATGATTTCTGAAGAACCGTTGCCATTTGAGGCACTTGGGTCGTGTAAGTGATCCCTTTCTACGCTGGATACTTGCCGAGCTGGGGTCGCCGTCAACCACGAAATACGTTACGGAGGCCCAACTTTTTAAAAAACCCTAATAATATTTCAGGATATTTATTTCAACAGCATTTTAAAAAAAAAACGTATAAACCCCAAACTTTTCCATGGTAGTGTATTCGCTATGTTGTTTGACTGATTGCACCACATATAGTTTTATTTTGTGCACTTTATGTTTGATATTGCTGGTGCATTTTCCTCTGAAACGCACTGGAATAAAATAAATGAGCCTTTTGTCATCATGTTTATAGAAATCCCACGAGCCAATTTCAGACGTCTGCCCTTTGATCACTGCAGGTGAGATTTCACTTCTTTCATGTTTGATAAAAAGTCCTTTGTGTTTCTTCTGAACAGTAAGTTAGGTCTAGTGCAATATATTCTGCTTTCATAACTCCTGATCTGGGGTTTTAAACAATGCTTTCATTTTTTGTGAGTTAAAGCTGTTGTGTCAGTGATTTATTTCAAAATAATTTTCTTCTGTTCCAGTTTAATATGCAGAGACAGGTTTTAGTTAGACTTTCTGAAAATTATGGTATTTTAAAGGGGTCATATGATGCTATTTTAAAGATCATTATTTTGTGTATTTGGTGTAACAGAATACGTTGACATGCTTTAATGTTCAAAAAAAAAAAACATAATTTTTTAAATACTGTACATTATTGTAGTTCCTCTATGCCCCGCCTCTCTCAAATGCGTAGTTTTCAACAATGCCCCCTCCTTTGACAAGCGCAGTCTGCTCTGATTGGCCAGCTGACCCAGTGCATTGTGATTGGCCGAACACCACAAGCACGCGTCGGAAATGTAACGCCCCTTATCATATGGGCTTCATAATCGCGAGCTTCAGCTTTCAAATTTAATATCAATACAGTTAATAATGTCATTAGTTTTACAATCAGTTCAAGCCGAAAGGGCAACAGAGTCGCGTGACAGACCATGATGATGCAGTGCACAAGCCGCAGTTAAGACAGCTGACGTGCTATGATTTCTGACAGATTGTTCACTCTCCCTGTGATGCTGACCCTTTTCCCTCACTCACTCACACAAACACACACGAGCGGCTTTACTCTTCTCTGCGCAAAACTCAGCCTTTGAACAGTCAATAGCAAATACTTAAACTAATAACAAAACATACTTACAGTCGCTGATTCAGAATCACCAGATTGTCATAGCAAAGTCGGAATTTTTACACCCCTTTTTTTTTTCTAAATAGCCTTTGTGCAAGCCAAGCCTTGCCCGTCTAGGTTCAAAAAAACTGCCGTCCGTAAATGCGTTTGCGACAAATTCGAAACATATAATGAACATATAATGTTCAACATGCTGTTCTGTTGTAAATAAATCTTAACCAGTGATTCCTAATTGCATCTACTTCCAGAAGGCCAAATAAAGTGCTTTTGCTTTCACACTGAAACACAGCGTCTCCCTGACATGGCTGCATCAACTCTACTGCTGTTCCTGAAACCACGCCTTCTTTCTTTGCCTGCACATTTGGGCGGCATTATGCTAATATTTCCACATAGTGACGTAGACATGTGGGGGTGTGTTAGAACGAGCTGTTTTAGGTAGGTGTGGCTGACTCTTAACTTTTATAAAGTATATCTCTTGATTTGATACTTTGTCTCAACTTTACAGATCTTCTTTATGCACCAAGAGCTTGTAACACTCCAAAGAGAAAGGAAAAATTTAAATCGCATCATATGACCCCTTTAAAACATTGCTCTGTTTATTGGAGCAGCCTGATGTGTCTCAAAAAAATCATGTGAGTTTGGGCTGTTCTTCTGTCATTTCGGTGGAAGATGGGGAGACTATTTGGAAACAATCAGTATGTTTGTAGATCCGTTTGGTGGCTTGGAAATGACACACAGGAGTTTTAGTTTAGTGTCATACTGTATGCATGATTTTTAATGTTCATCTCTTATCTCTTGCACAGTTTGTCTCTTCAGCCCTTTGAGTATCCCATGTGCACAGTGGATGGGGTCGTTTTTGACCTAATGTGAGTATATTACTTTCACCAACGGCAAAAAACGAGTCATTTGTAAAGCTGTTATTTGCATTCATGATTTAATAAAAGCTTACATTAATTATATACTTTTTTATAGTAGCTTATATTTATTATTGCATACACTACCCTTCAAAAGTTTAAGGGGGGGCAAAATTAATACTTTCATTCAGCAAGGATGCATTAAATTGATCAGAAGTAACAGTAAAGACATTTACATTGTTACAAAAAAAAATCTATTTCGAATCAATTCTGTTCTTTTGAACTGTCCATTGTCGAAAAATCCTGAAAAAGAAAACTTGGTTTCCACAAAAATATGAAGCAGCACAACTGTTTCAACATTTGATAATAATAAGAAATGTTTCTTGATCAGCAAATCAGTATGTTAGAATGATTTCTGAAGGATCCACGTGAACTGAAATATCTGGAGTAATGATGCTGAAAATTCAATCTTTGCATCACAGGAATAAATCACACTTTAAAATACTTTAAAATCGAAACAGTTGTTTTAAACTGTAATAATAATTTCACAAAATTACTTGGAATGTAATTTTTTAATCAAATAAACACAGGCTTGGTAAGCATAAGAGACTTCTTTCAAAAGCCTTAAAAAAGATTATTTGTTTTTCCCCCTCTTAGGGCATTGGCTGGATTAGAAGTTTGGTACCAACCCCATAACAGGAGAGGTATTTCCCGTTTTTTATGATGTGTAATATTTTATTTGATACGGACCATACCTTTTTAAAATCATTAGAGGTAAGCTCTCTTTCACCTTCAATACCCACGACTGCAGTGATCAAGTTCCCTGAGCAAGGCACCGAACCCCCAACTGCTCCCGGGAGCCGCAGCACGTGGCTGCCCACTGCTCCGGGTGTGTGGCTCCTACTCGCTGCTGGTGTGTGTGCACTTTGGATGGGTTAAATACAGAGCACAAATTCTAAATATGGGTCACCATACTCGGCCACACATCAAGTCACTGTCACTTCACTTTATGATTAAAAAAATCCTGCATTGATTCAACCACTAGAGGACGTCAGACTCCATTTGTGCAAAGCCAGACTTAACTGATGACAAGCACGTAAACTGGCATATTATCAACTCCATATGATGCTGTCTGTGTGTTGCCTTGCATCCTAGAGTACCAAAGCTTAAACTAAAATATCTTGTTTTACATGATTTAAAAGCACTGCAGTTTTAGAAGAAACATATTTAGTGCTTTTTTCTATAAAGCAAGCTGGTATTTAGGGTTAGAAAACCTCCTACTCTAAGTAATAAACTTGGAACTTGTTTGTGATACGGACCTTGAATCATGTGACATACTGAGTAGAGATGTGTAAGAACTTCTTCATGCAATTAGACTTATGATTTTTACTTTTCAGATAATAAACTTGGCGAAAAATCGCATAGATTTTCCTGAACCTCATATGCGGGGTCGGGCGGGGCTTTTTTGTAAAAAACCTGGGACATTAACGCAGTTAACTAAACTATTAAAATCTTTTTTTTGTTTAATAATTGAAATAAAAGATAATAGAAGAGGTATATTCCATTTAAAACATAATTTAAAATACATTAAATAGAAATAGATATTTAAAAAATGACAAAGCAATGAAAAAAAAATTAATAAAAAAAAAAAATATATATATATATATGCAAAAGGCATACCAAATTACTAAAATTTAAATGATACAAAATCATGTTATATGATATATTATAAAATAAAGGAAATTAATATTAAAACTACATTAATAATGTATACTGCTACAAATCTAAGATTTAATGCGTAATAAAACCATATTAACCACCTGCAGCAACCCAGACCACCCTAGCACTACACTAGGAACACTCTGAAAAAACATTCAAAGCAACACAACAAACTTTGGTAAAAAAAGTGCAAATGAAATGTTACGATAACCCAAAGCATTTCCGAATCATAAGTTCATTACATATTTGCCAAACGGTAGGTATTTTCTGCTTTGAGAGTTTTCTTTTTTATGTATTTGTAGTCATGCTTAATATGTTACTTAGAGGGAAAATGCTCTATTGTACCCAAAAGGATTTAAAATAATCATAACCGATGCATAAGAAATAAAATTAACATTAAAAAGTAAAAAAAAAAAAAAAAAAATTCTATGTCTTAAACAAATTACAAATAAAAGAGGAAAATAAATAAGATGAAAGTGGCAAAAAAAATGTTAAAATAACGGAAAGCCTTTCATAATCTTAATTTCATTACATGCTGCCAAACAGTAGGAATTTTCTGCTTTGAGAGTTTCATTTTATGTTTTGGAGAGTAGTCAAGCTTAATGCTGTGCTTAGAGGGAAAATAATCTATTACTGTGCTCATCTAGAAATCATTATTGAGACTATAATGAAGATATTTCACAGGCCCGCTGATGGTGGCTAACAGCGTTCAGTGTGCCAGGAGTGGATGTGGGTGTAAATTGCTGTATAATCAGTTCACTGGATGCACGTCACTGCACTCTTAATTTATGGAATAGGGGTTATAGGATCTCTGTGTGCACGATGCATGCATAATCGGTTAGCACTAGCATCAGCAAAAGTTGTGTGAATGTTTACACGGAGCGTGATGTAGGGCGTCCTGTATTTGCTCGCTTTAAAATCCATATTCAGTGTCCATCAAGGCACATGGCTGTCATCTGTAATGCATCTTTACATCTTCATAGCTGTGCATCTGAGTGAGAGCATGTCTGGACATGCCACTGTGATTTTGTGTGTGTGTGACTGTGTTATCTGAAGTATTCATGATTGATTTGCTTCACTAGATGAAGAGGAGGAAAGTAAGTGCTGGAGTTGACTAGGGCTGATGAGAAACACAGACTGTGTGTGTGTGTGTGTTTAAGTGACTTTTACAGAGACCTCTTGGACATGCCAGGACTTCTTCTCTTGTGCAGATATCATGCTCTCATGTGTTCTGCTTTACAAGTTTGTGTTTAAATGGGTAGCAGTGAGGCAGGTTATTAGATACGTGTTATGTGTGTAGGTTTACTTGTATATCACAGGGATTCCCAAACCTTTTTGTCAGCCCAGTAGAAAATATTTACTTGAAGTACCCCTTGAGATTTTAAATTAATTTTTCAATAATTGAATGTCACTTTTGCATATTCACAGTTCTCTGATGCCTGTTAATGGTCACATGACATGCAAGTAAATGCAAAATGTCAACCTTTTTTAGTAATTGTTTAATTTTGACTTTGTGTGAACTCAAACTTTTTTAGGAAACCAATCAATTTGAATAATATTATTGTTAGAGGTGTTTGCAAAGCAAGGCATCACTTTTTTATCTTGCAAATGTATTGTTATTATTTGAAATGAATTATAATTTTTATTTTACACTACAAGATACAATACTAATATGTATACCTTTAATTCATTTTGAAAAGCGTAGCACATCAGACTATACAGTTATTTAATTAAATCACAGCCATAATTTAAAAATTACACTTAAGCACCATTAATATTATAGCACAGCCCTTTGTATTTATTTAAAATATATTTTACAGTTAATTATTAGCTTTTCATCAACTCTCAAACTCCCTGCATTTCTCTCACGAACCCCCAGGGGTTTGCAAACCCTGTGTAGCATGTTTTATACACAATGGTAATTTAAAGTGCTTTACGTAAAAAATTATTTAACAATAGATCATACTGATGCTGAAGAAATCAAATTAAAAGTACAATTGATTTGCTATGTAATTAAAAACAAATTAAAAGAAAAGAAAAGAATAATTAAAACGTTGCAGTGCATTAGTTGAATGCAGCACAGTGTTCATTCAGTAAATGCACTGCAAAGCATTCTAATAGACATGAAATCACAATTGACCTCATTTATGTTCCTAACAAAAACATATTACTGTGCAAAATTGATGAATGCACGATATTCATCACCATTTATCAAAATATGATGCATTTTTCTGTGTGGGTGGGGGAAAAAATAATATTAGCCAGTACTATCAAGCCAGTTGACCAATCAAATTCTAATTGATAAAATCCATTCAGCCAGTCAGACTGCAGCTGGTGTAGTTCCTGCCATTTTTGTGTGCAGTATCCATCAGGTGGTCCGCAAACGGTCTGTAGTCTGAGACCGTCTAGCAGTCAGATGCCCAGCTACTGGGTTTATCACGGAGGGAGAGGCTTAAAGAGAAATAATCCTGAGGGTTGAAGAGCTGTATCTTATACAGTCTGAATCAGTGTGTCACTGGACACACAGTGTGGGCAGTTTAAATGTATTGTGCAGGCAATCCTCTGTTATAAATAAGTATTATAAAACTATTATCTATTATATTTTTGAACAAAAGTGTACACAAGTGTACAGTATGGTTAATTAAAGCCATACTAGCCCCAGCATTGCATCATGGTGTTTAAAATGAGTAATATTCAGTTAGCAACTTGTCTTATTATTGCCCAAACATGTGCCATATGCTAAATTAAACACAATCGGACATTAACAGGGTGTGATTACATTATATTTGAAATGTAGGTGTGTCAGAAAGTCTGACAGATATAGTCACTAACTCCTTAACTTCCTTTTTCTCTCTCTTTCTGTAGAAGCTTGAGGCTAAATCCCTCATCAAGCTTAATTTCAGCAAAAACAATGAAGGTAATGTGTGTGTGTGTGTGTGTGTGTGTGTGTGTGTGTGTGTTGTTTGGTGGGTGTGTGTGTGGTTGTGTGTGTGTGTGTGTGTGTGTGTGCGTGCGTCTAGGGTTGGGCGATGTCTACAGTGAAACATCGTGATGGACGATGACATCGGGGGGCGGGGGGGAGTTAGGGGGTGTGCCCGAAGCGTGAATCCTTATAAGGGAAAACACGATTCCTAACACCGTTTCTACACCGGATGCGAGCGGCGTGGCGTGACAATCTATAGACCACTGATCTATAATAGAGATTTATTATATATAGATCAGTCTATAGAACTCATTATAATCAGAGATGCTGTCTACACTGGTTCGGCGCGACACGACTGAGGACGATGGTGAATGATTTGCAGATCCTCAGTACCACTGACAAACAAATGAAATGTGTGGCAAGTACTGCCGCTCAAGGGCGCAACTGCATATTTGCCGAGGGGTATACAAGATCAGTGTCGGCTCCCCCTGTATTCTAGTAGCTTCTAACACTAACTCGCGCAGAAAACTTTCTGCAAATCAATGACCAAAAGTCCATTAGCTTGTGCATGGAAGGATACAAACTCATCAGGAGTGAAAAAAGTGACAAAGGTTTGAACCCCCTCCCCCCTTTTTTAATACCATAGGAAAAAGTGAAAAGTAAAAACAAGAAAAAAAATAAGTGTGTCACATAACATCCCCTTTAACTCCTGATGGCAGACCCCAGACAGTAGAACACATTTTTTATAAATTTTTATTTTCAAACACATGTACTATTGCACACTTTTTAGATGAGTAATTTGAATATATATATATATAATTTGCCTCAAAATTATTAATATTTTTGCACATTTTTATATAGTAAAATGTATTTTAAAGAACATCCGGAATGTTTTTTTTTTTTTTAAAGAGATAATTCATGGAAAATGTGCCATGCTAAGTGAAAGATTTCTGCCAAGATTTCGCCTGGTAGAAAAACAAATACTCATGAGTCATTATTCCCACTAAGACCACTAAATGGCAGCAGAGGATCATTCATTGCCTCATTTACCATTTCCACTCTAATATAGTTATTTTTACATGTTTTGCTAATGGATTTATATTTAGACATTATACAATCACTATTATAACATTTAAAAATAATTTATTTTTCAAAGTTCAGCATTGTTTTATACGAAGTATGAAGTAGCAAGAGTTTTCAACTCATTGAATCTACTTGAATTACACAGGATGGCCTATTTTGAATTTACAACGGCAATTTTCAGTGAAAAGTGACTAGTTTATATCCTTGTTTACAATCTTAGTTTCTCTCGAATGTAAATCAAATGCCCATTCACAAACATGTGTTTCCACCATTGCACCATTGCTTGTTCTCCATTCTTGCATAGGCCCACTCATGGATGTGACATGCAGATAACTATAGTCAACCTTCACTGAATTTTATATAATCAATGAACTCTGAAAAAATTATCAATCAGTGTTCAACATTCTATTAGTTGTCAAAATGAATTAATTGCAGCACTTTTGTCATACCTAAATCGAGCTCTGTACAAAGGAAATTTTTTTTCATGCATTTAAATATGGTTTCATTTTCTTTTCATTTTCGTACAAATTAAGGAAAAATTTGCGCATATTTTCTAGTACTTAACTGCACTGTGCTCACATTTGGCCTACTTGTTCATTAAATTATAAATAAAAAAAATTACATAGCCTATAATCTTGCGCCCTATTGTGATCTCGAAATGCAGAATATTTCAGTAGGCTGCATGCATTTTAGAGACGTTCTTAAATGTAATGCACATACACGCATGCGTTTTGCAGCTTTAATCGCCATTTCTGTAATTTCGTGACTTAACTGACGATGTACGCTCGTGGTTTATTTATGAAGTGAGCGTGCGCCTCATATTCACGTACCATTGAAGAGTGTGCGCCCTGAGCACAGTAAAATGACTGACAGGACAGGAAAGTTTGTTTTACTGACATATAACAATATCTCATCAGACCGCAGTTCCCTGTTGTTCTACTGAAGCTCATTTGGCACATGTACCTTTTCCGCGCTCGTTTGACTAGCGCCTGGCGCTGAGGTGAAGTTGGAGTGTGCGTCTGAAAAGTCTCCCGTTTGTTGTTGTCGTAAAGAGATACGGCCGTTCCGCGTCTTTATAAGATTTTTATAAATACATTTTGAACTCATTAAAATGCAAAAAACAGTTCAATAAAAATGTTGCATTAATTATTTTTAATAACTAAGCTTTTGATTTTATTAGATTAAATTAGATTAGATTATTTGATCGTTTTATTGAAGAAAATTTTGGCAAAATGGCGATGTGTGGCCAGGGGCGTAAATTTCATCGAACAGTTGGGGGGGGCAATAAACATAAATTTTCTCGAGCAATTTTTGAAGGGGACATAAATAATACAGCTAAAATTGTACTTGTAAGGATATGTATACACAGAGGAAAGCCTTACTACTTTTATTGTAGCAGGGAGACCGTGCCAAATTAGACAAAACTTCAAGCTGTTGTGCTCGCGCTGAGACCGCGCTCATGTCTGTTGTGGACATTACTGTCTGTCACAGTGTTGCCAAGTCCACGGTTTTCCCATGGAATTGGGCTGGGGGGTTGGGTTAAATAATTGTGTTATAATAACCCCTACAAATACAGCTCTATTATATACACTATAAACAATTTAAAGGAGACAGACATGTAGATGTTTATGAAAGATTTTTTCTCTGTTTTGGAGGGATGATTATTTTTTAAATCATACCCTATTTATTGCATCAAAATTTGTTAATAGGTCTACTTAACTATATTTAAGGGTGGATAATTTGATCAGTTGCAACAATACATAACTGCAATAACTTTGTCTAGTGCTCTTATGAAATTTTATAGCATGATTTGTGAAAATGTAACTACTATACTGAAAGAAATAGCATAGACTTCTTCATGACTAGTTTTTGCGTATTTCATTTAATTCTGTAACCTACTTGTTCTACAGATCTGCATACTAGTGTTAAATGCTACTGTTTTTGACAGCATTGATAACATATATGACAGATAATATCATGATAATTTTTGCGTTTCCCTTACCGAATGTCGTATCCTGTCAGCAAAAACCTGTCCATGGGCTTTTTTGATTGCTTTGTTTAAGTGCCAGCGATGCAGTGTTGCCAGATATTTATATGAAAACAAATTGTTTTTTTAAATCTCTATAGGAACGAAATTATCTCCAGCGTTTGCAAATAGATCACGATCTCGCTGACTCCTAAACTGAACTTCCTACTTTATTAACTTTCTAAAGTGTTAAATTAATTGGAAAAGACAAGTCCAAAAGCGTTTATAATAGCTGGAGGCTGCGCCCGCGCCTTCACTCACAACTCTCTCAAGCCTCGTTCAAGCCTCGGCGTCTCGCAGCGATCATTTTCGTACCAGGGACGCTAAACATTCTTGCAAACTGTCTAAACTGAATTATACAGGTGCATCTCAATAAATTAGAATGTCGTGGAAAAGTTCATTTATTTCAGTAATTCAACTCAAATTGTGAAACTCGTTGTATTAAATAAATATCAATGCCCCCCCCAAAACACAGACTGAATTAGTTTAAGTCTTTGGTTCTTTTAATTGTGATGATTTTGGCTCACATTTAACCAAAACCCACCAATTCACTATCTCAACAAATTAGAATACTTCATAAGACCAATAAAAAAAAAATTTTTTAGTTAATTGTTGGCTTTCTGGAAAGTATGTTCATTTACTGTACGTGTACTCAATACTTTGTAGGGGCTCCTTTTGCTTTAATTACTGCCTCAGTTCGGCGTGGCATGGAGGTGATCAGTTTGTGGCACTGCTGAGGTGGTATGGAAGCCCAGGTTTTTTTGACAGTGGCCTTCAGCTCATCTGCATTTTTTGGTCTCTTGTTTCTCATTTTCCTCTTGACAGTACCCCATAGATTCTCTATGGGGTTTAGGTCTGGTGAGTTTGCAGGCCAATCTAGCACAGTAACACCATGGTCATTTAACCCACTTTTGGTGCTTTTGGCAGTGTGGGAAAAACCTGCTGGAAAATGAAATCAGCATCTACAAAAAACTGGTCAGCAGAAGGAAGCATAAAGTACTCCAAAATTTCTTGGTAAATGGGTGCAGTGACGTGTTTTCAAAAAACACAATGGACCAACACCAGCAGATGTCATTGCACCCCAAATCATCACAGACTGTGGAAACTTAACACTGGACTTCAAGCAACTTGGGCTATGAGCTTCTCCACCCTTCCTCCATACTCTAGGACCTTGGTTTCCAAATGAAATACAAAACTTTCTCTCATCTGAAAAGAGGACTTTGGACCACTGGGCAACAGTCCAGTTCTTCTTCTCCTTAGCCCAGGTAAGACGCCTATGATGTTGTCTGTGGTTCAGGAGTGGCTTAACAATAGGAATACGACAACTGTAGCCAAATTCCTTGACACGTCTTGTGTGTGGTGGCTCTTGATGCCTTTACCCCAGCCTCAGTCCATTCCTTTTGAAGTTCACTCAAATTCTTGAATCGATTTTGCTTGACATCCGCATAAGCTGTGGTTCTCCTCGGTTGGTTGTGCATCTCTTTTTCTTCCCATTTTTTCTTCCACTCAACTTCTGTTAACATGCTTGGATACAGCACGCTGTGAACAGCCAGCTTCTTTGGCAATGACTGTTTGTTGCTTACCCTCCTTGTGAAGGGTGTCAATGCTTGTCTTCTGGACAACTGTCAGATCAGCAGATCCTTCCCCATGTTGTGTACCTGAGTGAACCAAACTGAGAGACCATTTTGAAGGCTCAGGAAACCTTTTCAGGTGTTTTGAGTTGATTAGCTGATTGACATGTCACCATATTCTAATTTGTTGAGATAGTGAATTGGTGGGTTTTTGTTAAATGTGAGCCAAAATCATCACGATTAAAAGAACCAAAGACTTAAACTACTTCAAGTCTGTGTGCATTGAATTTATTTAATACACGAGTTTCACAATTTGAGTTGAATTACTGAAATAAATGAACTTTTCCACGACATTCTAATTTATTGAGATGCGCCTGTACATGTCATGCAGGCATTCATATGAGGAGTTTAACAACAAATTAGTCATTCAAATGCCAGCTCAACATCGTGATGTCTATATCAGCCATCGGCGATGGACGATGGCATCATCTATCGGCCCTACCCTAGTGTGTGCGCACGCTCGTGATCCTCTTACCTGGCCTGCGTCAACAACAAAATGTGCTAATGACAAGAGATAATGGATTGAAGTCCTCTACAGTGCATATTCTGTCTTTATCTCCTGTACTTTAGGGAAGTACCATTGTCCTGTGCTCTACACAGTGTTCACAAACAACTCCCACATCGTTGCCAACAAAGTCACAGGAAATGTTTTCTCTAATGAGGTAAAACGCACTACATCCCACATGTTTCAAGGGCCTTCTTATATGGGACCATACTCAATACTTCTGTAGCATTTTTTTCTCCCTGAAGTCCAATTATAATGTTATTCAAGTTTTCTTGCACCCAAAACTGTCATAATTCAATTTTTCAGTCATAATTCTTTCCTTTTTTTTTACCCATTTTATTTGTTTTAAATTAAACATCTTGTTTTTCTACTAAAGGAATAGTTTACCCAAAAATGAAAAAAAATCTGTCATTAAATCATCTTAAAAATTATTTATAAATCTTTTCTAAATTGATATTTATTTGTATAAAATTCTAAATTCGTTAATTAAAAAAATATCTTAAATTATTTTATTTATCAATTTAAATGAATGTATTCACTCTTGTGTTGGATTTTTTCTTCCATGGAACACAAAGGGATAATTTAATTGGAAGTTCATGTTGTTCTTTTCTGTTCAAAAAGTATGTACCATAAAAGTAGTCCATATGACTCGTGCACTGTTGCAGGTTTTCTGAATCCATATAATTAAATTTAAGTCATTAATGCAGTTGTGACATCACTTCCATGATTTCTGAATGACCCATTTTTGCTGTTCAGTTTCCATGCATTGTGGAAAATGTAGGTCTACACTAAAGAGCATGGAAAATCCGGTTGTTCATGCCCCCTTTAATATCATGCTTACGTCAGTCATTTATTATTGATGCAATAATCTTCTTTAATCTGTATAAATGTGTACATGAATAGTCAATATTCTGTGGATGTGTGTTTTGTTTAGGCAGTGGAACAGCTCAACATCAAGACAAAGAGTTATAAAGACCTGTTGACAGATGAACCTTTTACTCGCCAGGATCTCATCACACTACAGGTGACAGGCACAGAGAGAGTGTGTTTATGACTGTTGAGTATGGTTAAGCGATGTCGCATGAGTGAAGGTGCTGTTATATCAGCATGGCTGTGATTTCATACAGATTTTAGTTACAGCTTTTAGCCAGTTAGTTTGAAGTTTGTATATGGCTGTGTGTCAAAACCTGTGCTTTTTGTAGGATTACAGTGTTATGAAATGGCAATGTACAGTCTGTTCACATCCACAGTGATTACAGCTGTCGAGAGAGAGACAGACAGTCAGGCTGATTCTGATGATTGACAGACAGGAAATCATTTGCATGCCACAATAATAAATATCTTCTCAGCTTTTATAATAATTATTCTATTGTATTAGGAATAGAATTTCTCATATTTTCAAGTTTTTCTTTTGAACTATATTATATATAGATATATATAGATAAACCAATGGCTTTAATCAATACAATTTAAATTAAAACTTTTTAGAGTTGTTTTTTTTTATTATTTAAATAATTTTAGTACTTAAACCTTATTTCTGTTACTTTTGCCAACTCAACCTTTCTAATTTTCATTTAAGGCTTTTTTTAAGTTTAATGTTTTTTTTTTAAATCGTTTATTGATTTCTAATTTTATTTTACTTTTATTTCTGCTTATTTCAGTCACCGCGAACAATTTTTAATAGTATCTGTTTTAGTTAACTATAACAATACTGATCCCACAGTCATTTAATCGGGATGAATGTTAAAATACTGTTTCCACATGTTAACATATGATTTGTACACAAGTTTCAGCTGTTTTAATCAAATGTTAATGACTGAATGAAAATTCAGTTTTGCCATCAAGAATAAACTACATTTAAATTATTTTAAAATAGTAATATTACGCATTATGACTCTTTTTACTGTATTTTTGATCACATAAATGCAGCTTTGGTGAGCATAAAAGACTTCTTTCAAAAACATTTTAAAACATCTTATTGACCCTAAACTTTTTAATGGTAGTGTTGAGTTTTATGTTTACATTTTCTGTGCATTTGTATGCAATAATATGGGAATACAGAATCTGTTGTTAAATGTATCGTTTGACAGCCCTTATGTAAGTATAGAAGTCTGTGGTATGACAGGGAAACGTGGGCATGTGTGAAAGACACTGTAAACTGAATCCGTGTTTTCTGTGTGTGTTCATCTGACCTCCAGTGTCCTGTATTCATAGAAAGCAAGCAAGCCATGCTGTCCTTGCATGGTTTATTTTGGGTCAGGGAGAGAGTTGATGGGTGTTATGGGGGGTGTTTGGAGAAATAGAAATGGACTTGGAGTTATTTTCGGGTGAGATTAGGCCGTATGGCTCAGAGTGGGAGCTTTGGACGTGTCTATCCCTGGAGCTCGTCAGGGAGGTGATGGGCGGCGGGGTTTTCAGACTGACACAGAGGTTATTTTGGGAGCCATGTGGGGTGGGAAAGCTGGGGGAGTTTTAAAAGGATTAATGGGGGGAATATTTGAAAACAGAGAGATGGTTGAGTGGGAGTTTAGCTAAAATAGCAGGACTGAAGCAGGCTGTGGTACAGTTTCACTGTCTGACCTATTTGGAATGGATACTACGGTGGTCACTCAGAGTGGAGGAGAGAGAGAGAGATGAGAAGGTCCTGAACTTTCTTTTGTTAGTGTGTGAGTGTGTTGCAACAGACGAACCCTCAAACTGTTCAGCCAGCAACATTTCCACTAAACTGATAAAACTGTGCCAAAACAAATTCATTATAGTGTTTACTTGTCTTTCTATTTAGGGAAAAATATGATATGAGCTGTTTTATAACAGTTGTGCAGTCCTGAATCAAGTATTTATTAGATTTTTTTACTTAAAGGGGTCATATAATGCTACATGCACTTTTACAAGTTGTTTGAACTGAAATGTGTGTTGGCAGTGTGTGTACACAACCACCCTAAAATGATAAAAATCCACCCAGTGTTTTTTTTTTATCTGCTCAAATCTTTACCCCTTTCTCAAATCGAGCCGATCTCAGATGCCTGTCTGTGTGACGTTACAAAAACAGGCCCCTCCCACGATAGTTTGATTGACAGTAGCGTTTCAGCACAGACTGGACTGGCGTCTTACCTTAGCTCCGCCCTGAGTGAGCTGTCATCAGTCCTCCATTTTCACCACCGGAGCAGATGTAGACAAGAATGACTCCTAAGCGATTGAGGTGTTCTTTTGTTGGATGTAATAATGAACATAGCAGTCATCATTTACTCACGACATCTGAGCCGCTGAAGACGCAGTGGATTACGTTCGTTTTTGAAGGGAATGCGCCCCCGATCAACCTAAATGCGTCTATGTTCGCGCGAATCATTCGTGATCCAGCTTCACCTACAGAAGAAGTGAGTGTAAGGTTTTTTTAATGAATCTTTGCAAATAGCCTTTCCTAATATTGTGCTAATTAGCAAGTTTCACGATGAATGCGGCTAAAGTAAACGGACTCTCTGAGAGCGGCTCGAAGAGAGGGGCGGGGTCAGCAGAGCTCATTAACATTTAAAGAAAAATGCTACAAAACTGCTTGCTCTGAAAAGAGCTGTTTTTGACAAGGTACACTACTTTTACAATACCATTGAGAAATTTTGACCAAACTATGTTACAGACTTTTCATAAAAATCATATCAACTTGTGGAAATGGGCATCCTATGACCCCTTTCATTATCTCTACATAGTTTTGTCAGCAAATCCACAGATGTCTATCCACATCTCATTTTGTCCTTTTATATCACAGGATCCTACGAATCTGGATAAATTCAATGTCTCTGACTTCTTCCATGTGAAAAACAATATGAAAGTCCTCGACCCTGGTGAGTTCAGTGTTTTCAGTGCAGTACAAAAAGTGCAGTTAATTTCAGCAAAGGCCTCAGTATTTTGGGAACAGCATACTGCTCTTGCAGTATATAGTGTGCAAATTTTGTGTGCAGCAGTGTCTTATTGTTTCAAATTAAAATGAACATAAAGACATAAATAATAAAAGCTAATTATAAAATTTATCACTGAATAAAAAGTTTATTACAATAATAATTGCAAAATAACTGCAGTTTAACAAGAGCCACTATATTCCACAATGCAACAGATTGCAAAAATCATTGAAAACATTATTTTTTAAATTTAATTACAATTGCAAAGTTTTCTGTTTCAATATATTTTAAAATGTAATTTATTTCTGCGATGCCAAGCTGAATTTTCAGCAGCCATTTTTGAAGTATTAAGTGTCACACGATCTTTCAGAAATCATTGTAATATGCTGATTTGCTGCTCCAGAAACATTTCTTATTATTATCAATGTTAAAAACAGTTGTGCTTTGTTTGTGTTTGTGGAAACCTTGATTTAAATTTTTTTTTAAGGAATAGAAAGTTCAAAATCACAGCATTTATATATAAATATTTCATATGCAAGGTAATCAGGTTTTTGTGACTGTTGTGTTATATTGTAGAGATACTTTTATAAGCTCCATTTTTTGTTATCCCCTACAGATGAGGAGAAAGCCAAGCAGAGCCCATCATACCATCTGAAAAGCACAAACATGGAGACGCGAGAAACACTAGCAGAGCTCTACAGGGACTATAAAGGAGATGAGCTGTTGGCCTCCACCATGAAAGAGCCAGAAGCCAAAAAAACAGACAAGCTCAATGCTGTGAGTATTTTAAGCTTTTGCCTTTCTAGCTGTAGTCAGGGGCAGATGCTTCTCTCTCCTCTGTGTTCATTGATTCATTTCTCTTTTCTTTTTGTCGTCACTTTGAAGTGGTTATATATCACAAGAAACACAGACACTAATACTGTTTGAACTAGTTGGGCTACACTATCTAGGTTTGAAATTGGATGTCAAATGGTTACTAAACACAGTACCAAAATTGTTTATCATACAGAAGAAATGAAAATGTTATCCACACATATCAAAACTAAAAATATAGAAGTCTTAATGATAGTAAAAACAACGTTTAATTCTAAAAGGTGGAAATAAGCTCAATTTAAATGAATCTAAATTACATCTGTCATTGGTTCAAAAAATACTTGATTAACATTTGTATTCAGCAAGGACACGTTAAATTGATCAAAAGTGACAGTTAAGACATTTATATTACAGAAGATTTCTATTTCAAAAAATGCTGTTCTTTTTAACTTTATTCATCTATCATCAAAGAATCCTAAAAATATATATAATTGTTCCTGGAAAATATTAAGCAGCACAACTGTTTTCAACATTAACAATAAATAAAAATAGTTTTTTGAGCGTCAAATCGGCATATTAGAATGATTTCTGTAAGATCATGTGACACTGAAGACTGGAATAATGACTGAAGCTGAAAATTCTGCTTTGCATCACAGGAATAAAATACACTTTAAAATATATTAAAATAGAAAAAAATATTTTAAATTGTAATAATATTTCAAAATATTATTTTTATTGTATTTTTAACAATTAAATGAAGCCTTCGTAAGTGTAAGAGACTTCTTTTAAAAGCATTAAAAGCCTCATACAGACCTCAAACTTTCAGCAGTGTGATAATGGGTGCTAATGGGGTCTCCTGTGAGGTGTTTAGGGCCAGATAAAACAGTTGTGTGCAGTGCTGTTTGGGTCACAGTGAAGTATCTTGCTGTGTCTGTGTATGCGTGTATGTAGACGTGTCTGTGCATTATGAGGTGATTTGCCTCTCATACTCTACCACCATCACACAGCAACTGGAGCAGAAGAAAACGCCTCGCAGGATCCTCAAACAACCACATTCGCTCAGCAAGATTCACAATTTCATCTGAATGTCATGTCAATTTTTTGCATTTTTGTTTTAATGATCTAAATTTAACATACCAATTAGTCACTTTCTGAGAGACGACACCGGATAAGATACCTGGTATCTAAACCGTGAGGGTTTTTTTCATACTTGATCTGCGATGGTTTTAAGTGCGTCTCTGGCTGTGTCTCAAGTCTTCTTTTAGCCCAGGTTGAAGTGTGTCTGCCCCCGTGCTTTTAGTTATATTAGCTTTGCTTGCTCAGCCAATTCACAGTGCAGGCATTGAATGTAATTGGCTTGACTTTTGGCATGAATGCCAGTCTATTTCAGCCATAGTTGTGCTGGATTGGCATTGTGACGCTGAAATAGACTGGCATCCAGGCCCACTCTCCTACTGATTTAGCTTTGCCATTTCTATGCCATACTTAGACAAGGATGATATCCCAAATATTAACTATTACCATAATAACTATTACTATTACCATTTTTGATTACCATTTTTGAAGGCCAAAATTTCAACAAAATGTGTATTTTTCTTTTTAACCGTTATAAACAGTGATTAATTTAAATAATAAAAAAATGCATTATTGATTGTGCATTGTTTATGCTACAGAAATAAATACCTTAATGTGACTTATATATACATAATAGAAAATAGTTATTTTAATTTGTGATATTACATAATATTACTGTTTTACTATATTTTGATCCAATAAATGCAGTTTGTTAGGCACATAGACATGCAAACAAAAAAATCTTACCGACCCCAAACTTTTGTGTAGTGCAGTTTATCACTTTAACCTCTAAACTGTCACCCGTCCCCTCTGTGGGAGGCCTACGTTTACTTCACTATATTACAATTAAATCCTAATCTAATCATGACAAACTATATATCGTTGGAAAAGGTCTAAGACTCCTAAATAGATATTTTACCACTGTTTTTTGTTAAAAAATGATGTAGGAAAAGTAATAGATTAATTTATGACAAGAGTGCACCTCTAAAATCTACATCATAACAGGAGTTCTGACCTTTGTCACAAAAAGTCTTCTTTGTTGCCTTTTTCTCCATCACACTTTAGAAATCATCAGGAATTATATATCAATTGAAAACTTAAAATCTCAAAATTCATCCTTTGAAAACCATTTTAAAATCAAACGTTGCATTACCATGAAAATGGTACATCAAAATCATGTTACAAAATATTTTCATTCATGAATTATAAAAATGTAAGTTTGGATAGTGCACTTTCACGTCTATATTCAAAAATGTGAGTGACAATTAAGGGGTTAAATTAATTCCATTGAATACTGAAATGTAAAATGGTAAAGAAAAGGCTATTTTGTTCACTGTTCATTTAAGATTAGTAAGCCAGCTGGGAACACAGACCTGTTGAGAAGAAACATCTGCACATAGACCCATCCAAACGCACCTGAATTGCCCCACAGGAATCAATAAAGCATATCCACCTGTCTGTCTGTCTTCACAAATGGGTGATAAAACACTATTATTAAGTGTGATAGACACATTAGGAGGTGTTAGAGTGATGTCATGCATGTGAAGATCATTTAGCTGTTTTGGATGTGGGTGTTAGAGCTTATTTTGTCTTATCTGGAAAGTCTTATCTGCTAAACATGTCTGTCTCTCTTTCTTCAGGCTCACTATTCCACTGGAAGAGTGTCTGCCTCTTTCACATCTACAGCTATGGCTCCAGCCACCACCCATGAAGCAGGTAATGGAGTTATAAATGAAACTTGCTTTCCTTTCTTACTCATACCAATTTTAGCCAGCTGACCATTTTAGCTAGCTCTTGTCACATTTGTGACAAGGACCACACAAAACCAGTCATAAGGGTCAATTTTTTAAAATTGAGATTTATACACCACCTCAAAGCTGAATAAATATTAATTTCCATTGATGTATGGTTTGTAGGATAGGACAATATTTATTGATTATAATGAATCACCATCACCATGTAGTACACCCCCAATATGGCTATTCAAACCTCTGACGTTAGCTCAGACAACAAACCTATCTATTTCAAATCATGGCAACAAAAGGAATAACACACCTCTATCATTATTAAAAATAACAGATTATATCATTTTAACACACAGGCCGAATATGGTTTGGGGGGAGAACAGTAATCTACATATCAAAAATGAAAATCCCTAATCAAATCCAAGATTAATGTAATTAAAAATAACCACTGCATCCTCTCAGTTGACTGGAGAGAATTGATGTATATCTTTATTGAGAAATTATATCCCAAAACTCTATAAACTTAAGGTAATTCAATCAAACAAATAACGTTACCAAGTGCTAAAAGGGGAAAATGACTGCTTCCTCCCCCAACAGAGACTTCTGGAAAGAATTGTAGTATAGATTCTATGAATAGCAATACCAAGCCTACAAAACTATTACAGACAGATAATCACAGGACTCACTCACTCAAAGGAAAAAAATGTAAACTGGTTACGCGACCACGATATATGCTCACAAAGCACAATGGGCAGCACGAGGACTATTTGCAATGCCACATGGACATGCCAAACCGGTGTTGCTCAGTTTGGATATTAGTGACCGAATAAACTTTCCATCATTTTATGGGGGGGGGGGAATGTAGGATTCCTCTGTCTCCATCACTTTGTTTACTGGGTAATACTACAGAAATTGATAATCTTCCGATTAAATACAAAAATCCACTCCTCATCTCTCTAACTATCGCCAAAAAATAATTCTGTTAAACTGGAAATCAAAAAATTTATACATATCAACTACTGGACTAACCTTCTTATAGAATATATTGCATTAGAAAAAATAACATACACAAACAAGAAAAATATATTTATATTTACAGACATCTGGAATCCATTTCTGACTTCTTAATATACATCAGAAACCTGGCACCGGACACACGCACTTTCCCAACAACAATTTTACAGACATAGATAGAGAAGGGGAACAAGGGGAATTAATGTAATATGTGTAGATATACAGTATGCATGTGGATATGTTTATGTATGTGTATATACTGTATGTACACATGTACTGATGTATATTATTGATATAATGTATTGTTTTATTATTATATATTTTCTCTATTATAATAATACCACCGAATATGGTTTATATGTACATATGCAATCTACACATTCCTCCTCCTTCCCTTTCGTTCATTCATTCACTTACTTGAACTAATTAGTCCTAATTTTAGTAGTATTACTATATGTATTTGATAGTATATAATTGAGAATTTTGGGGAAGGGTGAGGACAACACCGATAAAGAAAGCACTAATAAGAAAATACTAAGAACATGTTATACTCCTTAGGTGTAAATAAGTTTTTTTTTTTTTTATTATTAGTATGATTATTTAGTTAGTATTATTTAATTATTTGTTCTTCCTGCCTTTGGTCCCCAGTGACATCCTGGTATGTATTGGTCTAGGTGGTAGTTGAAATATGGTGGAGGAGATGAGTGGGGCATGGGGGCTATGTGGTCTCCCGCGTCTCTCTGACTCTCTGTTCTTACATGGAATCTATTTCACCGTAGCTGGTTGTTGACATGCATTGCCTCGCTTTTTAAATGATCACGTATAGCTAACAATACATGCACACCTAGTAAAATTGCTTGGCACACTGGGGGTATGTATTTATGTGTATATATATATATATATATATATGTATGTATAAGGTTGTCCAAATGAAAGTTTCTGTAGCAATCAAAATAAGTAGATATTTACACAGTAGGAAATTAGAAAATATCTTTATGACACATGATCGTTACTTAATGTCCTAAGGATTTTAGGCAGAAAAGAAACAATCTCTAATTTTGACCAACATGTATTTGGCTTATTGCTACAAATTACCCCAGCGAACTTACGAACTGGTTTTGTGTCCAGGGGTCACATTTGTGTGAAATAGGCATCAGGTATTGGAAAGGTAAACATAATTGTCCTATGAGTATTCTCAGGTTCTTTTCTTGTTCGACCTCAGGCCATTCTAGAGTAGGTAAGTTGTTTCTCATCAGAAAAAGGGATGGAGAAATTGAGTGAATGGGTGCCGTCAGAATGATAGTCAAAACAGCTGATAAAAACATCACATAATCCACATGACTCCAGTCCATCTATTAACATCTTGTGAAGCTTGTGACTACCCATAATCCATAATAGTGCTTCCTCCAGTGAAAAAGTTCATCCCCTGTTGTCCTCTCACATCAGAATCCAGCGACATATGTTTTTTAGAGATGTTATGGACTGTTTGATCAATGCATATTTCTCTCCTGATTCAGATGAGATGGAGAAAGCAATATTATGGATAAAGGACTCATATTTTACCCAGAACCAACCATTGGAAGTTAAATAATGATGGATTGTACACGCTTTTCGCGGTAAAGGGAATTGTTATGGAGGGACTGGAGTCCTGTGGATTACTTGTTTATTATTGTGATGTTTTTATCAGCTGTTTGGACTCTCATTCTGACAGCACCCATTCACTGCAGAGGATCCTTTTGTGAGCAAATGTGATGTGATGCAGAAACAAATTCATCCACATCATTTTCAGCAAATTTGCATTTCTGGGTAAACCATTCCTTTAATGCCTACATATCCTGAATGCATTAAGTTGCTTTGGGTTCAAACATCTGCTAAATGTGCAAATGTAAATGTCACCATGACCATTGCAATACCTGAAACTCCTGGCAAGTGTTAGTATTTTATTCTCATTTAGAGTGAATCTGGCTTCAGTATACCTCTGGAAACCATCTGGCAGCTGTCAAATTGGTCTTGCATACCTGTTCATTCTCTTTCAAACTAGTATAAGGCTGTAATGATACAAAAATGTTGTGAATGCTATCCGCTGCAGAGAATGAAAATATTTGTCTTGTGATTTCAGATGCTATTTCCGATGATACCGTTCGCTACCAGTATGTTAAGAAGAAAGGCTATGTCCGCCTGCACACAAACAAAGGAGACGTGAATGTGGAGTTGCACTGTGATAAGGTAACGCCATATGAAACTGTCAAACACTAACACAAACCTTAGTTAAGTATATTTGTTGGTGGATTTAAACTTTTAAAGGTTTTTCTTTCTTTTTTTTACACGTCATCATGCGTGCTCAATATCTAAATGTGATATTTCTGGCTCTGTTTGACACTTTGTTTGCTGTCACACTGTCAGATCAAGGCCAGATCTGACTAGTTAGAGGGTAAAGGAATGAGAAAATAATTGATACTTATAGACTTATATACAGTGGTCCAATTTTGGACACTTAAGTCACGCTTTCATTGCATTAGATACAAAACATCAAAGCAAGTGGCATCTGCAAACAATTGTTGCTAGAGCTTTTCTCAAAACTAACTTCATATTTATGTGCCAATTTTTCAATTATTTTTAACCAGCTGGTCTTAAGGTCATGTTTTTGTATGTATGAAATCAGTTCCAATCAAGTTCGCACAGATGTTCAAGCAGATTAACTACAGTGTAATATATCAACAGTAAACATGTTTCACAGAGTTTGACAACTGGTAGATATTTTCATATATTTATATTACGGTTCAAAAGTTTGGGATCAGTAAGATTGTTTTAAAGACATTAATACTCTTATTAATAGGACCCATTATTGATCAAAAGTGACAGTAAAGACATTTATAATGTTACAAAAATTTTTATTAAGAAGCACAACTTTTATTAATAAGAAATGGTTCTTGAGCAGCAGTCAGTATATTAGAATGATTTCTGAAGACTTGAGTATTGACTGCTAAAAAAAATCAGATTTGCCATCACAGGAATAAATGACATTTTAAAACACATTTAAGTAGAAAATAGACATTTAAGATATTAAGTAGAAAAGATATTTTGATAAAATAAATGTAACCTTGCTAAGCAGAAGAGACTTTAACATTAAAAACTATTAACATTATAAACTTTAAAAAAAATCTTACTGACCTCTTACTTTTCGAATGGTAGTTTATTTCTTATTTTAAACTCTAACAAACTTTGTAAAATGGTTTGTTTGAAAAGTGTGCTTATGCTATGTGTGTTTCAATAAAATTATACTTGTTTGATATTTTGTATAGTTACATTTTATAAATACATTTTTAATTGTGGCTTAAATTAGCAGAATTTCTGCAAAAAATGTCCATTGTTTATTGTAGTAATGCACAGAGCACAGCTCACACAGAGGTTACTTTCAAACAAAGCAGCTTTTTGTTGGTCAATGCAGCAAATTCACGTATAGCATATATACAATTAAACTCCAATTCAGACTAGCTTATAAAAACACAGACCTGCCCAGATGTTTCTGGATTGAGCAGGGGTGTGGTAGAGGTGTGTATGTTTAATGCACTTTGCTCTCTGTGTGTGTGTGTGTGTTTGTGTGAGTGAGTGAGTGAGTGAGTAGTGGTCTAAAGGCCGTCTTGTCTGTACATAATATATAATTCATCCATTCAGAGTGCTCAGTGTCACTGACACACTGCAATGCTTACAACATGAGTGTATCACTAGTATTTTCTTGTTTTTCTTACTCTGGTCTGTTATAGTTGCCTGTTTGTTTTTGCTGTTAATCTCAGATACTTTCTCTTTGTGTCCTTTTCTAATGTGTTCTCTCTCTTCTATTTCTTTGATGTGCTCTGTATCCCACTGAGCTTGTAAAATCATCTCTGCCATAAAACACTTCCTCTGAAAAATTGTGTTCGTTCTGGCCTTGCGCTGGCGGTAAACCGTACCCATTGTTCTCTCTCCTCAGCTGAGCAGATGCAGGGTCCCTGTTCTTATTTATGTGAGAGCGCGTGCCAGGCTCTCACTCCTGGGTCAAACCTGCACATCAATCACTTTATATCTATCATTTAGTGTTTTACTTTTTTTATCACAGTTGAGGGAAATTTGTGAGCTTTGTCTTTACTGACTTTTTAATTAAATATATAATATTCCATACGCTTAAATCACGTTTATTGCATTTTAGCACTATTTTATCACTTTTATGAACACTTTGGCTCAGTCTTTAATTGATGCAGTGCACAAAAGCAGCAGACAGTCTTTACAAGGCCACAGGATAAAAGACTTAATTTGTTAAAAAAAATTCCTTGAATTTTATATTTACATTTAATCTAAAGTTTAGGGAACATTGTGAAAAAAAAGAAGTACTTTGTCCTATTCCAAGTGTGCAGAGACGGCTATTAAATGCATCCACTAGTAGCATGCGTGCGTGCGTGTGCGTGTTTGTGTCAGTGTGACTTGGGAACCAATGTAAGCACTGCCTAATGGACACAGAAACCGTATTTCATGCTCTTCTTAGTCCTAGTATCTAGATGCTATTTTTGTGTCTTTTCATTGGCTGTGTGCTTTATCAGGATAAAGAGGAGAGGTCACATTGATAAGAAAATTACCCTCTGCCTTCTTTCTTCCTCTCCTCCACTCACCCCCTCCCTCCTGTGGTTTGCTTGCATTTGTGATGATTCTATTTGTAATGCAGTGTTTACAAAGTAGTAATAGCCTTTTTTTACTGTAAGGGTAAATCTTATGAAAGGACAAGAAAAATGTCAAGATCATGTTCATATCTCACTCTAGAACAAAATAGAATTATATTTTGCCAAAATAAAATTAAGCTTATTTTAGGGTGTTTTGCTTTTCATAACAACTAAGCAAACATTTTACTGTAATATAGTTAGAAATACAGTAAGCACAATGACTTTAAAATGAAACAGACAGTACCTAGCCTTTATAAGCACTTTACAATTTAAGTAATGTTTTTTCCTTAATAATAGTTATTTAGATATATTAATCATTTTTCATTAAAAAAGCATTTATTGGTTATTTATAGTGAGACTTAATATAATGAGAAGTGGTTTTTATGTCATATGAGAATGTGGGGAATATGTGCTGATAGATCTATTTTGAAAATAAGAAATGCATAAAACTCATCAAATTCCCTTACTCATCCTAAAACGTAGTCTCCATTAGATATAAGCAAGGGAAATAGGATTAATCTGTTCTTTCTTTTATATTCATTCTCTAAACAACTGTCGTCTTGTCCAGGATTTACAGTGTTACAGGCACATGGATTGCTTTTAGATATGGACAGTTATGTAACACTGCATGGTTTAGATGGAGCAGATGTTGAGATTCTTACTGAAAACTTTATTTGTTTTGTAGGGTTTTTGTGTCTGTGTGCTTTTTCATGCATAAGTGTCGGGACATTAGAAATGCTGAATGTTTTTTGTTTTTTTTAAGTTCTGACATGCTTGCAACCTCCTTCGCAGGAGAGTATAAAACTAATGTGGAAATGATTTGTTGGCAGCAATGTCTGTCTGACACAAATCAGTTTATTGACTTGAGAGGGTTTATGTGAAGAGAGGGATTCTGATCGCCATAGAAATGAACAATAACATTTAACAGTGGGGAGAGGAAGCAACTCTTAAACTTTGCAGCTTCGCCGGTAGGGTTTTTTTTTAAACAACATATCGTATCATAAGCATGCCTTCACGTGCCTTGAAATAACCTAAGCAGACTCATACATTAAAGTGCCAAATGTAGTACTAACAAATACTAGTGTATATGAACCTGTTATAGGCCCACGGAGCGGCCTTTTGTAGCAACAGCAGGGCTTGTGCGAGAAAAAGGGCGTGAAATGGCTATGTTGAGTAAAAATTAAGTCTCATATGAAATTATTAGTGGAAACAATCCTGTGATTTCATGATGATTAAATCTGACATCGCAGTTTCATGACATGGGATCATGTTTTGCATTCTTATAATTGGAAGGACAGGTAGTAACACTTATTGAAGACTGGCATTAAATTTGGTTGAATATAATGAAGAAATAACCTATATTCACAGTCATATAATAGTCAAAATCAGTGATCATAAAATGGGTCATATGATGCTTTTAAGAGATCAAGTTATTTTGTGTATTGGTGTAACAGAAAGGTGACATGCTTTTAAGTTCAAAGAAAAACAAAGATTTGTTTCAAATACTGTATCCATTATTGAGGTCACTCTATGACACAGCCTCTATCAAGACGATTCGTGTTCTACAAAGTCCATCCTTTGCGACAAGTGCAGTCTGCTCGGGATTGGCAGCTGACCAGTGTCATTGTGATGGCCGGAACAACGAAAGCACTGTTCGTGAAAATGTATACGCCCCTTACCGTAATTGCAAGCTTCATCTTTCAAAACACAGAGGTAAGACAGAGCCGACAAGGGAACAGAGTGGGGGAAAGACAACCAGTGATGAATTGCGGGTATGTTAGCAGTTAGCACAAGCAACGGTGTTTAAGGGGAGGACTGCGCGACCTCCACTGTGATCTCTCCTCTCTCTCATCTCGTTCCTGTCTATCTCTTCTCGCTCTCTCTCTCGCGCGGCCACACACTAACACAATGCGCCAGAACGCGCATTGCTGTTGAATCAGTCCATAGCAATACTTAAGACTAATAAACAAAACAGTAGTGAATCAGGACGCGCAGAATTGTCATAGAAGGAAACGGTTCCTGAACACGGTCGTCCATTGTAAATGCATTGCGGTTACTGTTGTAAGTAATCTTAAAGATCACTAAAGGACTCTACTGCGGAAGGCCAAAATACAAAGTGCTTTTTGCTATTCGACTAGAAAAACACGTACAAGCGTGCTCCGCGTGACATGGCGCATCAACCACTAACTGACGGTTACTGAAACACGCGCCTTTACTTTGCGGCACTTGGGCGGCGTTTTGCAAATATTTCCACATAGTGAGGTATTTATGTGGGGGCGTGTTAGAACGAGCCAGTTTAGGGGGGCGGTGGCAGAGTATTAATTGGATAAAGAATATCTCTTTTTGATACTTTAGTCTTTGCAACTTCAGGGATCTTATATATGCCAATCAGCTTGTAACACTCCAAAGAGAAAGGAAACAATGAAAAAATTTTTTTAATCGCTCATATATGATCCCTTTAAGAATTTTCTAGCATTGTGGCATCATTTTTAAGATAACAAAAAACATATTTTCTATAACATCATAATCCTCTTGTCCAGACGTCGTATGTGTGTGTGTGTGTGTGTGTGTGTTGTGTGAATATTTAGGCCGACTATTTTCCGTATTGATGTATAAATTAGCTTCTATATATATGTTTATAATTTAATTGTAAAAATTTGTCTTTATTTTACTTGAATTTTAGTAATGAGATGTTTTATGTTAATAAAGAATTGTCAATGTGTTGTCAATGTGTTGTCCTAATGATCCTGAATATTTTTTTCCCCTTCTTTTTTTACATTTCTAATTTATTTGAATATTTTCTAGTTTCATGTTTACTTTTGATTTTATAGTTCCTGACCGACTTGTTTTTACTATTTAATGACTTTTTTTCTTTTTAGAAAAATAATTACTATTTTTTAACTATTCACAATTTTCCTAGTTCCTAGAGATTCAGTAGGTTCATATACGAGTCATAAAAGTGTTTTTGTTGATTGTCCTGATGTTGATTGTAAATGAATCAGTTTCTTCACACCTTCAGTTTAGGGGGCTGCTACTCAAGTGTCATCATAATGACAAAGAGTTTTCATAAATCACATTTCCTGACATTTAAAACTGATGTGTTTTATTCCTTGCAGGTCCCCAAGGCTGGAGAAAACTTTATTAAACTGTGTAAGAAAGGATATTATGACGGCACAATATTCCACCGCTCTATTAGAAATTTCATGGTAAATATATTTTTCATAAAATTTCATTTGATTAATTATATTGATGTAACTGTAGTTTTGACATTTACATTTCTTGGTCAGGCTTGGCATTTTCCATGACATTGGGGTTCCCATAGATTTCTAGCCATTTAAAGCTATAGAATTACCGTAAAAAAAATTCTCTGAAAATGTGCCATATTTATGTTATTTGTTATTTTCAGATTCAAGGAGGAGACCCTACAGGGACTGGTACAGGTAATAATTTTTACATTTGTTCTGAAGCATTTATCATTTTGATCACTCATGTATAACTGTTACAACTCGGACTGTGACGGTGATAATTATTTGCACAATGTATACAGATACAATTCACAATGTACAAATTACACCTTTAATGTCATTTAGACTTTAAAATTGCGTTAAAATTGAAACAATATCAAGCCCCTGAACATGAAAACTAATAGAACTTTGGTATCCAAGTCGAGTTTAATTATTATAAGAGTTTCCCCACAAAGATAAATGTTTCATCATATATCCCTTTCTGTGTTTTGAGAGGGCTTTGGGACACGAGCAGGACAGAGCCCATCGTGTGTCTCATATCTTCATGTTTTCTCCCAATATTCCAAAGTAATTGACACTTTGTAAATGGGTAGAAAACTAATTATATCTTGAGCAAGACATTTATATTGAATGGGAAAGTGAAACTGAATTACCGGTGCACATAAAATGCACTGTACAATGGAGCCCTGCGCATGACAAATGGAAAAATACTTTTTAAATTTGTTCCTTTGACTTATTAATTTGTGGCCATGTTTAATTAATTTGTTCCCTTGTAAAATTAAAACTAAGGAATAGTTTTGACACACACCTTCCAGGTGCGCCCTAGACACATCATCAGTGATTTAACCTGGGGTCATTGGGTGTTTCGGGTCTTTCAAATGAATTAGTACAAATGATTAGTACAAATGGCCATGATTTAACTAAAATGAGTAAATTAGTAAATAATTTGTGGGATTAAATTTTTAATTTGTGGCCACAATATCTTTAATTTTTCCCCTGCGTGTCATGTCATGTCCAGGGCTCCATACAAATAAACTTGACATGCCTTACTTGTCAAGTTTATTTGTTTGCCTTGCTGTCTAACGAGCACAAACTGTGATAATATTGAATGTGATGAGAGATAAAGACTGAAACCGAATTAGGGGTAAGACATTATATAAAATGAAACCCTGATGACAGTGTGACCAGTACACTTACCTTTAAAGGGGTCATATGATGCTGCTAAAAAGAACAGTATTTGGTGTAATGAAATGTTTATGCGGTTTAAGGTTCAAAAAACACATTATTTTCCACATACTGTACATTATTGTATCTCCTCTATGCCCCCCCTTTCTGAAACACGTCGATTTTTACAAGATCACGGTTGAAAAAGCGAGTGTGGTGTCTTGTGGGGGCCCCACCCCCAGCCTATCCAGTGCATTGTATTGTGTTTGCCGAAATACCTCAAGAGTGAGACGGGGAAATGTTAGCCCCTTCCTTAACACCCTGTGTTGGTGATGTGCCCGTTCGTGTCCGGCCGGAGCGACGACAAAAACATTGAAACCATTACAAACGAGGAATTTGTTGCATCTAGTGGGGACATAATTACGGACTATAATGACTTAAACTGTCTTTTTACACATTGCGTTGCATCGCGCCGCGTAAACATAAAACCATGTCTGCATTTGTGATCGGAGAAATGACAAACTACAAGCCCTACTCTACACTGCCCAAAAAAACCACTTTAAATATATAAAATACAAAAACTCTTTAAAAATAAAAAAACTTACAATCTGTGAGTCAGAACAGCAGGCATTGCAGTCTCCTCTACCAGGATCAGGAAACAGTCCTAAATAAAATGCACTTGACACATCTGAATATTTGGGTTGACGTGTTCTGGAACAGTTTTGTAAATACAAATTAACCACTGATTTCCAGTTGTGTCCTCTTTTGGAAGACCAAAAAAGTAGTTTAGCTTTCACAACGAACCAGTCGTCATCAACCCGCGGCCTACAGGGAGCAATGGCGGGGGCTAAGCGTGAGGATGGCGGGAGGGTTAGGTGGGCAGAGGGGCGCGCGGGGCGCGTTGTAGAAACGAAGGATACGGGTATGGACTAGCTCCTCCACCGGTGAAGCGTCCAGCGAGTCCACATGCGCAAATAGTTGATTAGTTCCTCAGGCGAACCAGAACGGATCGCTATAGGCAGCGATTGAGCGATATCGTCCTCTTTTGGAAGACCAAACAAAGTACGCTTTAGCTTTTTACAATAAGAAAGAACACACGGGTCCTTACGACATTGCGGCGGGAAACAACAAAACTACAGCGAGAATAAAAGTTACGACTTCTTTCTTTGCGTGAACATTTGGGTGGCGTTATGCAAATCTTCCCACAGAGCAACGTAGGTATGTTGGGGCTTGTTAGAACGAGCGTTGATAGGTTGGCGTGATCTGATCTGTTATAATAGAATATCTTTGAGTGAGACTTTAGTCTTTGCAACTTTGCAGGGTCAAGTGTAGATGGAAGAGATAATAACAGTAATGTCTAATTTGTCTACAAATCACTTGTTGTGTAGACTGACATTTACTGAAAGAAAAGAAAGTTAGGCTAACAATCCCTTCTCTAACAGTTTAAGTGACCCACCTGCAAAACAGGACACAAAGCCATGTACGGCTTAATTCAAATTAACCTCTCTCGTGGTTCGGCATGAATCCAAATGTTTCCATGGTCGCGATGTGTCTTCAGACTTTGTTTGGAAAAGTGTTAGCAATAGTGATATTTAACATGGTCTTTTTCCAGGAAAGTGCAAGTAGAGCCTTGTTTTCAATCACATGAAATTAAATATGGCATCTACCCTCACCAAGGTGCAAAATATTTTTAATGCATGGTTTTAGTTACAAGTATAAGTCAGTTGGATGACTCATGCACATTTTTGTGATTCTCCTTAAAATTACTAAAGGTTTTTCGAGTGGAAGTTTTTACAGGAAGTTTAGTCTTTCATCAAAAAATTTGCTCTTGCAAATTCTTTTTCATATTCAGTTGGTCTGATGAGCATTTTATTACTTTCTCAAACTTTCCTGAGCTGTCTAGACAATATGACCTGAGCTTTCGTCAGAACATCAATCTGAATAGCTTTTTTGATGCACATTTGCGAGGGATGTTTTCCTGTGGTCATGAGTGTTAAAAGGTGGAGGTCTAACTGAGAAACAGAAAGGGTAAGGAGTTAGTGCACTCTATCCCCATATATCTAAAATTCAATCCCATAAAAAATGCACCAGCCTCACCTGAGACCCTTGCGTAAAAAGAAGGATTGAGAGCAAGAGGAGAAGAGGGAAATAGACCGACAGATTTTTCATGAACAGAGAGTAAATTTTAAAGTGTTGAGTATTAGACTTGGAGGTCTTGATCTTGCAGTCATTCTCTTGCATATATTATCAAACACATTGAGACGAGGTTTGCATTTGACCTAAAATAGATGCAAATAAGAGGGAGAAACCTTGCATCAAATGTGTGCTTTTAGTCGCTTGAGTGGGACAGAGTGTAAATGACTGTTCACGGATGTTAGGGAAGAGTTTGCAGTGTCCTCAATCCTCTGTGATGCATTTGCATAAGCTTGTGATTATCTGTCAGAATGGCAACTTATAGAAACCTATTCTCTTGATTATAATTACAATAGTCTAATTAAAGGCACATGCCCTTTTTTTTTGGAGGAATAATTCACACACAAAAAACGAAAATCATTATTTACTCACCCTTGTGTCATTTCATATCTCTATGACTTACTTTCTTCTGTAGAACACAAAAGGAGAATGTATGAAGAATATCCTGGCACCTCTTTTTAATTTAATGAAAGTGAATATGACTTGTATATGATAGCAATCGTGTGATGAACAGAATTTATTCTATTTTATAAAAGTTATTCACTGAAAACTCATCCTAGTGATTTGGGAATGTTTATTTTAATTTTTTTCCCCCCCAGTTGGATCTTTCTCAATGAATCTGTTAATTCAGAAAACTAAAACCATAAAAAAATGAATTACTTGACTTTAACTTTAACTGAAATTAAATTAAATATAAAAACAACTTAAACTTTTTTGTTTAAGTTGAAGTACTAAATAACTAAAACGAAATAAACTAAAACGTAATCAAACTAGATAGAGATATTGTTTAAAAAAACTAATAAAAATGATAAAACCACCCAACAAAATTACTAAAACTGCAAATTAAAATGAAAACAAAAAAGATAACAATATAATCAAAACTCAAATAATAAAAAAAATATAATAGTTATTTTATTTATACTAAAACAACACTGAATCCAGTTAATCAGACTGGTTTGATTCTTGAGTTTAACTGACTGATTCAGTCTACAATGAATAACAACTTAAATTTCGATCTGTTCTTCATACAAATGTTTCATATGACTTGTACAAAACCTTTGTAATTGCATCGAGGAACAAGCAGTGTTATATTAAAAATTTTGGTTCAGAAAGAATCATACAGGATTGAAACCGTGAGGGTGAGTAAAAATTCAGACATTTTTGTGTGAACTATTCCTTTAATATGAACCATTAAAAGATATGTACTGATAAATGTTATACCAACCATAATAACGTGGCTTATTTATATTATTTTGAAGGCTTTCATGTGTTCAGCTGTCCTGTTTTCCTCCATTTAGTTGAAAAATAGATAATAGTAACCAAATTATCAAAATGTGTTTTGGATGCTGCAAAGTCAAGAGTGTGACAAATCACACAATGTTGCTTTGAAGAGATGCAGCGTTCTGTAATAATGGTGCGCTGTTAAGACTGTGAATGAATGTGCAGTGATTATGATTCTCTAGGATTCTTCAACAAAATTAAATGAAGGCTTCTTACACAGCGGTCTGCTGTCAGTCCTACAGAAGACATCACAACTCACACTGACATGCACAGACATCTTTAGATATACCTGTTTGTGAATGAGTGTGTGGATATAAAGATCTGTATACATAAAGGAAAAAAGGAAAAGATCATAAAAATCTATGACAAAGAATATACTAAATAGTATATAATTTTAAAGCATATATTTCAAACCTGAAATAGGCTCGCTAGTTTTGTGGTAATCATTGGCTGTGATGTATTTATTTGCAAAGTGTCCAGTTGTTGTTGCTTTGTTCAAATTACAGCAATCATATGATTGGGTTTTTACATTAATTGCCGGTTAATCAGATTAATCACAATTAATTGTATATTTCCATGTGCAATAATTTTTCATTAGTCACTGCAGACTCAAAACATGAATGTGGTACTTCAAGCTTGAATAGATTGCCTTTGCATGAAATTTATGTTTTTTATGTATGGGTCAAAGGACCTGATTTATTGTTTATTGCATTTTTTTAAAGTAATTAAGTCATAATATTAAAAGTAAAATATATGGTATAATTATTACTATTCCCCTCTGGCTCCAAATAATTCAAAATTTGCCATTACGTCACTTGCTGTAGTGAATGGGTGCCATCAGAATGAGAGTCCAAACAGCTGATAAAAACATCGCAATAATCCACAAGTAACATCTTGTAAATTGAAAAACTGTGTTTGAAAGAAACAAATCCATCAGTAGGACATTTTTACGGTGGCCGTAAAGTGCAAAGCAAATCACAATTCTGAAAACAAAATAACAATTTACAAACGCAAATGCAAGTCTAAAAATCTAAATAACAATTCAGAAAGCACAACAACAATTCAGAAAACATTATAACAAGTCAGAAAACACAATGACAAATTCGAAAACAAAAAGCGATGTCGTTGGCTTTTTTTTTTAAGTTCGGCAAAAGGTGGAATCGAACCCAGGTCGATCGCATCAAAAAGCAAACAAAAAATTTTGTTTTCAGATTTGTCGTTGTGCTTTCTGACTTGTTAATTTTTTGAAATTGTTATTTTTTTTTTAGACTGCCTTGCGTTTGCCAACACTTTTGTTATTTTGTTTTAAAATGAAGATATGCTTGGCCACTTCTCGGGCCACGTTACATTTACTGTAACCATTTCTTCCAGCTACATCAGGAGCATCAGGAGATATACCGGTATATGCACAGATCAAGCACTGTTTACAAGAGAAAACCGTTCTAAACAAATATGTTGGTGGATTGAGAAGACAACAGGGTTATGGAGGTTTTTAGCAGAAGCGATGGTTAAAGTTAAAATGGCTTAATGATGGATTTGTTTCCTACTTGTGGATTATTGTGATGATTTTATATATGTAGGCGAAATTCTCCAAATCTGTTCCGATGAACAAACCCATCTCGCTAATCTGGTGTGCCGGGGTCGAGCAGATTCAGCAAATTTTCATTTTTGGCTGAACTATTTCTTTTATGGAAATCTATTAGGCAACATCTATAATGAACTTGGCCCATAGACTATTGTTGTCTAAATTGTCTGTGCTAATCCACAGCAGACCACAGATGCTTGAATTTAACCATCTAACTCTGGATTTTAATATTTCTTTAATGTGGTCTCTTTAAGTGCTCAAAATTATTAAATGAATCGCTTTTTCTTGCCATTGTTGTTTTTAATCTTGGCATCCTTGTTATTCTGTCCGGTTGATTTTCATCCTCCTCTTTTTTTTCCTCATCCTTTTTAATCAAGTCAGTGGCATGGGGTAGAAATGTCAGTAAGGTCATAAATTATGCAGAAATGTCACCTGGGGAATGTTTATGAGGATGTGCAAGTTTTCAAAGGCAGATTGGTGCACCATTAAGCCATCGCTCCACAACGACAGCAGCTGCTGGACGTTAAACTCCTTCCTGTCTTGCTACAGCTAGAATCATGTGCCACTGCTCATTGAGAAGTATAAAAGATTTTCAAACTCACATGACTGTGTGAATTCAGTAGGTGCAGGTGTTTCAGAGAACAGTCATGGAAAAATGTTCCTAATCTTGCATTTGAGCGGAGTCTCATGTCAGTCTCTGCACGCACACACAGACACACACACGATCACTCGCTTGCTGCAAGAGCTGCATCCAGCAGAGCTTTTGATTGAGCGTGATGAAGCATTAATTAGTGTACCTGATTTGGAGGCCTTTGGCATGAGGTGTTTGTTAATGGTGGCAGAAGACGAAGCATGGTGCCTGTGCCTGGGGCACTGGGTTAGTGATTTTATAAATGATTTGAAGTGACAAAAAGACAATCTGGGTCACGTTCAGTTGAACTGCTTTAATATTTCAGTGTAAAATCTGTGGGAAGAATTAAATAACCAGACTACTGCATTACATACTAATGTTCAAAAGATGTCTGTAAGATTTTTTTAAATGTTTTTGAAACAAGACTCATGCTCACCAAGGCTGCATTTATTTGAACAAGAATACAGTGAAAACAGTAATATTATAAAATAGGAATAAATTTTAAAATAAGTATTTTCTATTTTTATTATATTTTAAAGTGCAATTTATTCCTGTGATGCAAAGCTGAATTTCCCTTCAGCATCATTACTCCAGTCTTCAGAGTCACATGATCTTTCAGAAATCTTTTGAAACATTGTAAATGTCTTTACTGTCACTTTTTAATTTTCAAAAAAAAAGACAAAAATCTTACTGACCCCATAGTTTATGTTGTCTGTGAGATTTGTGCATTGCCACAGTTTAGTATTTGTTTTTTTCTATTTTTTTTGTAGCATATTGCTTATTCTTAGTGTTTGAGGTTTGCACAAACAACTAAACCTACTGAACTTCAGTGTGTAAATTGTCCCACCATCATTTGTGCTACGGACATGAATTTATCCTCAAATCGTGTGGCTTTATCAAGAAGTGTGTTTCTTTTTGTGCTCAGCGTTACGATAAAATGAGCGAAAAAATCCCAAAGACATTGAATAAGGGACTTGAGCTATATAAGGGGACCAGAATATGTTTTGCAATCCTGTTTGGTGCCGCTAGTGTAAACCGATGTGTTTCTGTTTGTGTAAATGTTATGTTTTCGTGTTGTGCTGGATCACTGCTTTTATTCTTCCACTGTAATTATACCAGACTACAGATGTGATGCCGCATACAGCAGGGTTGTTATTGGCGTGAAATGATGTGTTACTCTTAATCTCATACACATGCTCCCCATTGTGTTTAATATCCATATTTTCCCCCCTCCTGGCATTCCTCTCTCTGTTGTTGTGTGTATTAGGAGGAGAGTCTTACTGGGGGAAGCCATTCAAGGACGAGTTCAGACCCAATCTGTCTCACACGGGTCGTGGTATTCTGAGCATGGCTAACTCAGGACCCAACACAAATAAATCCCAGTTGTGAGTAAATGTTTCATCTGCTCATTACAGTGACTGGATTAATATCAAACGCTCTGTTTAGAGGTTTTTTTGCAATTAATTCAGACTCC
The DNA here is from genome assembly GCA_018155175.1 of Sinocyclocheilus anophthalmus. Classification (NCBI taxonomy): domain Eukaryota; kingdom Metazoa; phylum Chordata; class Actinopteri; order Cypriniformes; family Cyprinidae; genus Sinocyclocheilus; species Sinocyclocheilus anophthalmus. The sequence continues at coordinate 106,648 of JADLZN010002101.1, read as the reverse complement.
GTTCAAACTTTGTATCACTTTAACCTGATGTTTGCTTTGGGTTTTTATAAACCTCTTTAACAGAAATATTATAACAGTAAGATTCAGTTTTAAATATTGACCTTTGACACTGCTAGAATTTTCTGCATTCTACATCTAACCAACACCTATGATGTCATTCTGATATTTGCATACTGAATTCTGGTTGGTCTTGTCTTTTTTGTACTTCTTTAACCCTCTGTAACCAGCAATATCAAATGGGAGGAATCAAAGCCTAAATTGACTTGAAAATTCAACACTATTTTTGTTGCCTTTGTAAGCACTGATGTTTAGCTCATGAAATGCAAATATAGTTTAAGTATGAAATTGCCCTCACGAAAACTTTTCTTTTCTGTTTACTTTCAGCTTTATAACATTTCGCTCATGCACATACCTGGACAGGAAACACAGTGTGTTTGGAAGGTAATTTTATTTTTGGATTTATTTGTCTTCAGTAATGGGACATTCACAGTCTAACAGCTTAATCAGGGCAAAAAAAATCAAGTTTTATGACCGCTCTTTTAAAAATAAATCGATTTCAAAGGGTTTTTAAGTATTTTTGGTTTGCCAAATTAGTTGAATAAATAATTGAAATTGCGATTATAGCTGTGACGTTTTTTTCAATGTTTTAGTCTGACATGCATTTTCCTGTACAAAATAACGGAAAATAACTGACAGTGATATCAATCATGAATCTCTATACTACCGTTAAAAAAAAAAAAATTTCTTTAAGATTTTTTTTAATGCTTTAGAAAGTCTTCTATGCTCACCAAAGTTGCATTTATCTGATCAAAAATAAAAAGAGTAATATTGTGAAATATTACCATTTAAAATAATGGTTTTCAATTTTAATATACATTAAAATCTAATTAATTCCTGTGACGCAAAGCTGAATTTTCAGCATCCATTACTCTAGTATTCTGTGTCACATAATCCTTTAGAACAGTGGTTCTCAACCCGCGGCCCGTCACAAATTCAAACGCGGCCCACCGTGCTGAACACAATAAAAAAAAATACTTTCAGTTTTACAAATCATTTTAGTTTTTACATTAATTTAAAAATGTACTAAATATAAGCTATAGCCTAATGTTTTTATGTAATTTAGTTTTTCATATATTATTTTAGGACATGAGCAGTACTCACATAGCCTAATTAACGTTACGCATTTAAAGTAACGGCCAAGCGGGCTCAGCAGCAGACATGTGAGAATGTTTGATCAATTTCGCCTTCTCAAATCATCACGACTTGCCAAAAACAAAATCTATAGATATAAAACAGTTCAAACATATAACAATGTTTAAACGTTAAACATAGATAAATGTGCGCTAGGCCTATATCCAATAGTTTGTGCGGAGAAGGGAAGCTAAAGCGTGCTTTGCAGGACATAGAGACGCCAGCGCAATCACTTGCATTTTATTTCAGTGGATTTTCACCCACATTTTTGCCTCATAAGGTAAGAGTAATACATAATTCGTAACTGTAAAGGGTCTATTTTTATTTGTGTGCACTCACAATATCAGCAAAATGTTGTGCTTTTATAAAATGAAGAAAACAAACATGCACTTTTTGCCGTCTCGGTCTTGAACAGGAGCGATTCAAAAAAATGAACCGAAACTCAGCTAATACATGCCTCACAGACATGATAAAGATATCTATAGAAAGCTTTCAATTACTACTTAACGAAATAAAACAAAAACAAAAGCTATTTCATTATAATCATAATCCGTAAAAACGCACTTCTCTCTAAAGGCGCATCTAATGAAGAGATAGCGAGTCAGGATCGACAACTTCATCCTTGCGACACCGACTCAGAAAACACTAGTTTATTAGTAAATAATTAAAATATCTCCTTACTGTTTCCCCCTGACGCATTTATGGTAATTACTTTTGCCGGTGCTTTGCGGCAAGCTTAAGCCTATTGTGTGCATTTGAATGTAGAACTGTTCAGCTGCGCTGACGGCACGCACCATACATGCTGCTGCTGGACACTAAACACCATCGAGCTGCTCTTGACAGTCGCGGTAGCACGGTCTCGTGTTGTTTCCACCAGCGCAGCAATTTTTTCATCACTAATTGATGGATGTCTAAAATATAAAAATAAGGAGAAGCCTAAAACAGGCCCGAGGCCCTGCCCGCGTCTGAACTATGCCGTGAAAATTGTCCTGAAGCTCAGCCCGAGGGGCGTAAAAAAGTCAGGGCCCACCGGGCCCGGGCTGAAATGCAGGGCTCTAGCTCTGATCTAGCACACCGAAAACGATTTGACTGAAAATTTATCAGAAGAAATGAAAGAAAGATAGTGGTCATCTGCGCAATTCAGAAAAAGAGGCGGCTTTTCTGCATTAGGTGTGGTTTTTTTACTCTTTGTACAGCAGTTATTGTTCATTCTAAATTTATTTTTAATGTAGAATATGTGTTACATAAATACATGAAATGTAGAACATATAACAAAGTCCTCGTGGCTCATCTGTCAGTGGGTGCCATTTTTTAGGTTTTTTGATAATTATAAGGTCAAAAGAATAGCATTTATTTGAAATAGAAATATTTTTAATATAAATGTGTTTACTGTCACTTTTGATCATTTTAATGCGTCCTTGCTGAATAAAAGTGTTAATTTCTTTAAAAATAAAAAAAATCTTACCACAAACATTTGAATGGTAGTATATGTTTATCTTAAAATGCATGCTTGTTTGTGTATTTGTGTAGAGATTGTGTTCATTACGGTGATTCCAGTGTAGGTTAAATGGTGAATTTCTAATTTCTCTGTGTGAAGCCCTTGCTGGGGAAGAGCATGTCTTCTGTTGAATCAGAACGTTGCAGAACACACACACACTTGCACTCTGAGGGAAAGTCTTGCACATTTGGCATTGAGTTGAAATCCTTGGACTCTAGCTGTGGAATTCAGAGGCTTGTCAGCATAAGCCTGAACCAAACTCTTGTGCACACTCACATGCACCCTCAGTCTGTGTGTACTTACTGAGCATGTGCAGTGAGAACGTACACACACCCACAGCCTATGGGGCACCTAGAAACCTGAGGCTCCTGTTTAATAGGAACAGCTGTACAAAGAGAGAAAGTACACCGCATGTGTGCATATAGATCCAACGCAACAAACAAGACAAATGGGGCATCATTTACTGATCATTTGCATGTTGTAGAATTGTTTGCTTTTAAGAAAAGTTCATTACTAAAATGATTACTAAAAAATTATTATAGAAGCACAATTTTCCAAATCTTCTGAAGCCATAGTTGGAATATTTGCAAGAGTAGTAGTGACTTAAAAGCCAAATACTATATATAGTATTTATTAATTTGAATTAGATTTTCAGTTTTTGTAATTTTATGTGCTTGTCATTTTGTTTAAATATTTTATTTAGCTTTACTTTATTATTATTTAAGCTTTAGTTTGACTCATTTTAGTATTTCAACTTAAGTTTATTTATTTCAGTTACATTGCCAAAGCAACATCACTTATTTTCATGCAAGTTTACGATTTTCATGTAATATTTTATTTTACTTACTGAAAATGATTTCAATAGTAGTAATAGTTTTAAAAAGCTGTTGTATTATTTCAAAAGACTTAAAATATTGCATGTATTTTACATGTATTTGAATTGTATGTACTGCTTTGGTCCTTTTTTGCTCTTCTTGTAGCATAACAGCTCAAGATGAGGATAAATAAATTGCAGAATTTTCATTTTTGGATGTGTTGTTCCTTTAAGAAAAGTTGAAGATTGTTGGCTACAGTGAGAGAGTTTGATTCGGTCTCATTAGAGATATTATCACCACTTGGCCCTGAATAATACCTCATTTACTCTTTGCAGCAGGATTTTAATAGGATTCTGTCCCTCTCTTGCTCTCTTTTAGAGTGGTTGGTGGTTTAGAGACCCTCACAGCGTTGGAGAATGTTGAAAGTGATCCGAAGACAGACAAACACAAGGTGCTGAAGCCCCCCCCCCCCCCCCCCCCCCCCCCCCCCCCCCCCCCCCCCCCCCTTATTTCCCTTGTGTAGCATCAGAAATGTATGATTCGATTGCACAAGTGGGTGTCAGCAGTGCAGGGCTGTGCGTGCTTTATGTTGACTCACGGTACCTCCTGTTTGTTTATATTTTTCCACCTGCTGTCAAATCCCACAATGCCAAAAGAGAAAATAGTCCAATTTAAAACAGCAGAATTTAAACCATTTTTGTCTTCTTGTAAAATATTATAGCTTGGGGCAGTAGAATTCTGGACATTTTGCTTCAGTGCTTTTTGTTTTTCCTTTTCAAGATTTACATTTCTGAAACGGTAACAGCATGCTAATAGGTGAAGAGTGTTTTCTCTGACTCTCTGTTTCTCTTTACATTATCAGTCTGAGATAAAGTTGCTGAGCACTACAGTATTTGTGGACCCGTATGAGGAAGCCGATGCACAGGTCAGCATTTGTATGCATGTACAGTCAATATCATATTTGTTGTGTTTTCATGTTGTGCCATTGATGTGACAATGTGTGTATGTTTAGATTGCAGCCGAGCGAGAGAAGGAAGCACAGAAACAGGAAGAAGAGAGAGCGCAAACTTCTGCTTCAGTCAACAAGGCAAAAAGCGACAACTAAAACCTTAGACAAGGAGTGGGCAACTACATAACACAGATGCCACGTGAGTTCATACACACACAAACACACACACACACATCTGTGATGATGCCCAGCAGTTGAATATGAAAACTGTGTAATATTACAAGACTTGATGGATCTTTTTATATTGCGAGATATTGCATTGATTTATTTCAGTTGAATATCCACAAATACTTCTCTTGCAACAGTGAGGAGGTTATTTGATCATTACTGGGGCAACAAATATGAGTTACATTACTAGAAGCTTTCCTGCTAGCACAGAAATGATTCATATTGAATACATAAAGTCTGTTGACTTTCAAAGTCTGAAATTTACTCAGGTAATCCTCATCTTTATCACAAAATAGGATTACAACATTTCACACGATCTACAGCAGTAGGGCAAAAAAAAAAAAAGGATTTAACCAGAATTGATTTATAGTCTAATATGAAGAACTTTATTCTATCTTTGTAATAATTAGATAGATACTACATTACTACGGTATTTTGGCCAGTGTTTACCATGGTTAATATTTTTGTAATGGTACAGATGTATGGATCTCATAATGGCAGGATAATTCTTATATAAAGCTGCTCTGATGGTAAATGAGTGTGTTTGTGGGTGTCACTAGTGAGGGGTTTGTCCCACGCCACAGCAGGACTCAGGATATCAGCAAAGTTTACTGAGAACAGCAGGAGATCATTCTAATTATCCCTCACAACCCCACTGCTTCTCTCGCACACACACACCACACACACACACACACACACATCACTGTTACCTGATGGGAACAGTGCCATTTTTCATATGCACATGCTGCCTGCAAGTATTATGAAAAAATATGCTTTATTTCATTTTGACTTTTTGCTAATCACACAAACACAAGCATGGGGTTCAGATAATTAAATGAGCTCAAAATAACTCAAAGAACTGGCAATTGAGATTCTATTAGAGGAATTTAGAAAATGAGAAAGAAAAGATCAATTATTTTTTTGTTGTTGTTTCAGAATGTTTTAAAAAATGCAAATGAGATCAATCTGCCATGTATTTTGTTTTGTACTATTTGTATACTTTTTGTATTTTAGGTATATCTTATTCTTGTTTTGTATTTTTTTTTACTTTTGTTTTATTTATTTTTTATACTTTTTTAAAATTATTGTATGACATTCATTTTTATTGTAGGTAAACACTGATTTAAAGATAACAGAAAACTAATTACTACTGAAAGTGTAGGTTTTTAATTTCACCCTTTCTATGAACCTTAGATTTGAACAGGCTACTGTACCTTTAAGAGCTCTGTATGTAAAAGACTTCCATTGTCATTGGCTAAACTCTTTGCATGTGAAATGATGAGTAATAGCATTTGCATTCAAGTTCCAGATTTGCTGCGGTTTCATTCAATAACAGCTTTTTATTTGCAAAACCTGCATTTTGTGACAGATGCACAAAACATTGTGCTCTGAAACGTGCCAGACAAAGTGCTGAGGCTGGACTCACATAATCACTACTGAATCAATTACACAAACCTAATTAACTTTAATATCTTATTCACTCTTCTTCATCAGGAAACATTCCCACCCAGATGGTGAAAAACCCTCCACTAGTGAAGCTCCTGCCAAGAAACCCAAAGGCAGAACAGGTTTTGGAGACTTCAGTTCCTGGTAGAAGCACGGCACCGTCCCTCCTCAAGGCTGATTGTGGGTAAAGTGAGATATTGGACTAATCTTACTCTGCGCAGACCTCTTTGTTTTTCCCCTTTATGGTTTCTATTTTGAAAGTCGTTGTATTTTTAGATAATAATGTGGCAGTGATTTAGTTCATATGTAGTCAAGGCTTCCTTTCTATTGAGCCCTGTAAATCATTAGTTATTTTTTGCATATTAAATGACTTAATCTATGCGTTAATAAATGCATTTTGCTAAAAGTTTGGCTTGTTCATGCTTGAATGTTTTCAATTTTGTTTGTATGGTATGGAAGCCCATTTCCACCACAGAATAAAAAATAAATACAAAAAGGTAATTCAGACTTTTTCCTCATAGTTTAGACTTAGTTTCTCGCAATTCTGAATTTTTTGTTTGTGCCACAGAAGAAAAAAAAAATTTAATTGCGAGTTTATATTTCACAGTTACTGTACTGTGGTTACTGTAGACTCACATACTGTGAGTCAGTCTTTTCCTCTTCTTCATTTAGCGTTTTGTCATTGTGTGCAGGTATTGTGGCATTGCGCTTGTACCATTCTGATTCATCCCACAAGTTCCAGAATGGTGCATGGAAAGTCTTTGTAGTTCACACAATAGAGCATTTCTCCTCTTGTGGATGTTGTGGCTGTTTTGGATATCTCTTTTTCTAAAGGGGCATTTTCCTGTGCTTGCTTGCTTTGCTCTTGACTGTTCTTGGCTGAGATGTTGTTTTTTTTTTTTTTTTTGCGTGCTAAGACCCAAGTTTATTTTCATACGACCGAACCCCGGGGGCCAATTACACAAGCTTACTGTTTCTGAAAGTTGTTGCCTCTTCCTTCTGTTGGCATAAGGACGAATCTCACAAAACCTGTCAGGAGAAGCTCATAGTTCACCACAAAAATGAAAGAAAGTAATTAATAAATATTTCTATATATATAGAAATATTTTATTTATTTTATTGTAATGATGTTAATGTCCACTTACGATGTTTACATAAAAATGAAATGATAAAGATTCCATTGAGAAATACTGCAAAAATACTAATAAATGTCCAGATTTATTAAAATTTCGATGTGGAATTGTGTAGATAAAAAGTTCTTTAATTTTTGTTCATATGATATGATTCAAAAAAAATAGGTTTCTTTTTATGCAAATATATCTTTTACTTATTTTTATATTTTGATAAAAAAAAATTACCCATATACTAATTCAAAAGTTTAGGGTCATTAAGTTTTGTTTTGTTCAGCAATTACACAGTTTGATGAAACGTAAAGACTTTTATAATGTTATTTAAAAATTCACATAAATGCTGTTCTTTTGAATTTTCTATTCATCAAAGAATACATGATACATAATTGTAGTTTCCACAAAAATGCTGAGCAGCACAACTGTTTTTAGCTGATAATAAGAAATGTTTCTTGAGCAGCAAATCAGCATATTATAATGATTTCTGAAGGATCATGTGACACTGAAAACTGGAGTAATGATGCTGAAAATTCAGATTTCTCATCACAGGAGTAAATTTAAAATATAGCTATTTTTTTACACACTATTTTTAATCAAAAGAATGCCATCTTGGTGAGTATAAGTGACAAAAGCATCTTAAAAAAATCTTCCAGACCCCCAAATGTTTGAATGTTATGACCTGTTATGAGACTAAACCACAGACTAGCTGCTTTGTGCCGTGTCTTTCAGGACGCTGGAGTGCAGATGAGGTTTGTGCGTGTAAGTGATACTGGCAGGTGTGTGGGCAGGTGATGTGATCATGGCCTGGTAAACAACTTGTGGATCTCAGAGGTGTGCGTTCCTCTGGCCATTACATAACCCTACATCTGTCTTCTGCGTGACCTGCTCTTGTGCGTTTAGCAGTGATCAGGGACACATTTTCTCTGTCAGTCTCTGATGGCACAGATGGCGGGTTTACAATGTCTCTGCAGTCAGTCAGGCTCGTCTCTTTAGTGTCAGAGTGCAGGAGGAAAGTCGTTGCTAGTGCAACACACTGAAATCGGTCACTGTTTACCGAATGCTCCAACGTTCCAACAGATTCATGTTCAAATAATTGCTCTGTTCAGACCTCCACAAGTTCCTTATTCTCATTTTCCCTCAAACTATTTGTGTAGGTTTGTACAAAATGAGCCATTTAAAATATTTTTTTAATAATACATATTTAACATTAACCCTCTGTGGTATGCTTCTGTTCGAACAATAAAATATTTTTCCTATTAGATTTAAAATATATACTGTGTACTTTTTAACAATTTTTCTTTTTTATTTGTTGTATACCATACATTTTTCTGAACACATGAAACAAGCATCGTGTTTTTATGCATAAAGAAAATTATAGTACTATCGCCAACTGCGCAGGAATAATAATAATCTGTCGATCTCCTATGAGGATTTGCATGATGTTTGTTTAAAGTTGACCAGTGAACAAAAACAGCTGTTTAACTTAGAATAGATGTTGCCATAAAATTCAAATGAAGAAAAATTTAAATTTTGTTTAATATGAGATTTTGAGGCTTCAGCATGTGGCTTTTCTGTAAGGGTAACCTCAGTAATATGTTCATGTAGAGAAAATCTAATATCTTGTGGTCTAAAGAAAAATTTTATTGTTAACCGTATCTTTTTAGTGTTCTCCAATTGGTTGTATTTATATGTATGTATATATATTTTTTTTTTTTTTCTTTCTGCATAACAAAGGAAAGTTTTGGATTGAATGACAGATCAATATTTGGTGGATAAAGTACAAATATATATGACATAGGTATTCTCATCACCAACAAGATAACATTCTTACAACATAATTTATTGTTTTTGTTATTATATAAAGCATTATAATAATATTATTATAGTGCATGCAATGGTTGAAACTGGTTCTTAAACCAGTTTAAGATTTTAAAATACTCTTTGGAAAATTGCAACTCATGAACTCATCTTTAAATCAGCCTTAGTTTTCAAATCTGTCAGTGAGGCTCACAGCGAGGGATGGCCGAGATTATTTGTCGTAGAAAGAAACCAATGAAACATTAATGTTAAAAAGTATAAAGATTACATTATCTCAGAGTTATATAATTGTGCTGCATTCATAAGTGTCTAATAGTACTCATTTCTATTATCCTGTGTACATTCCTAGAAGCCCCTTTGAAACAGCTTTCAGTAAGGCATTAGCCATCTGTTCCTTACAGAGCATCCAGGAAAAGAGCCATTTCTTTGATATCTGAATGACAGAGTCTCTTTGGATTATGTTTAAACTGTCAGGATGGACGGCATGTGGCTTGACTTTGGCTTAAAAGTCAAAAGGGGGGACGTTGTGGCCTAATGGTTAGAGAGTCGGATTCGTAACCCAAAGTTTGTGGGTTCGAGTCTCGTACTGGCAGGTTTTGTAGGTGGGGGGAGGGAATGTACAGCGCTCTCTCTCCCACCTTCAATACCATGACTGAGTTGCCCTTGAGCAAGGCACCGAACCCCCAACTGCTCCCCGGGCGCCGCAGCATAAATGGCTGCCCACTGCTCCGGGTGTGTGTTCACTGCTGTATGTGTGTGTTCACTGCTGTGTGTGTGTGTTCACTGCTGTGTGTGTGCACTTTGGATGTATAGATGCAGACCACTTCACATTCCTTCCTTAAGACAAAAGATTTACTTATTTAGGGCCTGAGCGTTTCCATCAGTTTTGAAACATACGGTCTACATGATTTGAGATGTTAAGTGTTGTAGGTTGTTACAAAGACATTATAGATTTCAGATGACTTGATATACACTACTGGTCTAAATCGATGGAATAATGGGATAATTAAATGTTTTTAAAAAGTCGCTTATGCTCACCAAAGCTACGTTTATTTGATCAAAAATGCAGTGAAATAATAATATTGTGAAAAATACAACTATTTAAATAAGTGTTAAAATGCAAAGCGAGTTTTCAGCAATCATTACTCCAGTCTTCAGTGTCACAGGATCCGTCAGAAATCATTCTTATTATGCTGATTTGCTGCTCCGTTATATCTAAATGTTTTTGCTGCTTAATATTTTTGTGAAAACCGTGATGCTTTTTTTCAGGTTTCTTTGATGAATAGAAAGTTTAAAAGAGCAGCATTTATTTGAAATAGAATCTTTTGAAACATTATAAATGTCTTTACTCTAAACTTTGATACATTTTTAATGTGTCTTTGCTGGATAAAAGTATTAATTTCCTTTTTTTCTGACACTAAACTTTTGAATAGCAGTCTATCATAGTTTCCACAAAAGTATTAAGCAAAAATATTAACTTGTCATTAACATTGTAAATAATTAGAAAATTCTAATGAAAATAATTATAAATAACTATAATATTAGAATTATTTCTGAAGGGTCATGTGACACTTAAGACTGGATTAATGATGCTGAAAATGCAGCTTTGCTATCACAGGAAGAAATTACATTTTAAAATACATAAAAAAAATTATTTTAAATTGTAATATTTTACAATATTACTGTTTTTGCTGTATTTTTGGTCTAATAATTCAGTCTTTGTGAGCATGAGAGTTCTATCAAAAACATTTAAAAAATCTTAATTATTCCAAAATTTGACTGTAGTATGTAACACATTACATACTTTTATATTGCTTTTTTAGTCATTTTGGAGTTCAACAGCACCCACTCCATTCATTCTCATTGTATGAAGAAGAGCAGCCCGAACAATCTCCTTTTAAAAGACATAAGGCCGTTTAAGTAAATGATGGCATCATTTATTATTTTAGTGGTGAGCTAAGCCTTTATGATCCTGCATCATGTTGTGTGGATGGATGGGAGAATGAGCGTTTCTGTGTCAGCATGCTGATGATGTCATCGCAGCATCTGTGCCTTTATTAGATCAGTGCACTGGGATTGAATTTGTTCAACAGCGAGTTGAATCATTATTGCAGATGCACTCATTGGATCGATGATACAACTGTCAATGAAAAATGATCAGCTGTCACTAATGTGTCTGTGGGAGAGGACAATTTCTGGCTGATCTGTTCAGGGAATCAGCGGATATGGGGTATTTGGTTTCTGTGTGTGTTGGGTGGGTGTGTGTTGTGTTTGTGTGTGTGTGTATGTGTTTTTGTGTGTGTACCTCTCACAGGCTATTTTTGCTGACAGACTAGGTGACAATGCGGGAGCAGCTGCTGACAGTTGGGAACTTTCCAGGCCCGTCTGGCCCCCTGCCACCTCACCAGTGCCCAACCATCAGCGCTGCACCCAATTACATGTGTTTGGAAGTGCACACAAGTCTGAAAAAGCTGAAGCTGATGGGATATCTTGTATTTGGACTCAGATTTCTTGGTTGGGAAGATGGTGTCATTATAACACCAATGAGTATGAGAGCGATGTGCAGAGTAAACATTCTTTATTTTATTTCTTTTTAGTAATTACAATTTTTTTGAAAATATTTTCATAAACATGATTTCATTTTAATAACAAAGATTTTTTTTACTTTTTTATTTATTTATTTTTTTTGGATTTCTGTTTACTTTTTTCATTTTGTTTCATAATGTTTATTTATTATCTACAAGCATTTTCATTTAAATTGCATTTTATTAAAGATATTTCTTCTTGACAGTTTTTATTTCCTATTTTTTGTACTTTTTTCATGTCATACGTATTTTAAGGTTATGTATGTATTTTTAACTTTCTTTTTACAATTGTTTATTTTCATTTTGTTTTGTAATTTAAATTGTATTTTATATTTTTCCTTTATGTATTTTAATTTCATTAAGATACGTAAATAGTAGTTTTGTTTGCATATTTATTTATATTTTATATATTTAAATAGATTTTATTTTAATATTATTTATTGTAGTATTTGATTTCATTTAATTTATCTAGCATTTAAATTTATTGTTTTATTTTTCATTTTGTTTTATATATTTGTCATGCCAGTAAAGCACATCAAATTGAAAATGAAACTAAGTGCCTGTCGTAAAACCTACTGTTTTGTAGGTTTTACAACCAAATGTATTATAACACGCATTGAGACAGCTAGTGTTTTTGACAGGGTGAATATGATTCAGAGGTGGGAGGGGCCGGACTGAGTGACTGATTGTGCTCACGCACACATTATATTAAATAGAGAGGGGTGAGGCAGAATCAGTTCGGCAAGCCCTCAGCTGGCAATTTTTTGTCAGCTGTAAAAAAAAAATGCCTGAGGCACAAAATGTGTGTATATATATACAGTGGTGTGAAAAAGTGTTGGCCCCCTTCCTGAGTTATTCTTATTTTTTTGCATATTTGTCACACTTAAAAGATTCAGATCATCAAACTAATTTTAATATTACACAAAGATAATGCAAGTAAATACAAAATGCAATTTTTAAATGATGATTTCATTTATTAAGGGAGAAAACGCTGTCCAAACCCACCTGGCACTAAGTGAAAAATTATTGCCCCCTCCTGTTAAATCATGAAAGAACTGTGATTAAGCAGATTATTTTAGAAAGCTGAGTTAAATTTCTCTAGCCACACCCAGGCCTGATTGCTGACAGACCTGTTGAATCAAGAAATCAGTTAAATAGAAGCTGTCTGACAAAGTGAAGCTTGCTTAAATGGCAACACATTATGCTGTGATTTAAAGAAATTCAAGAACAGATGAGAATAAAAACAGTTGACAAGAATCAGTCTGGAAAGGGTAATAAAGCCATTTCTAAGGCTTTGGGACTCCAGTGAACCACGGTCAGAGCCATTATCCACAAATTGAAAAAACTTGGAACAATGGTGAACCTTCCCAGAAGTTTCCGGCCAACCAAAATTACTCCAAGAGCACGACGACGACTCATCCAGGAGGTCATAATAGAACCCAGAACAACATCTAAAGAACGGCAGGCCTCACTTGCCTCAATTAAGGTCAGTGTTCATGATTCAACAATAAGAAAGAGACTGGGCAAAAATGGCATCCATGGGAGAGTTCCAAGGCAAAAGCCACTGCTGACCAAGAAGAACACAAGGCTCGTCTCTCATTTGCCAAAAAAATATTTTGATTATCCCCAAGACTTTTTGTCAAATATTCTGTGGACTGATGAGACAGAAGTTTAACTTTTTGGAAGGTGTGTGTTCCGTTACATCTGGCATAAAACCAACAGAGTATTTCATAAAAAGAACATCATAGCAATAGTCAAACATGGTGGTGGTAGTGTGATGAGCTGGGGCTGCTTTGCCCTAATTGGCGGAACCATGAATTCTGCACTCTATCAGAAAATCCTGAAGGAGAATGTCCGGCCATCAGTTTGTGACCTCAAGCTCAAGCGCACTTGGGTTATGTAGCAGGACAATGATCCCAAACACACCAGCAAGTCAATGGCTGAAGAAAAACTAAATTAAGGTTTTGGAGTGGCCAAATCAAAGTCCGGACTTAAATCCAATTGAGATGCTTAAACAGTCCATTCATGCTCGAAACCCCTCCAATGTGGCTGAATTACAACAATTCTGCAAAGAAGAGTGGGCCAAAATTCATCCACAGTGATGTGAAAGACTCATTGCCATTTATCGCAAATGCTTGATTGTAGTTGTTGCTGCAAAGGGTGGCACAAGCAGTTTTTAGATTTAGGGGGCAATTACTTTTTCACGTAGGGCCAAGCAGGTTTGGACAGTTTTTTTTCCCCTTAATAAATGAAATCATCATTTAAAAACTGCATTTTGTATTTACTTGCATTATCTCTGTGTAATATTAAAATTTGCTTGATGATCTGAATCTTTTAAGTGTGACAAACATGCAAAAAAAAGAAATCAGGAAGGGGGCCAACCCTTTTTCACACCACTGTGTATATATTGTGTGTCTCTCTCTGATAAGTCTCAGTCATTTTAACAATCATAGCATCTCCAAACTAACACTGAAAATGCTATATGAGGTGGTAATACTTTAATACTTAGCTGCTGTAAGCGTTTTCTTTCAGCATAAAATATCTTTCTTACTTGACAGACATGACTGAAATTGGTGTCCTGAGAAATCACACCTGTGACTGACTGCGCTCTGCATGTGTTAGCTGATCTCAAAACTTGGAGGCTTGAATTTTGGATGAGACTGTCTGTCTGCTGAACATTGCTAGATGGAGGGAGTGTTTTGGGAAAACTGTTTGGAAACAGTCATTATTTTTATTAGCACTGAGATTTATGATAGCAATTTAATTAAAAATGCCCCTTTTACTGTGTGTGATTTTTCAGTGAATGCGTTTTTTTTTTCTTTTTATTGGTTGTCAAATATATTCACAATCAAATACCAAAGATGTCTCCCATTTTAAGCTAAGTGGATTTTAAATGCTATTTCTAAAACAACATTTTATATTTAAAAATTGAGTTGCGTGCTTGTACATAAATCACCATTCACGTTGGCAGAAATTATGCATTTATTATAACTGTTGTTTTTTGGGTCAGTAAGATTTTTTTAATGTTTTTGAAAGAAGTCTTATGCTCACCAAGGCTGCATTTATTTGATCAAAAAATTACAGTGAAAACGGTAATATTGTGAAAAATGATTAGAATTTAAAATAACCATTTTGTTTTTATAATATATTTTAAAATGTAATTTATCCTTAAATATTTAAGAACTATTTATCAAGAAACATTTCTTATTATTATCAATGTTGAAAACAGTTGCTTAATATTTGAAACCATGATTTAGTTTCAGGGTTATTTGACGAATAGAAAGTTCAAAATAAAAGCATTTATTTGAAATACATTTTTTCCATAATAATATAAATTCTTTACTGATCATTTTAATCATTTAATCTTCACCTTCTGAATAAAAATATGAATTTTTTTTTTTTTTTTTTTAATCTTCGCCTTTTTGAAAAGTAGTGCGTCTAAATTTGGTCAGTTGGTCAAGTCATAGTTAATTTATATGAAACTGAAAATTCTGTCATCATTCTCCTATCCCTTATGTTTCTACAAACTCACGACTTCTTCCCATGAAACCAAAGTCAAATCTGCTCTTCTTCATACAATGAAAATGCATGATCACTTCCTGTCAAGGTCAATGTTGCTTGGTTTATTAAGGATATATGCTAGGTTGGATTTGAAATTTGAAATAGTTGTTTTTCTTTGCTTACCAAAATCAAAATATCTTTGTGTATCTGTCCTAGTGTACCAAAGTCCCATATAATCAAGCCCCATCATGCATTATATCATAAGTATTCTATTGAAATATGTCATGTCACATTATGTAAGTTGTAAGCATTACAAATACACGTGTAATGTTGTCTTTGAGTAACTGGATAACAGCTGTGCTCTTGTGGTCATGTGGATTGTGCTCTCTGGGACTCGTGGCTCACTTCTTAGCACATTCTCATGGTCCTATCTCTTAATCCAGAGTCACCATCACCAATGTGTTTAGATCTGTCACAGGCTCATATTCACCAGCACCAATGTGTGATGTTGTAATGAGGATAAATGAGTCGAATACAGGACTCTGGAATAATGGAAGGCCATAGAATATCCTGTTCCAAAGAACTCGAGTGATGGCCACTGGTCGCGTGTCGTCCTCATTCAGCTGTTATTATCTTTCTGAAGGGATGAGTCACCCCTGTTGCTGTCACTATCTGTCTGCCTGCTTTCCAGCCTGTTTACGTGTCTCTCCCTCCATATAAATCAGACACCTAAGCGCATCACTGCCAGTACACAGCTTTCGCTTTGTACAGAGATCCAGGAGAGGATCTGGGGTCAATCCATTTAATGCACTTGAGTTTTGTGTATTACCAGCAAAGGTGGGTTTGTCCTGCGTCATTCCTTTGGTTTTACGAATCTCGAAAAATCTATCCAGAGATGAAAATATAGAATAATGGAAGCAGATATTATGTGGTCTAAAATAGGCTTGTAGTAATAAACTGTTAGCAATAAATTTCTCATTTCCAGAATTCTTTTTTAGCATAAAACTTTTGATGTTAACATGAAATGACAACAACATCTTAGTGGTCGTGATGTTCATAAACATCACTAAGGATGCCTTCTAGTGACTAATCACTACAGCGATTACTAACATGCAGTGACATGATCAGGGCTTAAGATAACTTAACCATAAAAAAATAATGTGCACAAATATTGGGTAAAATGTCAATTTTAGTTATTAACTTAACTGTTTTAGTGAGTTGTTGTTTTTTTTTGTTGATAGTGTCACCAATCCGGTCCGTGGCCTTCCGGCCGATTGCCACTAGAGATCACTCTACCATTACATTGACTCTCACACTACACTGACTGTTACATGTCGCTCCGGACTACAGTTCCCATCATCCATTGCACTTACACAGCCGAATTCACTGATCACACGTTCACCTGAGAGACATTACACACTCCATTTAACACCCACTCAGTTCCTGTTCAGGTCGCTGAGTATTGTCTAGCGTTTTTTCACTCTCCTAGTGTTAGCTACTTTACCAAGCCATTCCATGTTTATGTCCTGTTTGGTCTCTAGTATTGTTCTGCGTTTTCCACTCTCCTAGCTGCTATACGGAGCCTGTTTATTGTCTTAGTTTTGTCTTTTTCATAGTTCATAGTTTAGTCTAGCCTTGCCTTGCCTGTTTTCCCATGTATATATCGCTGCCTTTGTTTTTTTTAATTGCCCTTTCGTCTTGCGGTTTGTACTGTTTGCCCCTGCCTGGACATTTGCCTTCTACCTGGATTTCTCTCTTGTCTTGCCCATACCATACCTGTTTGCCATTGTTTGACCCTGCCTGTGTTCTGACCAGGTTTATAAAAAGCTTGCACATGGATCCTCACGCCTCATGTCTCGTCGGCTCCGTTACACATATTTTTCAGTTTTTAGTTATACAGTGGAGGATCAAAATTTAGAGCATCTAGAAATACTTGATATTTTTCTGAATATTTAATCTTCATCGCTCAAAAATGTAAAGGAATATTAGCTGTGGGTATATTCCTTGTTATATTCCACTGCTCTACTAACATGTTTGATAAAATAATCAAAGCATTTCAACAACAGTGTTGGGGAAAGTTATGCGTTACAATATTGCGTTACTCCATAAAAAAAAAAGTAACTAGTTACGTTACTTAGTTACTTTTTATAGAAAAAATGTGTTATGATACTTTTGAGTTACTTTTTAAATCTGGACAGGGCTTTCTTGTTTGTTTTTAAAATAAAAAAAGTAATATTTTTGGCAATATAAAAGTCTTTTCATCAACACAAAATGAATATAAAAGCCTCAGGCTGAAGGGAAAGTAAAATTACGTCCGTACAGTAGAATACAGAAGAAATTTCAACACACTTCAGCAATAAAAAAAAACAAATGTTTGTCTAGAGTAATTCGTGCTCATTAGTACTGGATCATCGAAGGTCAGAAGCAAAGACATTGGTTAATAGAATGGGTTAAAATACATAAAGGATAGTTGTGTGGTTAACATTACTTATTTCAGGTTTGGCGTCATCTTAGTTGCCATTATTTTCTTTCCTTTTGAGAAATACTGAATCGGTTTTTTGTGAGATGAGTGAGATTAATTAATTCATATTCATATTTATTTTAGAACTACGGTAACAACATCTGATTTCTCTCAACATGGGGACCAGAGAGCTGTCAATCAATTAATTGGGGGGGGGGGGAGTAACTTGCGTTACTTATTTGAAAAAGTAAATTAAAAAGTAATGCGTTACTAGTTACTTGAAAAAAGTAATCCGATTACGTAACTTGCGTTACTTGTAATGCGTTACCCCAACACTGTTCAACCTAACCCCTTTTATTTTGTGGAAACACATTAACCACTGTATAGAAGAAGAGGGCTCAGCTGTCAAAAAGAGTAGGAGCCTTAGCTCTTGCTTTGAATGACTTCCGCAACTCTACCCTGCGCAGGACATCATAGTTTTCTCACCTGTTCTGGTGTGATTTTAGTTCCCCTCTTCTTTTCAGTCTCTACCACATTCGGTGACTGTGTGGGTTTCTTAAGCATAACTTTTTTGCCAAGCAGGGCCGTGCACAGACATTTTGAGGGGCAGTGGCCCAAACCAAAAAAGTTGCACTAGGGGGGTGGGTGCTTAATACAAATTATCCAGTTGTTACAACTATACAATTAAAAGAGAAGACAGCACACTCTGTAATAATTTCAGACTTTATCGTAGATTTATAATAATGGGCTCTTCCTCACTCTCTGAGCCTGCTTCTTCCTCATCTTCAGTGGAAGTCGGGGAGAGTGGGGTAAGTGTGCCACCCCCCGTTTTCCTTTGGCAACTGTACACTTTTACTGTCATGTGACCATGTTTTTTTGGAACCACCCATCATTTCTGCCAGACTGTGAAAAGGAGAAACACATGGGGGGAATGGAAGGCACCCATTTACTTTAAAAACTGTTTTTTTGCTTGTCAAAGTAAAATTTTAGCATAACAGATGTAACGGTTGTTACATCAAAGCAAATTTATCCAGGTCTAAAAATATTTCTGATACATATAGGTGATTTAGCAACATATAAAACCATGCAAATCATTTAGCTAAATATTAGCCTAAACTGGTAAGCAACAGTAGCTATTTTTTCCAAAATAGCAGCTATGGGGCAAAGTGAGCCAAGTGCTGTGGGGTAAATTGAGTCAGCATTTTAACTTACCCCACCATAAGGCACTGTAGTTAAATCTCTGAATTATAAACTGGTGTTTTAATGTGATATTACTGGTTTAGTTTATCATATATACATATTTTGTAGTTTATTTTATAGGGAGAGTGTACAAGTGCACCAAAATCGTGGTCCCTGGGGTGATGGGGGGGGGGGATTGGTGAGAGGGGCAACTCAGCTGATGAGGGCAAAGGGGCAGTGGCTCTAGCCACCGGGCCACCCCCCTGTGCACGGCCCTGTTGCCAAGGATTTTCCAGACATTTTCAGTTGGGTTTAGATCATGACTCTGGTCCAGCCATTTCATTATTTCAATGTTTTCAACTTCAAGGAATGGCTTTACCCATTTTGCAGTGTGATGGGGGTCACCATGATTTTGCCAAGTAAGACATGTTCCTGGATCAACATCTTTTGTTGATCCTGGATCAACATAACTGTCCAAAAACATACTTAACCCAATCCCTACCCCTAAACCTAACCCATAATGTATTCCTAAAATCAGAGGGAAATGATAGCTGATTAACAAGGGTGTAGAAGCACCTAATCCTGATTTGAAGCCTAAAACAAAATTCTGATTGGTTGATTGGAATGATCCTTGATCAAGGATGTTGATCCAGGAACATGTACTTGGTGAAATCACACTCACCGTGTGATGGGGGCATTGTCTTGCATGAAAATTTCAGGCGGATTGGGAGATGCTTGCAGGGAAAGAACTGCATATTGCTGAAGAAGGTTCTGATAAACATTTGCATTCACCTGCCATGTGTCTGTATAAGAGGCCCAACTCCTGCTGCACAAAACAAACCTGCCCCCAAACCATGACACTTCCTCCTCCAACTTTCACTGACTTCTTTACACACTTTAGGTTCAGTCTTTCCTCAGTTTGATGAACATAATGTTTCCCATCAGACCCAAATAAACTAAACTTGCTCTCATCACTAAAGTGAACTTTGGACCAGTTCTCCTCTCTCCACACAACATGCTCCTCAGCAAAGCTGAGCCTAGCCTTTTGATTCTTTCTGCTGATGAGAGGCTCGGTCACAGCAGTGTATGCTTTCAGTCTGACTTCTCTTAGATGTGCCGAGACAGATCCTTACCCTGTTTATCGCTGAACTGGCAAGCAATTCCAGTTGCAGTGTTGAACCGATTGCCCATTGAGTCTCTGCATTAATCTGTCATCTCGTGCATTTGTCTCACGTGGACAACCAGCCTTTTTGGGGGACTTTAATGAATTAATGTCATTATAAAGCTGTAATATTCTAGAAATCAACAGTTTTGGAATGACCATCTTCTCTTGCAGTGGCTGAAAGTGTCATCCCATTGGCCATCATCGGCCCAACTCCCATCTTACAACTCATCGCCATCTTAAAGGGTTTTCAGTCACCTTAGAGCGGCAACACAATCTCCGTGAAAATTGGAGGAAATACTGCCGTTAAATAGGGTTTGTCATATAATTAAGGAAATTAGCACAGATGCCAGATTAACACCATTAACCTGGAGGTATCTGTAATGTTCTTTTCAATGTCTCATTTAAGTTTCTTTATAACTGGTGCTTCAGAATACAACTTATTTTATGATTATGCCTTTAAAAACGGGCCTCATGTTAGGATACTCATATTAGGACTAAGCATGACCTTAGAATTGAATTGTTCCTTGTTCTCGTATTTGATCTCCACTGTAACCATAAAGTTTTTCAGGCATCATTACTGTTTTTTAAATACTTTTAATTGTAATAAATGAATAAAAAATGTATTATTGTTTCCACAAAAATATGAAGCAGTACGACTGTTTTTAACATTTATAATAAGAAATGTCTCTTGAGAAGTAAATCAGCATATTAATATTTCATATTATATAATATTCCATTTTATAATATTATATAATATTTCATATTATAACCATTGTTTACTGAATTAAATTCATGGGGGGGGCCAGAATTATTAAAAGTATCATGTTACACTAAAGAATGAAAATTCGCTTTCCATGACAAAAATAAATGACATTTTAAAAATGTTGAAAATATAATAAACTAAAATAAAATATAATATATAATACATACCTCCATCTAGGTAAGCATAAAAAGCATTAGCTTAAAAAAAAACATTTTAAAAATCAACTAGATTTTTGAACAGTAATGTATTTATGGTAAATTAAACTGAGTCTAAAAATAAAACTATCACTAAAATGGTATATAAAATATATTGTAGATAAAACT
Source organism: Sinocyclocheilus anophthalmus (assembly GCA_018155175.1). Lineage (NCBI taxonomy): Eukaryota > Metazoa > Chordata > Actinopteri > Cypriniformes > Cyprinidae > Sinocyclocheilus > Sinocyclocheilus anophthalmus. Next base: position 85,599 of record JADLZN010002101.1, on the reverse strand, counting down.
AAAAATCTTAAATCTAAAAGGTATTGCCTTTAAAGGCTATATATACATATCTTTCTTAGAATTTGACCAATTTATAACCGTTTACCTAATGTTGAAATTAAGATTTATTGTATATTGTTAGTTCACGCTGACTGATGTCGTTCACAAATGAATCCTTAATGTGCAGTGTTACCATTTTTCTCTTATTTTGGTTTCTTTTTAAACATAACTTCTCCAAGCAAACAGTGTGGACATGACTGAAGGCCTATAAGACCTGCAGCTGGATTTGAGGTTTCCCCTGAGGCCCTCTGAGACTGTTTCCTCTGTATGACAGTATAGCTACACAATCAGTGGGAGGGTCTCAGGAGCCCTCTTTGTTGGCTCAGTCGGACAGCCAAACGATATATTTTCTTTACTGCTACAGTTTAGACCAGTCTCCCGACAGTAAGACTCTTTATGTGTGCGCACCACATGCTGCTCCTGAAATAAACACACAGCTAAACATAGCATTAGCGCTGACCCCAGATGCAGTGACTTCTAATGGATCACTAATGCAGCATTGAGACAGCGGCCTGACTTATGATGCAGATCTGCGGAGGGAGTTGGTGTATGTTTAGCTACTCATTTTTTATTCCTCCCTTTCATTTCTCTCTCTCTCGCTCTCTCAGCTAATGCAGTGAAGGTTTAGGCAGGGTGTGTGTGTGTTAGAGTTGGATTGATGCCAGTAGCTTGGCTTGACTGGATCATGGGCCTCTGTCCTGACATTGAAGCAAACGGGGGTGGAGTGTGTGAGTGTACAAGTGTTTTCTTTCTGAATCTGAGGGGGTGATAACAGAACATAGCTGAGGGGAAACAAATACTGTGGTGGTACCATGGTACAGTAATGATTTCAAATTATATTATCATAGCACTTTGATGAACACTACTGTTCCAATGTTTGGGGTTGGTAAAATTGTTTTTATGTTTTTGAAAGAAGTCCCACCAAGGCCGCATATGTTTGATCAAAAATACATGCAGTTACATTTTGAAATATAACTACAATTTAAAGTAGCTCTTTTCTATTGTAATATATTTAAAAATGTAATTACTCCGGATGCAAGCGACCATTCAGCATTAAACGACTCCAGTCTTCAGTGTCACATGATCCTTCAGAAACCATACTTATATGCTGATTTGCTGCTCAAGAAATATTTTTATTATCAATAATGTTGAAAACAGTTGTGCTGCCTAAATATTTTTTCAAACCGATACATTATTTGACGAATAGAATTTACAATTGAAATCTTTTGTAACATTATAAATGTCTTTTTTGATTGATTTAATGTTTCCTTGCTGAATAAAAGTATTAATTTTTTTTTATAACAAAAACTATTACTGCATTTACAAAAAAAGTACCATAATATTACTATCTGATACCATTGCTATGGTGGTAAAAGGGTCAAGTGGTGGTATCTGATGGTAATACTATGGTAATCTGAATAGATAATGGTATAAATCATGGTACTGAAATACACGTACCATGGTATTTAACCTGGTACTCCAAGGTACTTCCAAGAAAACTAGTACAGTGGCACATAGTACTACCACCACTGTACTTTCTCGGCACCTTTTTTGTGAACAGTATCTTACAGTGCTGGGTAAAGAGAATGATTTCAGCTTTATTTCAAGTAACTCATTTCTAGTTTTACTTAACAAAAACAACATTGCTTTAGTGTCAAATCTTTTTAATTAATCAACTGATCTAGTTCACAAAAGCAGCCTAAATGATTCATTCATAAATCAGATTGATTCGGTACTCATTGACTTGGTCCTGGTACAGTGGTTAACAGCTCACTGGAGGGGACGTTTGTCAGTGAATAGTGACTCAAATTTAAGTTTTATTCCTACAGAGAGCTATCATAAGGCTGCTATAGATTTGGAATATGCGTACGAGTCTCTCATGATTCTTTTATGGTATTGTTTGGTAGTTAGTAGCTGGACACCCCAGTTCCTCATTTCAAATTTTTATTATATAAACTGGTTAACCACAGCATATTCCGCAAAAAAAAAAAAAATCATCTTTTGTGTTCCACTGAAGAAAGTAAGTCAGGTTTGGAACAACATGAGGGCAAGTAAATAATGACACAACATTTATTCTTGGGTAAACTAATCCTTTAATAAAAAAGACACGGTGGAAGGTTTTGCCGTGTCCTTCCTAACTGTGTGTGCGTGTGTGTGTGTGTGTGTGTTTGTCTAGGTGGGTGGATGAGAGGAAAGACGCCACCAGCTGCTCTCAGAGTGAAAGAGCTCTTTACTTTCCCTGCACAGTTATAACACCCGCCTTCCCTCTGTTCCCTCTCATTCAATAACCCCAAAACTACCTGGCGTCAAACCACGTTAAAGTTATGCAAGGTATTTCTGGCCCCTTTTTTTTCACTGTGTAATAACCATAGTCCTGTGCTTGAGGGCATAAGCTGGAATCAAGTATTAAATGATACAGAAAGTATCTTGCGCGAGACAGAACAAGTACATGTGTCAGCGCGGTCACCATGGTAACAATAGATGTTGAGTGCTGGAACCACTGAAGTGCGTAGGATGCTAAAGTGTGATGACATCATAGAGGAAGACAACTTCCTGTCCAAACACAGGTCGAAATCAGTGACACACATGGCTAATCACTATTATGTAGCTCTTATGGGTTATATAAAGTAAGATTCACACAGATAATATGAACATTATGGAGCTACGGTATTGCATGGTGACTGTTCATTCGTAATGTTTAGTGTAATGTGCTTTTACTGCTTTTCTTTCTATACAAAAGGAATATTGTACTGTGTATGTGTGAAGGGACATTCACAGCAATTAGGATTGATAAAGCAACCAGAAGGCATTGATTTTCAATGAGCGCTGGCTATTTTTGGCAGTCTGACGATGCGACAGCAGAGAAAAGTTTAACCGTTATGCCAATGAGCATGCAGCAAATACCCAAACAAAAAAAAAAAAAAAAAAAAAATGACGACATTAAATTTCAGACACACACATTTTAATTTATATTTATTTACAGTTAGTAGATTTAGTGCTTTATGCAACATTTCTATGTATTGTTTAGTTCAAGTTTTTCATCTAATATTAAAAAAAAATATTTTGATAGTTTTTATTTAAGTTAATGACATAACCCTGTTACACACAATATAAAAAGTTTAATAAAATGAAATATTCCCACATTTAATATACAGTGGTGTGAAAAAGTGTTGGCCCCCTTCCTGTTTTTTTATTTTTTTGCATATTTGTCACACTTAAAAGATTCTGATCATCAAACAAATTTAAATATTACAGAAAGATAATGCAAGTAAATTCAAAATGCAGTTTTTAAATGATTATTTATTTTATTAAGGGAAAAAAGCTGTCCAAACCTACCTGGCCCTACGTGAAAAAGTAATTGCCCCCTAAATCTAATAACTGGTTGTACATTCAGAGGTGGACTTGCTGGTGTGTTTGGGATCATTGTCCTGCTGCATAACCCAAGTGCGCTTGAGCTTGAGGTCACAAACTGATGGCCGGACATTCTCCTTCAGGATTTCTGATAGAGTGCAGAATTCATGGTTCCATCAATTATGGCAAGTCATCCAGTTCCTGAAGCTGCAAAACAGCCCCAGATATTCACACTACCACCACCATGTTTGACTTTTGGTATGATGTTCTTTTTATGAAATACTGTGTTGGTTTGTAACGGGACACACACCTTCCAAAAATTCAACTTTTGTCTCATCAGTCCACAGAATATTTGGCCAAAAGTCTTGGGGATAATCAAGATATTTTTTGGCAAATGAGAGACGAGCCTTTGTGTTCTTTTTGGTCAGCAGTGGCTTTTGCCTGGGAACTCTCCCATGGTCTCTTTCTTATTGTTGAATCATGAACACTGACCTTAATTGAGGCAAGTGAGGCCTGCAGTTCTTTAGATGTTGTTCTGGGTTCTTTTATGACCTCTTGGATGATTCGGCGTTGTGCTCTTGGAGTAATTTTGGTTGGCCGGCAAACTCCTTGGAAGGTTCACCACTGTTCCAAGTTTTCTCAATTTGTGGATAATGGCTCTGACCGTGTTTCGCTGGAGTCCCAAAGCCTTAGAAATGGCTTGATAATCCTTTCCATCTGATAAAAGTCAACTATTTTGTTTCTCGTTTGCTCTTGAATTTCTTTAGATCGCGGCATGATGTGTTGCTCTTTAAGCATGCTTCACTTTGTCAGACAGGTTCTATTTAAGTGATTTCTTGATTCAACGGGTCTGGCAGTAATCAGTCCTGGGTGTGGCTAGTGAAATTTAACTCAGATTTCTAAAATAATGTGGTTAATCACAGTTCTTTCATGATTTTACAGGAGGGGGGCAATTAATTTTTCACGTAGGGTCAGGTATGTTTTGGACAGCTTTTTTCCCTTAATAATGATCTAATAATCATTTAAAAACTGCCTTTTGTATTTACTTGCATTATATTTGCGTAAAATTAAAATTGGTTTGATTATCTGAATATTTTACGTGACAAATATGCAAAAAATAAAACAAGGGGGCAAAAACCTTTTCACGGCACTGTACATAATATAATAATAATTAGAGATGCACCGATTGCAATTTTCTTGGCCGATTCAGATTTTTTTTGTTAGTGTGATCTGCCGATACCGATTTTTGTCGATTCCAATTTTCTTCCTAAGAACTATAATTGACAGCATATACAAACAAAAATGCAAAAATATATATTTTAACATTACAATTCCCTTAATCTGGACATCTAGTTATAGATGTTCTCTCTCTTAAACAACTCTCAAAATAAAGTGCTCAGTGACTGGAAAAAGGTAGAATGAGTTGATATGAGTTGCTGTATATAATAAAACAGATGTCATTCCCACCATGTTTATAATTTTTTTCCCCTAACCTTATTAAATGTCATCTTTCACTTCAATTTTTTAAATTTTTTCAATAAATTCATTTAGAATAATAAGAAACTGTAGAGTTGTCACAATTCAAATGAAATCAGTATCAACAAACTGCATCTTTCCACTGCAGGAAACACAGAAGGTGAATCTGATGTGACATTAGATGAATTTACACAGACTGTTTGATGGGGTGCCATAAATGCATTTACACCGCAAAATTGCAAATGCATAAATAATTTTATAAGATTAATGTTTTAAATACATTTTGACGACATGTTTGGATGCAGATCTGAGCGTAGGTGTGAAAACGGGGCAGACTGCGGCCAGTCACTGGTCCGGGCCGACCATGCGGAAATTCGGCTAATTCCTGTCCCTGGCAGGTCTATCGGAGCATCTCTATATATGCAATATTACAATATTTCATTTTGGAATGGAAAATGCAGTAGCTACACCAACACTGAAACTGAGAAAAATGGCTTTTATTTTCTCTAAATCTGAGCAAAGTTGAGCCAAATCAAAGTCTTTTGCAGGACAGATCATAGACACCTGAGTTTGGTCATGACCTTACAGTCTACTCAATTTTAACAAAAGCGGCAGTATTCTTTTAAAGAACCATTTTGTCTGTATTTCGTTGTCGGGAAATGAAGTCATTTTAATTGTTTTAGTGTGTGTGTGTGTATACCTACTTAACCATATTTTGGGGACAAATTTGTACTGGTATAAAAATAAAGTAAACAAAGTTTTTTTGAAATTGTAAAAATGCAGAAAGTTTTCTGTGAGGGGTAGGGGTGGGTTTAGGTTAAAAAGTGTATAACTATCTGCATATAAAAACAATAGAAATCTATGTAATGTCCCCATTTAGATAGCTAAGTAAACGTGTGTGTGTGTGTGTGTGTGTGTGCATGTTTATGTGGCTTATGAGAACACAAATTTGTATAATAACATGGGTATGACATAGGTATTACAAGGAGAAGGTGATTTATGAGGACATTTTCAGTGTCCCATAATCAAAGGCTTATAAATATTCAGAATGAGTTTTTTTGAAAATCTAAAAATGCAGAATGTTTCCTGTGTTTAGGGGTAGGGTTGGGGTAAGGGGAATGAAAATAATGTTTGTACAGTGTAAAATCATTACGCCTATGGGATGTCCCCATAAACCATAAAAACAAACCTGTGTGTGTGTGTGTGTGCGTGTGTGTGTGTGCGTGTGTGTTTGTGTGTGTGTGTGTTTGTTTGTGTTCGTGTGTGTGTGTGTGTGTGGGTGTGTGTGTGGTGTTGTGTGTGTGTGTGGGTGTGTGTGTGTTTGTGTGTGTGTGTATCTGTGTGTGTTTGGGTTATGAGTCATGGCATCATGAAGCTTGTTGCCGGGGCCTCCCTATGATGTCATCAACAGCCCAGAATAGCCTTGGTACTAAAAGCTAGTGAGACCCAAGCGCTCTGGACACTTCATCTGTTCAAACACTCCAGAGAGGAAGAGTGAGAGATACAGTAATACAGTAGAACAACTTCCCACAAACACTCAAGAGAGTGAGCGAAAACAGAAAAATCCCTCGTATTGGAAGAAATGGGTGGATGAGATGAGATGAACCAGACTTCCATCATAAAATCTGCTCCAGATATAGCTCACTCTGGATAAGAACCGAACATTTAGTTTGATTACCAAGTGACCAACTTTTTTGACATCGGATCCCAGTTTATGTAAGGTTTAGGCTGCCTGCCACTCAACTGTTTTTTTTTCAACAAGGATGCATTAAATTGATCAAAGGTGACATGGAATTTCTATTTGAAATAAATCCTGTTCTTTTGAACTTTCTATTTATCAAAGAATCCTGAATATATGTAACACTGTTTTCAATCAAATTAAGCAAACTGTAACAGCTTTGCATAACATGAATAACTTAGTTTAAAATCTATTAAAACAGAAAACAGCTATTAAATAATATGTTGTGTAATAATATTTCACAATATTACTATTTGATGATCAAATAAATGCAGCCTTGGTGAGTGAGCAAAGGAGAAGAGAAACCAGTCTGTGACTTGTGTAAGAATTTTGAAAAACATATTTTAATAGCATGTCCAATTTTAAATGATATTAGACAACGATGTTATTCAGAAAATATACTAAAATACTTTTTTTTTTTAAAGTCTCTCCTGGAAGAATTTTTGAATTTTTATCACTGGTTTAACTGAAAGATTGTATATGATTTTTATAAGTACTATTGTTGTTTCTTGTACGTTTTTGTATAATGAATATAGCCATTGCTGCTGATATGGCGTTAAAATATTTAAAACATTTGCACTTACATATTGTTGCTCTTTTGTTAGATTTGATTGCTTGTATTGTCCTCATTTTTAAGTCACTTTGTATAAAAGTGTCTGCTAAATGACTAAATGTAAATGTAATGTGAGCACAAGAGATTTTAATTTTTTTTACCTTACAGACCCCAAACTTTTTAATGGTAGTATATGTAGGTTGCTTGCTACCAGAGGTGAAATAACCATTAAAACATGACATTTTTAGGTTTAGTAAATAATTGTTTAATAGCAACATTAATATATATAATAAATATTTAAAATATTTTATTGACTTATTTTGCTTGACTGTGGTGCAAAGAAAAAGTGTGCTGTTGTGTGGAAGGGAGGTTCAAATTAAGAAAGCTAATTGTGATCTTAAAATAAGAACTAAGGTTACATTGTTTCACACTGAGGTATAGAGTCCCAATTAAGAGATATATAGTTGAAACTGCAAAATGTAAAGTCAAATTTTGAGATATAAAGTCATAATGTTTTTTTTTTCCTACTCTAAGGCGAAAACGCACTTCCATACTACTGAGTGCCTAAAACACAATCAGAAATATTAACAGTAAAACTTCACATCCAAATCCATCAACTAAGTCTTTTTGGAAACTGCATAGCACACTGGGAGATTATAAACACAAATTTGTTTCCCAGAAGACTGATAAAAACCTGTACTATTGACTCCAGGAAATTGCGTAAAGCTAGCTAATCAGATTAGAGCTTGTCATTTTGAGAAAACTTCTCATTTTTTTTGTTCAATAATGTATGCGTCAGTCAGTCCATGTGTGTGCATTGCGAGGCTAAGACTAGTTGAATGGCAAACATTTTGCTTTGTATTTCTATTAATCAACAAATCCCAATAAAACAAAAGATGAGACTGTTCTCAATACTGTATTGCACTTCTTGTTTTTTGTTGTTTGGCATAATTGGTTTCCTGATGCTCCGGCACAGTTGTTCTGCTGGGACACAACGTCCAGACTGCTGCTATGGTGGAGGAAGTCATTATGTCATCAGGACCCATCAAATCTAGGTGAGGGCAGCATCTCCTGTCCTCAGTATGTACTAGTCTGTGCATGTCTGTCTGACCTCATTCACACTAACAGAGAGGTTGCTGTACTAAAACCTCTCCGGTTTTACTAATGTGATAGAACTGGCATTAACTTTTGAAAATCTCATGAAAATGAGATTTATTGCTGACAAAAAAAATTATTGTATTTGGTCAACTACAACAGGGCGTCCTGGAGGAAGGTGTTGGTATAAAAAACCAGCGGTGCATTAAGCATCTTAAAATGAATGAGTGCATAAGTCAACTTTTTTTTCTACACATTTTCCTTTTCTTTTTTTTTATCATTGTAGGCAGAGATTTTTTTAATGTTTTTGAAAGGAGTCTCACCAAGGCTTGATTTATTTAATAAAAAAAAACTTTTGAAATAAGAGAGCGTCCTGTATATATATTTTAAATGTAATTTATTCTTGTGATGCAATGCTGAATTTTCAGCATCATTACTTCACTCTTCAGTGTCACATGACACTTTTGAAATCATTCTAATACGCTGGTTTGATTTCAAGATACATTTCTTATTATTATCAATTTTGAAAACAATTGTGCTGATTTATGTTTTTGTGGAAAGTTCTTATAAAAAAATTTTCTTTTAAAAATTATAAGGATAGTTCACCCAAAAATGAAAAATGTATGTTTATCTGCTAAGCCCAAGGGCATCCAAGATGTAGGGGACTTTGTTTCCTCAGTAGAACACAAACAAAGATTTTTACGTGAAACCGTTGCAGTCGGTCAGTCTTATAATGGAAGTGAATGGAATCACGGCTTTGAGAAAAAAAAACATACACAAACAAAACCAAAATAAACCCTGCGGCTCGTGACGACATTGAGGTGTAAAGACACGAAACAATCGGTATGTGAAAAGAAACTGACCAGTAACTTTATATTTTTTGTACCTTGAGTTTACCCGCAAACGGTCCTGAGCGCATTCGCATCTCCTTCTTCAGCCTGCGCGTGACGCATCTTCTTTCTTCTCTCTTGTTAGGCTGATCGGCAGACTTCAAGTGCTACCGCCACATATCTCTCAAATGGTACCATTGACACTCCCAATTGCGGATGTAGATGAGTATCAATGGTCCATTTGAGAGAGAGGTTGGGTTAATGCACTTATAAGTCTGCGATCTTGCCGTTAAGAAGAAGACGATGATAACGCGACAGGCTGTTGAGAGACAGCGCTCAGGGAAGCCGGACGATTGCGGGTAGAATAACAATATAAATACTGTTCAGTTTCTTGCACAGACCGATCGTTTCGTGTCTTTACACATCAATGTATCGTCACAAGCCGCAGGGTTTAATTTGGTTTTATTTGGGTATGTTTTATGACTCTCAAAGCCGTGATTCCTATTCACCTCCATTATAAGACTGAAAGACTGCAACGGTTCGAGTTAAAAATCTCCGTTTGTGTTCTACTGAAGAAACAAAGTAACTTACATCTTGGATGCCCTGGGGGTAAGCAGATAAACATAACATTTCATGTCTGGGTGAAATATCCCTTAATGGACCCATAAATTTTGAACAGTAGTATAAATCATAAAGAACAGAAAAAATGCTCACAGTAACATTAAACTATCACATATCATTTGCATAAACTTTTTAAATATTTTTCAAATTACTGGAAAGGCCCATATTGTGTCACACAATGAAAATTATATCACTGAAAATCAACTCTCATTGAAAATAAGTGAAATTCGGATGCTTTGTCACTGCAAACATCTCTCAATATGAATGCACCTTTAGGATACAGGTTAACAGATCAGAGAATTTCACTCATAAAGGAGAGAAGAAAAAGTAGTTTTGTATTAAATGCGTCACAAAGTTTACCTTTTTTTCCATTCAACATGCCGTTGTTGTTTATTCCTGTGACAATGCACTGCTGCTGCTGCAGCCCCCAGAAGTGGGTCAGGGTGGCACGGTTGACTGGATCTGTGAATGAAGAACCTTCTAATGTTAATCTCTGTGCTTTCTTGTCCCTCTCTGACCTTATCTCGGTCTCTAATGCTCATACAAATCCTTAATCTACAGCTTTAACTGTGCTGTTTTAAGTGGTAAGCGTCAGTCATTATGGACCTCAGTCAGGGTAGATGTATTTCATTTGAGGCAAATGAAAATAAGGCTGGGGAACAGAAGTACACTTAAAAATAAATGCTCTATATTGGCATCTATGTGTCATGAAGAACCTTTAATATTGCTCTTTAACTTTCCAAAGCACAAAAGCTCCTTAATGCTGGAAAAAGGTTTAGATTTTGAAAATGTTCTTCACATTAAGAAAAAGTGGTTCTGATTTCTGAACACTGTAGCTCATACTCAGGGTTAGGGGTTTGTTTTATGCACCTAGAAATGCCTAAACAACACTTTAGCATAATGGGAGTGAGTTATTCGTTGGCAAGCATGACTCACAGTTTCTTCAGATAATGTAAAAATCTAGTTTTTAATATCTTTATATTAAGTCTTTAACCTTTTTTGACTTTAATACACATTTGAAACAACTGTGTGCATTAACATCTACGTATATAGAAACCACTGCACACACACACAAGCCCTCAAGAACAGTCCCTTCAATAGAGGCACACACTCAGATTTAGGCATACATGCCACTAATTAAGATCTTAATCTGAGAGGATGTGGAGGGCAAGTTTCATGAGGACAACACACATACACAAAGCATTTGAGAAAGTGCACAAAGCTATATTGTAAGGAAAAACCTTCAAAATGGAGAAAAGCATAAGCAAGTCATAATGGATCCCCTGGGTGTAGATGGAACCATTTTCTTGTACATTAATGGTAGGTGACATTTAATGATTTACAAGAAAAGTGTTTTAGTACCAGTGGCTCTGGAGTGGGTGTTCGTCATTTATAATGTCTTTGGGTGAGAAAATGGACTTGATGTAATTTTCTTGGATTCTGGGTAAATTATCATTTATCAATGGACGTCAAAATTACTTCCATCCACTTTTATAAAAAGAAAGATCATGGCTTTGGAAAATGATTTTGACGCAGGTACTCTAGTTGAGCTGTTAAGCCTCTATAGTAAGCATTGGTCTAACAATGGAATATTTTTACAAATTGGCTTTTTTACAAAAGCAAAAAGAGTTTTGGAAAAAAAATTGTGGGAATGTTTCTAGTTAATGTTGGCATTTATAAACTATATATATATATACTATATATATATATGTATATATACACACATGTGCAAACAACGTGTATAAAATCAAGCAAAAGCAAAAAGGGTCGTTCTGAAGACCTAGTGAACCAAGCGTTTTACTGGAGGATGCCACCTTTGCAATAAATACGTTCAGGCAAATCATCCCTTAGATAGATATTCACTGTCGACTGCTAAACATGGTATTATTGGAAAGGTGGAAGTGTTTAGGAACAGCCACGAAGAAAAGGGACCACGTAAAATCACAAATCGTGTCGCTGAGTGCTGAGGCGCATGATGCTTACAAGTGCTCTGCTTATTCTATAGCTGACGAGTTCCAAACTTCCACTGGAATTAATATCAGCACAAAAAAACTGTAGCGGTGGAAAACTTTCAGGGATGGGTTTTCCATGGAACGAGCCAGCCGCATGCAAACCTCACGTCACCATGTACAATTCCAAAGGTTAGATGGAGTGGTGTAAAGCACAGGGCTACTGGACTCTGGAGCAGTGGAAACAGGTTCCGTGAGTGTTCACACTTCTTGTTGCCGTCCTGATGGGAAAGTCTAGGTTTGGCGAATTGCAGGAGAACATTTCCTGCCTGCGTAACCCCTTACTTCAATCTTAATGCTTCAGCATACCAAGACATTTTGCACAATGTTATGCTTCTAACTTTGTGGGAATAGTTTGGGGAAGGCCCAGTGCACAAAGCAAGGTACATGCTTTAAAGGCCGCGCTTATAATTACAACAATGCAATTTGTCATAGATTTTTCTTAATAGTGAGAAAATGAAGGAAAAGTATGTTGCCATTTGTAAACTCCATAGTACTTCGGGTTTAATGGTATTATTTTTTTACCTGCAGGGCTTTCTGAACAACACAGGTAAGAGAGACACCACACATGCAAATTTTTCATGCACCTACAATCTCTAGGTTTTCAGGAAGCAGCTCTGTTGTTTACAGTAACGTGACATTTGACGCAATGCTGTGGTGTTCATGTGACGTCTGTGCTCTGCCGGTGTGTGGAATGAGTGTATATGTACAATGTCAATGCTGTATTGATGGGTGGACAATGTTTCATTGATTGTTTTAGCGGTGACCTTCAGCTCCGTCTGCTGACAGTGTTGGCTGTGGGCCTGTACTAGTATGTGTACACACACACACACACTTGTGTAAGATCCACTTACACAAACCCACAGTAAACTTTTTAAGACTTAATGGTACCAATAATTCTCAGTTGTTTCTTTAAAAGTGTTAAAAGTACAGGACTTGAATAGAAGTATAAAATTAAATGTGACTGGCATATTTCAGATAAACTGCTCTTGGAAGAATTTGATGATAAATAATTGAGTTCATTTTTACTTTTGATACTTTGGTATCTTGGAAAATCTGAGAACAGATGTTTGATTGTTTATTTGCTGTAGAAAAAAGCCAACATTCATGGCATACAATAACTATATAATATACAAACCAGGGTGTGCATTAAAAAAAGCACTAAAGGGGTGACACCACATCTGTGCACACCTGGAACTGCTCCTATTTAGCTTTCAATATATTTGGTCTATTGAGTTATTATATAAGAAAGTAGAAATAAATCTGAGAAACATGAGACTTCAAGGGACATTTCAACAAAAATACGCATTCTGTCATTATTTACTCACCGTCATGTTGTTCAAAACCGGTATGACTTGCTTCTTGTGGTTTGTTTGTCACAGAAAGTTGATAGATCACTTCAGAAGACGTGGATCAACCATTCATCTCCATGTAGTCTCCATGTAACTTTTTCCTGTGGAAATGCTAACAAGAATGAACTAGTCATGTTTCTTCTGTCTTGTTACCCAACAAGGTTGGTGATGTAACACTAAAAGAAAAATAATCACACTGAATTGAGCTAGTGCCAGAAAGAAATAATTTTCCTCTCCAGTTTAGAAGACACTAGGACAAAGGGGGAAAATCAGGAAGAATGGGGCATGTGATGATAACATTTTTATCTTCTGTCTGTCAAAACATTGCCACACAAACCAGGCAGTGTTATAAAAGCAAAACTATTCTCTCTTTATTCTTAGTGAAGCTGCTTTAAAATGATATGGCCACTGTAAGAAAGGAAAGAGAGAGAAAAGCAGAAAAAAACAGTTGTGACGTCAGAGCAACAAACAATGTGACACGTGTCTAATCACAGGACATCCAACAGGATATTTTAGTGCAACTGTGTCATCAAAATATGCACAAGTGCTGTTTAGAATGCTGTCAAAACCACATGTATTCTCTTTCTGGTCTTGTTTTTATATTCTTGGTTTAATGTCACTTCAGCTACATTTACAGGATTTGCAATGGTGTCAGTTTTCTGGGAAAATAATTTCAACTTGCTTTTATTTTGTTAAAGCATTTACATATTTTTTCAGTAAAACATTTTTATATTTGAGCTGTAAAGTAGTCTAAATTGGCCTTTTGAAATTGTAATACAGGTTCTGCTGACAAAAAAGTTTGCGAACCCCTAAGGCATTACACTGGAATAGCAGTGTCTCAAAATTACAGCCAACAGATGTGTTAAGAGGTGTGTGCTAGAATTTCTTACCATGTCTCTGTGAAGTCATATTTATGTCTTGCGCATATCTTGTGTGTGTATAGTGTTTTTATGTGTGAAAATAAATAAATACTGTACCTTTTCGTATTAGCCAAGTCCTACCATATTTAAAGTAAAAGAATAATTGAAGATGGGCCGTTCATTTGTTAGAAAAATTATACACACTGGAGGTGCGTCCGTTTTTAAACTGGGAAGTCAATTATTTTGCTTATACTACGGTTACCACAGCTTAAAATATTGTTCAGACGATATATTTCAAGACAAACTCATTGTAAAGCTAGAAACGGAGGCTTGGGCCATTAATAATGCAGTTATTAGAGAGAGAGAGAGAGAGACACACATAAACAATAGTGGACCCAACTCCCCAAAAAGTGACCCCAAAGCCCTTAAAAGCCATGAAATTAACACTGAAAAAAGTCCCTTGTTCCAGATGGTCCTGAAGCTGCAAAAACAAACATGAATAACAACAGCCAGCATCAGGACAACGGAATATTCATCCACAGAATTCGGCCCAACCAAAAGATAAAAGCACAAAAAAATGATCTAACTTATTGGACTCAAACAACAGAAAAACAAAGTAAACTTGAATGTTATTTGGCCCTAAATAGAGATTACACAACTGCAGAATATCTGAGTACAGTGAAAGACTATAAATTAAGACAAACAACGAGGTACAGACTGAGCAATCATACTCTTGACTATAGAGACGGGCAGATATCAACAGAAATTTTATCCAAAATTTGAAATACTTTTCCCTGACTTCAAAATGTTAAACAATAAAACAACTTCAAAATGTATTGGGGTAAAAAAGAGGTTGTATGACAACTGTGAGGGGTGAATTTTTTAATAACTCATCTGTTTAAATTAAATTAAGCCTTAAAGTTCTGCATAATTAAGGACGTGGCCACTTGAGTGACAGGTGGATTGCCACCTCTGTCACCACCGTTGAGCTAGGTGGGCGTGGTTTAAGCAACCAACTCCCGCCTCTTTGCCCATTTTCAATTATCCTGGAGTGACGCGCTGCCAAGATGGCGACGGCCGGCTCCGCCCACTTTAGGCTTCAAAAACGCTCTTCAGAAACCTACGGGTGACATCACGGACACTACGTCCATGTTTTTATACAGTCTATGGCCCACACACACCACATTCAATTTTAAATTGTTCATAGAATACTAAAATGTTGATTTGTTCTACTTCTTAATATGCATGTTTTTACAGTTTTTTTTTTCCTTCTGTTTTTTAAAATATATATCTGTTGTTACAAACCCCTGTTAAGTTTAGCCAGAAAGGGGGATGCAGCATAAAGAGGACACGTGAATCCAAATGCCAGGCAAAAAGATTTATTTGAATAACAAAACGGAACATAACACAAATGGAAAACACGTATCCAAACAAAGAAAACGGAAAACACAAATGAACATAGAATAACTAGCAAAGGATAATATACTTCCCCAAAACACGGAGCAACTCCAAAGTATAAAGTCAACAAAAGAAAAACAAACCCAAAATTTAAGAATTAAGAAAAAGGGTAATAAAGCTTGTTTGCTGGTGGACCTCCTTCCCTTCCATGCTCCGCTTCAGCATACTTTATATAGCTAGTAATCACTCATTCCATGAGACGCAGGTGCACCGGGGCGGACCTAAACAATCAGACTCAAAGAGAAAGATTAGGGGAGACATGACGTCACACGAAGGAAGATACACTCAAGGCATAGGCCGTAACACTGTTCTAGATACAATGTAAACACTATGATTTGGCAACACATTGTAACAATTGTCATGCCAATAAAGCACAAATTGAAAAATTTAAATTAAATTAAGAGAGAGAGATATTAAGCATGTATGAATTATCTCAAGTAGTGATAAGATGTGACTGGAGCAGATGAGCGTGGGCGAAATATTATGGCGTGCACAAATGTAGGGTGTGTGGATAAAGGTTTTTTTAATTGGTTCCACCTGTTGCCATGCTCATTACTCCAACCTGCAGTCTGTGCGTCTCTCAATAGTGTTCGGCAGCAGCATCTCTACTATAAACTGTAAGTGTAACTGCTTTAAGAACAGCGATGTTACCACTTTGCTACTAAGAAATGTCATGTAGCTTTCAGATGCAAAACACTATTATATATATATATTTTTTTTATATACATTTATTGTATTTTCCGGGAATGTGAGAGGTCTGTATTCTGGCGTAAGTTACTCGTTGGGGTGTGTGGGAAAAAGAAAGCATGTTTTCCGTCGATAATAGAACGAATTCGAATTTTCTGGGAAAACGTGGAAATTGTTTGTCATTTCTATCCTATCAATTGTTATATTTATTATGATCCATGCATTGACATGGGTTTTGTGTTGGTCTTTTGGTGGGTAGGCTGAACCTGCCTGGAACTACTTTAGCCGTGGCTTTCCTGAAAAAAATAATTGCACAACTTAGAAGTAGTCCCATCTCAAAATGACAATTATTCTTTATTTAGATAACTTTGCAGTCAAATAATAAAACATTTCTCAAGTGCCTTTACAAAATATGAGCTCCACGTGTCTAATTTAAATAATCTAAATGCTTTAGGATGCGCATTATGATAAACAACATTTTTGAGACTAAATTTCTGTGGTAATTGATGCAGTCAGGTGCTTTAACTCCGAATATCTGTTCTCAAACAAGTGAAGGAGACAGCCAAGCTCCTCAAATCTACTTACGTGAATGTTTTTTCCCCCCGAAGCTCTAAAATTGCAGTCCCTACTGGATTACCTAAAATTATTTGGCCATTATTTTGGTTTTTGAAGGTTACCATGGAAACAGCACACTGTGTAGCAAGGCAAAACAACCTAATGGTTGCTTTTTCATGGTGATAAGCCAGTGTAGCTAATGTAGCTAGTAGACTAGAACTAATCAAATCATGATCTCTGACAATGTTATATAGAACTGCTATATTCTTAGCCTCATCCTCACCTCCCAAAGCTCTGTTTGCTGGCGCCAGGCAAAGCATCTTTCTTTTAACTGCGTAATAATTATGCATCAAAGTGAATGTTAATGTGTGTGTGTGTGTGTGTTCGCACACGGTCCTTGCAATAAATCATTCAAAGCTGAAATTGGAAACAGGGAGATCATCTCACACCTGGTACACCGAGACACAAAAGTCTCTCACACACACAAAGAACAGGGCCTAATTTCATTTCAGCATGAACACGTAGCACACTCATGTATTAAGACCATGAAAACAGGCCTAGAATTCATATGAATACTGAACGTTTACTTGCAAAACGAGTGCACAGACTACATTAAGTCATTGTATTGATCAAGTTAACCACGCAACTCTTCACCTGTCTTTATTTAAAGACTGGCAAGTCTGTTAGTCAGTAACTAAAAACACTTAAACGGCCTGTAAGCCACACGGCAATAAAGCGCCAGTCGCTAGGAAACCACAGAATATTCTTAGCACAAAAAAAGGAGTGACAGGTTGAATGTCCTCAGCGGTAAGAGAGAGAAAATCACATCTTATCTGGTTTAACCAGACACCTTATCCAAAGGCCATCGCTGTTCTTTGTTCCCCAATCTGGAGTCAAGCCAATCGTTGATAAGACAAAGGCGACCTCCAGACCTCTTATGCCTGTGCTCTTCATTCATGTGTCATTTGGCCATATTAACGCACTTAAATAATGCTTAATTTGGCTGTTAACTGAATATGTCAGATTGGGCCATTCTTTTCCCGCTATGAACATGGACGAAGTAAACAGAATTGTTACATGATGACGTAACTGATCCATTGTCAAATGACTGGACTCTTGCCATGTTTTGTCTTGACATACAAGTTAGCAGACGTAATTTTGAACATTAAAATATGATGTTTAGTCAACCCTGAACTTTCCGAGCAAACATTTCTTGAACATAAAAGAATAAAAAACACGCATATAGTAAAAGAGAGGTTCTGTTTTCATATGATAAGAGATATATTGATATTAGGCTTTCAAATATTATGTGCATGTTTTGTACTGAGACTGGGCCAAAACGTACCTGGGTGGTTTTGCATGATTTGCTCTCGCTTCAGCATATGCAAAGATAATGTGACTCAAAGTACTCACTTTGCAGTAGAACAGTTGTTTTGCTGCTGACTTTAGTGGTGGAAGATTCCATTAATTGCAGGATAAAATCACTTCAGTGACTGTACAGTTCATTGCACATGCTTATTATATTAGCCAGCAGGTCTAAATTGACCTATGGTGAATACAGACAGTATAGTCTACATTGACTGACTGCTGTTTCAGGTCAGTGAGTCAGGTCAATGGACTTTGCTGAAGATGAGAATTAAAACTACTTTACTGGTCTGACTAAACATTAAATACTTTATTCTCTTCAACTTTTAGAATACAAACCCAATTCCAAAAAAGTTGGGACACTGTACAAATTGTGAGTAAAAAAGGAATGGAATAATTTACAAATCTCATAAACTTATATTTTATTCACAATATAATATAGATAACATTTCAAATGTTGAAAGTGAGACATTTTGTCATGCCAAATATTGGCTCATTTTTTTGATTTCATGAGAGCTACACATTCCAACAAAGTTGGGACAGGTAGCAATAAGAGAACGGAAAAGTTAAATGTACATATAAGGAAAAGCCGGAGGACCAATTTGCAACTTATTAGGACAATTGGCAACATGATTGGGTATAAAAAAAGCCTCTCAGATTGGCAGTGTCTCTCAAAAGTCAAGATGGGCAGAGGATCACCAAATCCACCAATGCTGCGGCGAAAAATAGTGGAAAGGAGTTTCTCAGAGAAAAATTGCAACAAGTTTGAAGTTATCATCATCTACAGTGCATAATAACATCCAAAGACTCAGAGAATCTGGAACAATCTCTGTGCGTAAGGGTCAAGGCCAGAAAACCATACTGGATGCCCGTGATCTTCAGGCCCTTAGACGGCACTGCATCACATACAGGAATGCTACTGTAATGAAAATCACAACATGGGCTCAGGAATACTTCCAGAAAACATTGTCGGTGAACACAATCCACCGTGCCTTTCGCCGTTGCCGGCTAAAACTCTATAGGTCAAAAAAGAAGCCATATCTAAACATGATCCAGAAGCGCAGGCGTTTTCTCTGGGCCAAGGCTCATTTAAAATGGACTGTGGCAACGTGGAAAACTGTTCTGTGGTCAGACGAAACAAAATTTGAAGTTCTTTTTGGAAAAAAGGGACGCCATGTCATCCGGACTAAAGAGGACAAGGAAAACCCAAGTTGTTATCAGCGCTCCGTTCAGAAGCCTGCAGCTCTGATGGTATGGGGTTGCATGAGTACATATGGCATGGGAAGCTTACACATCTGGAAAGGCACCATAAATTCTGAAAGGTATATCCAAGTTCTAGAACAACATATGCTCCCATCCAGACGTCGTCTCTTTCAGGGAAGACCTTGCATTTTCCAACATGACAATGCCAGACCACATACTACATCAATTACAACATCATGGCTGCGTAGAAGAAGGATCCGGGTACTGAAATGGCCAGCCTGCAGTCCAGATCTTTCACCCTAGAAAACATTTGGCGCATCATAAAGAGGAAGATGCGACAAAGAAGACCTAAGACAGTTGAGCAACTAGAAGCCTGTATTAGACAAGAATGGGACAACATTCCTATTCCTAAACTTGAGCAACTTGTCTCCTCAGTCCCCAGACGTTTGCAGACTGTTATAAAAAGAGGGGATGCCACACAGTGGTAAACATGGCCTTGTCCCAACTTTTTTGAGATGTGTTGATGCCATGAAATTTAAAATCAACTTATTTTCCCCTTAAAATGATAAATTTTCTCAGTTTAAACATTTGATATGTCATCTGTTGTATTCTGAATAAAATATTGAAATTTGAAACTTCCACATCATTGCATTCTGTTTTTATTCACAATTTGTACAGTGTCCCAACTTTTTTGGAATCGGGTTTGTATATTCAATATCTGATCGAGATGGTTACACTGAACCCCTTTAATAATCTATCAACATCAAAGGCATGCTTTTGTTTACTACAGAAAAATATTTGGTGTGTAAATTTAAGTAGAAAATATTTAAACCTTGATCATAATGTTTAAAATATGAAACTTTCAAACTGTACAACCATAGCACGAAAACATTACATTTGTTAGTATGAGTGTGATAAAATCCAGTTTTTCAATTCATGACATGAAAAAAAAAATAGTAATCATGGCAACTATCACATCAAATGTGAAAGGTTTCCAATAAGTGACATAACTTTAATAACCCCACTGTATAGTTAACTAAAACTAAAACCATAAAAAAACTCACCTGAAATATATTTTAACCGAAATATAGTGTAAAAAAAAAGTTTTCTTTTATTTCAGCTAGTTGCCAGGGAAGTCTTATTTTCATTTAGTTTTTTGTTGTACTAAAATAACTAAAACTTGAGTAATTATATAGACATATTTAAACAAACTAATAAAAAACATGTACTAAAACTTTTACTAAGAAATTAAAATGAAAACCGAAAATATAAAAATAAAAACTAATTCAAAATATTAAAAACTATGTCTAAATTATACTAAAATAACACTGGCTTACATAGCACTAATTTATTTAAAACATTTAAAACTTAAAATGAAGAACAAAATCCACTAGGCTACAATCACCCATAGCATTTATAAACTTATTTTATGCTATTAGAATATTCCACATTAAATGAAACTGAAGGTTTATTATTTAATAGCCTGCAAGATAAATACATTTAGAGCTTTGTGATATTAGATATTACAGCTACTATGTCAACAATACTCCAATGAGATTCAGAATCAGAAGTGATAAAAGCATCTACTAATGTTTCAGACACGACTTTTGAATTTTAAGCCAGTGTGCACAGTAAAGGCCAGTAAAGATGTTTGATCAACAGTAGAATAAAGTCCCACAACAGAGATGGATACAGACAGGTAGAAACGACTAGTAAACAATGCAAAAACTGCTTTTTGATCAGTTTTATGAAGGACAACTGAAGGATATGTAGTGGTCTTGATTTTTTTTCTTTTTTTAAAGAAATATCCAACAAAACCATAATACCATTTAATCTTTATTGTGATATCTGAATAGTTTACAATACAGTGAAAACACACAAATGTGACTCTTCTTTACTAGGACATAATGCAAAGCAATGGAATCAAGTAAAAAGAGGGGGAAAAAAGCTTTTTTTGCATTGAAGAAGAAAAAAGAACGAAAGAAAACCAGGCACGACTTAATATAGCCTTTTTAAATACAACATGCTTTAGACCTTATATTTTAACAGTCCTAAGAAAATAACTCTGCAAACTTATACAATCGTTTCCTTTCACTTTTGCCTTATGCCGAGTTCACACTGCACGATTTTAGCCCGATTTTTCACTCGCCGACAGGTTTTGCGAAATCGCCGACAAATGCCCGAAATTGGAGGCAAATCGGTGCTCGTTCACACGAGTGACAATCACGCAGTGTGAATTATCAAAGACGCGATCTGAGGGAATCGCCGACACGTCGCCGACGTCGAGCTGTCGGCAATTCACAGTCACGCTGTGTGCAATGAGTTCTGACTGAAAAACACATCGGCGATGACCTACAGCCAATGAGAGACCAAGATACAGGGCAGCGGGAAGTTCGTAACGTAGTTCAAACGTAGTTTGCGGACCAGTGTTGCCAAATCCTCGATTGCCGCCAGTTGTTTTTATGTCAGCAGGTTGAAGCGACCCCAGTAACGTGATCTTTAGGCCCTGGAATGTGAATTGTACCAGGAGAACCCTGCCAAAAAACATTTGTATTTTACCCCCGAATGGCGATTTTTACTGGGGGACCCCCTCGAAAGCAATTGGGCTATTTTCAGGCTAGTTTTGATTAGTAATTGGGCGGGTTTTGTAGCGAAAACCTGGCAACCCTGCACCAGACAGAGCTGTCGGCGATTCTTCCTATTGTAAAGTCATGCAGTGTAACCTCCTGTCGTCGTTCCATCGTGCAGTGTGAACACCGCAACAACTGACTGCTACCCCAGATAGTCGTTCAGTTTGAACACAGCAGCGACTGAATGCTACCTCAGATAGTCGTGCAGTGTGAACTCGGCATTAGACTAGATATAATTTGATTTACAGCTCTAGAAAGGTTTGAAACCAGTGTCACCAAAAGAAACAAAGTAAACAATCTTTTCTACTGCCAATATCAGAAACACCATAATATGTCGCTGCAAAAGACAAATCACAATTTAAAAAAAAAAACGAACAAATATTAATTTCCCACTTGGTATTCAAAGAGGCCACAAACTCCAAGATTTATTTTTGGTTTGACCAAGCGATTCAGTTTTCAGTAAAAAGGTTTCGGTTGAGCGCTTTCTTATTTTTTTTGGTTCACACTGACAGTGACACTGGCCTGGATCTAGTTCTGCTTCTGAAAGTCTTAGGGAAAGCTATTTTTTGTAAAACGGTCTGGGTCTGTGTTTTTATTGTGAAATTTCGGCAGGTGAATCCAGCTCACCGCTGACCTTAATGCTAAAACACGACCAGCAGACATTCTGCTATTAGGCTCTCAACAGGAAACGAAATAAAATCAACTTTAATATAAAAGAAAAAAAAAATACAAAGCTCATTATCATCAAGCTAAGAGAGCACACATCAAAACATGCTGTGAGACAGCAAAAGAAGTGTCATAAAGGAAACAGCACAGAGGAACTAGTTAACAACAGCAAAAACGGCTACAAATAAAGTGAGGAAACACACATTCACGCATCCACACTCTCTCTCTCTCTCCATTCACACACATATATAAAGCCAGAGATACAGTGAACAAAAGTGCTTCAAGTCGGGGAAGTAGAGAAACTAACCCAGTAGAAATATGTATAAAACCTTAAATATGTTATTTTATGTACAAAACTGTGTGAGAGGGACAATGTATTGTCTGTAACTCTGTTATCATCTTTCAAGTAAGATATTTCTACAACTATTTTCTTTGCATCGTCTTTGACAGATTCGAAGGTCACGTGACCGGACTGACCTTATTGGCGGCGAACGCTATCTGAGGGTTCGCCACTTATTCTACTATTGCCCGCAAATCCCACCCACCCTTAAGCACGACAAAACCTCGATATTTATCTGTATGATACGATATATATATATATATATATATATCTCACTAAAGTGCTACATTTATGCCACCCTTACCTTACGGAAGCAAGTAACGCCCTACGTTTAACTGTCCCGCCCCTGTTATATACTTTGCAGAATACAACCACTGTTTCATAACATCTCTAGCTTTGACATAAAACTATGAAAAAATACTGGATTATATTATGCTTCAGTATAGACTTTCGAGTGGATAGAGGTTTTGTGAAGGTCGTTTCCAAGTACATGTTGTTTTCGAGTTCGATACGTAGCTCCAGCAGAGCTTCTAATAGATGTGCTGGGTTCTCGGAGTCATGCGCCGCACAACACAAGAGAGGGAGATTTCTTGTCTTTCTTTTTTTTTTGTCTTTTGAAGAGGCACAAGATTCATGCTGCTTAGAGGCAAAGATGTGGAGAAAAGCTACAAAAGGAACGCATCCGCTCGCATGCTCTCAGACAGTCCGGGTAAAGTGCAGAAGGTTTAAAGTGAAAGCTCCGGATTGCGTTGATCTCTATTAGCAGCAAAAGAATCGAGTAACGCCACATTGAATGGTGTCCGACTGTAAAATTTGAGACCTGCTTCTGATGCGCGAATCCAATTGGGCGAATTACGAGCATAGCGAACAGGTCTGCCAGCCTGCGGAAAGAAAGCGAAAGCAGCAGATTTTGTGTGTTTGAAACTAGAGGGAGATGATCAAGCCAGCAACCACCCAACCCTGCAAATCATTCAAAGCATCAAATCAATCATTGGATTATTACCAATGAAAAAAAAAGGCCATAAAATGGACAGACTTTTGCCTCTAAACTCATGAACAAGGCCTCTGCAAAGTGCAAACAAAGTAACTGCATTCAAGTATGCCATAAACATAATGCGTAAAACACACTGAGCATGTCCAAACATGTGGTTTAACACATAAATTACACATAGCAATGAACATACACATGATTGTAATATCAACAACAATAGTTTTGTAAAATCTTGTCATCATTTGGCGTGAAGGGGGATGAAAATGTAACTCAAACAATGTTCCGAGGACACTAGTTTCAGTTTTCCCCAATGTCCAGTGCATCCAAACGGATCTCGCCTATAGTACGGTTGCAAAAATGGAACCCGCCACAAATGCCAACTCAAAGACGTGTGTTTGTGTAATCTCACCAAAAGCACCAGGGACAACTAAAGCTCCTGTAGGGGTCAGACGCTACTGCTGTACCAGAGTGTCCCACGAATTGCACAGTGAAGTCATCCGAGGAAGAAAAACATTTCGATTCGGAAATAAAATGGGTAAAACGCAAGGGAAATGCCATGCCACTGCAATGCTGAACCCCCACCCCCCATCTGAAATATACTGCTACATAGCCTAACCCTGAAACCAACCCCGTCTCCTATAACGTTTGTCAATTGTGTCTGTCGCGACCCCAACGTGAATGGAAAGACAATCAGAACGGGCTTTGATTCAGAGAAGGAGAAAAATGCTAACCAGTAACATCAGTCCACCAGGAAGGACTCGAGATTCCTGTTGAAAAGAAAACGCACACTAAAACGCCTGCTTAATCACGATGTCAAATGAAAAAAACTGAGAATGTGTCTTCTGGACACTGTTAACAGCTTATGAGGAGCGTTTACACACGAGGAGCGCCGAGCACACTGAAACCAGCTAATGGGGCAGTCAAACAGGAAGGGAGAAGGTTCGGATCCCAAAGTGTTGACATGCCCATCTCGGAAAAAGGTCCTAGAGAGTTTTTCAGTGAGACGGCGTGCGAATAGTCTGTTGGAACGTTGCGTTCAGTCCGTCTGACCTTGTAGTTTTGTGGAGGTGAAGCCAGTTAGAGATGTCAGGATGACGTCAATGGTAGACGCGGAATTGGCGCATGAGTGCACTGCGTGTGGTTGTGTCACTCGGCAAAGTCCACGACAGAGCAGCCCAAAGGTCACTGAGCGGAGAGGAAGTAGGTGAAGGTCACTCCCAGCCATTATCTTTGATCATGTGAGCCAGCTCGATGATGAACTTGCCTTCTTTGTATTTCTGACTGCTCTCAAATGCATGCTCCTGTAACAGACAAAACCAGACGAAACATTAGGACTGAGAATTTGCCGTTTTGGCTACTGAAATAAATCAAACAATACTTCTGTCTACTTAAAGGGATTGTTCACTCAGAAATGAAAATCCCGTCATCATTTACTCACCTTCATGTCATTCCAAACCCATAATACGCTGGCTAATCTTCAAAACGCAAATTAACATATTTTAATGAAAGCTGAGCAGTTTCTGCACCTCCACTGAAAGTTCGGGTAACAAAAACTCCCCAAAAAAGATCAGAAGATCCAAAAATGCTATAAAAGCGTTTAAAAGAGTGGTTTAGTCCAAAACTTGTGGAGATATGTATGCTTTTAAATTTGTTCTAGCACTTGACACACACACACACAAGCTTCTGTGTTTGCCATAAGCAATGCGCTATATCTATGTGTTTGACAATCATTGTTTAGATGTAAATAAAAGCATAAATTAAATTTGTTCATCATATAAGGTGATTGTATCTCTTCACAAGATTTGGATTAAACCACTCAATTCATATGGATTTGTTTTATGGCGCCTTTATGACCTTTTAGGGTCTATTGAATTTTAGTCACCCAGACTTTCAATGGAGGGACAAAAACCTCTCAGGCTTCATTAAAAATATCTTAATTTGTGTTTCAAAGATTAACCAAAGTCTTATGGGCTTGGAAAGACATGAAGGTGAGTAAGTGAAGACTAAATTCCCTTTTAACACACATGAAAACAGGATTTATCTTGCTCTTAATTGAGTATAATATTGATATGCTCCCTCACCAGTGTACCCAGACCATGTATTGAGGTTAAACTACAAAAATAGAAACTGCTATATTTATATCACAACTGATACGTATACTCTCACACAACATATGGCACATTTACATATGGCTTCTTTTTCTAGTATGGCTGCACAATTTGGGGGGAAAATAGAATTGCAATTTTTCTGAACTGATGACTATGAAATAATAAATGACTATAAAATAAACAATAATAATATTTATTTACTGCTGCAATACTGTTGCTGGAACTACATTGATACAAAGATGTTAACTAATCACAACAGAGGCCTTAAAAGTACAGTAGCCAAAACTGGCTGTTTAAAAAGGCCAGAAAGAGAGAAGAAAATATTTTGGTCCAAGAAAGGGGGAAATAAAAAGCTATAAAAATGTAGAATATGAGCCTATTAATGTATTCTGGACAGGACAAGACTCCCCTGTTACACAATATAGCATGCTGAAATTATATAAAACTAGCTATTGCTTTAGTATGGTCAGCTTAACTAAAGTCTTTTTAACTGCTTTAGGCAGTCTGAATCTCCTCTCACACCTGTCCATTACTCATCTGCCTCAAATCGCCCACTAGAGCAGTGGTGTGTCATCGTGCCTCTGGTTGTAAACCCTACACTGCCAGCTTCAACTCAGTTGGCTTAAAATAAGAGCTGTTACTGAGTGAAAAGAGCTTCGAAAAACTGCTCCGTGATAAGTGTTTCAGAGTGGCTTGAATCTAAAGGCTCTGTGATCAAACATGTGGAGACCCCCAGGGGGCATATTACAGAAAGATCCTAACTTTAAAATCTTATCTGTTTGGTAACCATGGTCATTTCAGTTAGGACCGCATTTAGGACAAAAGCAGTGTTTCCTAAGTGTGGGGAAGTCGTGGCCTAATGGTTAGAGAGTAGGACTCGTAACCCAAAGGTTGCGAGTTCGAGTCTCAAGTCCAGCAGGGATTGTAGGTGGGGGGAGTGAATGTACAGCGCTCTCTTCCACCTTCAATACCACGACTGAGGTGCACCCTTGAGCAAGGCACTGAACCCCCAACTGCATAAATGGTTGCCCACTGCTCCGGGTGTGTGTTCACGGTGTGTGTGTGCACTTAGGATGGGTTAAACGCAGAGCACTAATTCCTAGTATGGGTAGGGTATGGGTGGGTAACCATACTTGGCCACATGTCACATATCACGTGTTATCTTATCTTAATGACAGACAGGAAGGGAGTATTACAGAAACCTCCTAACTTGACAAAAAATCCTAAAAACTGTCTTAACTTTAGGGCAACCCCACATCTGTCCTAACTTCACAATTATTTGAAAGCTAACGGAAAATATGCTTACAATCGCGCTGTCCAACAATGGTATTACATTTATTAACAATTGAAAATGAAGAACGGAGATGTTTAATGGTAGAAAGACTCTTGGAGGACTCTGAAGATGTGTTACATTTTGATGACAAAACACTTATAATTACAGACTGCCGCGCAACATGATATTACAGATAGCACAGGAACTGCAACCAGCATTACAGAGACCAACAAAGCGTCACGGAGCATTAACGGTTATGGACCTTTTTCACATTTCCGGGTTTCTCAGCAGCAGAAGTCGTCATAGTTGGGTTAACTTGAAGAGCAGTGAATGGGAGAGTACCACAAATATATTTTTTTGCATTCCCATTTGCTCAAATAGCAAAAGAAAAACTCCTCGATAGGGTTTTCATGACTTTCAATAAAAGGAAAAAAATTGACAGAGACTGATAACGGCAGTCAGAAGAGAGAACGATGTCAAATTTACCATCCCTCCCATAGACGCTGCATTAGAAACACCCTTGCATTAGCATTAACTGTTTTTTTTTATTATAAAGGTGATATAATACAAAGAATAGTTTATACATTTTTTTTTTAATACAAATATGAAAAACCTCATCAGCAGCTCGCGCACTGTTGGTTGCTTGGTAACAGACCTGAGAGTGGATTGTCGAGCTTGATAATGCAATTTAAGATTTCCTAACTAGAGCTAAGATACGATTTTGTAAGATAGGATAAGAATCCCAAATTAAGCTAAGATTTGCTTCTGTAATACGAATTTCTGAAAAATCCTAATTTAACATATCACATCTTAAAGGGGTCATATGATGTTGCTAAAAAGAACATTATTTTGTGTATTTGGTGTAATGAAATGTGTTTATGCGGTTTAAGGTTAAAAAAACACATTATTTTTCACATACTGTACATTATTGTTTCGCCTCTATGCCCAGCCTTTCTGAAACGAGTCGATCCAAGGAGTTGTAGGATGGCAATTACTCAAGCGTGTGACGGAAAGTGTTACGGCCCCGCCGCACAAATTTTTCACGTCTTCTTTTTATCGTTGAGTCTGTTGATGCCGTGTCCCGGCAGGAGCGACGAGACAAAAACATTAAAACCCATTACAAATGAGGCATTTGTTGCATCCAGTGGGGACATAATTACTGATTATAATGACTTATACTGTCTTTTTACGCGTTGCATCGCGCCGCGTAAACATAAAACCATGTCTGCATTTGTAATCGGAAAAATAACAAACAAGCGCTACTCTACACTGCACAAAAAACTCGCGTTTGAATCATCAGTAGCAAATCCTTTAAATATGTGAAAATGTACATTGTAGTCTGTGAGTCAGAAACTGCGGCATTGTAGGTCTATCTTCAGGATCAGGGAAAACAGTCCTCCATAACTGTGCTGCAACATTGAATATTTGGGTTGAACTGTTCTGGAACAGTGTTGTAAATATACAACTTAACCACTGATTTCTAGTGTGTCCTCTTTTGGAAGGCCAAACAAAGTAGTTTCGCTTTACAACGAAATACACACCATCACACACGGCGGGCTAGAGTGAGGAACGGCCGGCGGGCTTGAGAATGGTGCGGCTGGTGGGCTAGAGTGAGCGGAGGCCGGCTTGAGTGAGCGGCGGTGGGCGGGCTTGCGGCAACCACACGTGACGACCCCGGGCTGGACTCCGCTTCGTCCACGGTGAAAGCCGATCCGGCGATCCACAGCGTGAAGTTTATGTATTTCCTCAGCAACCAGCACAGATCAGCTCTAGGCATGACGAAGCGGATATCGTCCTCTTTTGGAAGGCCAACAAAGTAGTTTCGCTTTCACAACGGAAAAAACACAGCGTCTTCCGCTGGGGCGGCGGCAGCAACAATACGACAGCGAGAATAAAAGTTACGCCTTCTGACTTTGCGTGAACATTTGGGCGGCGTAATGCAAATCTTACCACATCGTGACGTAGATATGTGGGGGCGTGTTAGAATGAGCCGTTTTAGGTAGGCGTGGCTGACTCTTAACTTTTATAAAGAATATTCCTTTGGATTTGAGACTTTAGTCTTTGCAACTTTACAGATCTTCTTTATGCACCAAGAGCTTGTAACCCTCCAAGAGAAAGGAAAAAATTGAAATCGCATCATTGACCTTAAGTTAAAGACCTAAGATAAGAAACTTTCTGTAATACACCCCCTGAAGACTAACAAGATTTAGTCATTAGTGTAAAATCCCTCTTAACCAATCCTGAGATACAATTAGAGTTCCGGTTTAATCAGGAAGAGAAACAACTACATAAAACCTCAATACCTGTCATTTACAAAAACACACACAAACAATGCGACAGAGCATTCCTTTTACCATTAGCTTTAGATGAAAAGATTATTAGATTACAAAATATATTGTATTAATATATATATAATAAATATTATATAATTTTAAAATAAACTCTTTTCTATTTTAATATATTTTTAAATGTCATTTATTCTTGTGATGGCAAATCTGAATTTTCAGCAGCCATTACTCCAGGATTCAGTGTCACAAAATCCATATCCATAATCCAGTTTAACATAATTGATATAGAAATCTTTTGCAAAATTATAAATGTATTTACTGTCACCTTAATTAATGCAATGCATGCTTGAGAATAAAAAGTACTAATTCTTTTAAAAATTTCAATGATTGTCCATTTCTGTACTTTCATGTATGATGAAATATATTTAAATATGAATGAAACTTTATTTCAAATTTTAAATTCACATTACAGATCTGTTAAGCATTATATTATGAGGTAGTGTTTGTTTTAATGACTTATTAATGGAAGTTATTATAAAATGTTATCAAAACTGATCTATTATTCAGTGTCTGCTGTTTGGATTGCGTATGAAAACACAACCGCATGAACACTTACAGCATCAAAGTGGGTCCTAATTGAGCGGTGAATAAAGACATACATCCAGTGGACAGAAAGTATTCAGACCCCCTAATTTTCCATCTTTGTTATATTGCAGCCATTTGCTAAACATTTTTAAGTTAATTTTTTTTCCTCATTAATGTAAACACAGCACCATATTGACAGAAAAACACAGAATTGTTTGCATTTTTGCAGATTTATTAAAAAAGAAAAAAAACAAACTGAAATAATCACAAAATTTTTGGTCCTAAGTATTCAGACCCCTTTGCTCAGTATTTAGTAGAAGCAACCCTTTTGATCTAATACAGCCATGAAACTTTTTGGGAAAGATGCAACAAGTTTTCACACCTGAATTTGGGGATCCTCTGCCATTCTTCCTTCCAGATCCTCTCCAGTTCTGTCAGGCTAGATGGTAAACGTTGGTGGACAGCCATTTTTTAGGTCTCTAATGAGATATCTGATTGGGTTCAAGTGCGGGCTCATTGGCTGGGCATCAAGACAGTCACGAGTTGTGTGAAGCCACTTCCTTCGTTTTTTAAGCTGTCTGTGATTAGGGTATTGTCTGTTGGAAGTAAACTTCGCCCAGTCTGAGGTCTGAGCATCTGGAGAGGTTTTTAGTCCAGGATATCGACTGTGCTTGGCGCATCATACTTTCCCTCGATTGCAACCAGCGTACTGTCACTGCAGCTGAAAAAAACCCCCA
This sequence comes from Sinocyclocheilus anophthalmus, assembly GCA_018155175.1. NCBI lineage: Eukaryota > Metazoa > Chordata > Actinopteri > Cypriniformes > Cyprinidae > Sinocyclocheilus > Sinocyclocheilus anophthalmus. The sequence continues at coordinate 54,789 of JADLZN010002101.1, read as the reverse complement.
CGCATGATGCTGCCACCACCATGCTTCTGTTGGGACTGTATTGGACAGGTGAATAGCAGTGCTTGGTTTTCTCCACACATACCGCTTAGTATTAAGGCCAAAAAGTTCTATCTTGGCATCATCCGACCAGAGAATCTTATTTCTCACCATCTGGGAGTCCTCCATGCGGGCTTTCATGTGTCTTGCACTAAGGAGAAGCTTCCGTCGGGCACTCTGCCATAAAGCCGCGACTGGTGGAGGGATGCAGTGATGGTTGACTCTCTACAACTTTCTCCCATCTCCCGATGGGAGCTCAGCCACAGTGATCTTTGGGATCTTCTTTACCTCTCTCACCAAGGCCCCCGATAGCTCAGTTTGGCCGGACGGCAGCTCTAGGAAGGGTTCTGGTCGTCCCAAAACGTCTTCCATTTAAGGATTATGGAAGCCACTGTGCTCTTAGGAACCTTAAGAGCAGCAGAATTTTTTTGTAACCTTGGCCAGATCTGGGCCTTGCCACAATTCTGTCTCTGAGCTCTTCAGGCAGTTCCTTTGACCTCATGATTCTCATTTGCTCTGACATGCACTGTGAGCTGTAAGGTCTTATATAGACAGGTGTGTGGCTTTCCTAATCAAGTCCAATCAGTATAATCAAACACAGCTGGACTCAAATGAAGGTGTAGAACCATCTCAAGGATGATCAGAAGAAATGGACAGCACCTGAGTTAAATATATGAGTGTCACAGCAAAGGGTCTGAATACTTAGGACCATGTGATATTTCAGTTTTTCTTTTTTAATAAATCTGCAAAAATGTCAACAATTCTGTGTTTTTCTGTCAATATGGGGTGCTGTGTGTACATTAATGAGGAAAAAAAATTAACTTAAATGATTTTAGCAAATGGCTGCAATATAACAAAGAGTGAAAAATTTAAGGGGGTCTGAATACTTTCCGTACCCACTGTATATAGAGCTAAATGTGTGCTGGACTGCAGTGAGAGGTCAGAGGATGTTAATTCTGGTCACTAGAGACCAGCGAAGTAACAGGATATCAGTAGATAAAAATAAAGAAACACACACAGCTCAGATTAGCCAACTGCAGAACAAGCACGTATCAGCAAAGTGTGACACCTCGAAACAAAACGCAGCTTGTCTTGAGATGCAAGAGAAAGACATTAAAGCGTTTAAAATAATAGTCAATAATTTGCGTGGAATGGAAGGAGAGTTAACGTACGTATTTCCAGCCCAGAGTGGTTTTACAATTTTCACAGTAGATGTCCGCCACAGCGTGTAAACCTGTTAGGAGAACCCTCTCTTCTGCTGGACCACAACCAACATTCACACTGAGGGAAAAGAGGTTAATCAATGGTCAAAATGATTATTCATGAGACAGATGATGTGTTTTCTGAGGAGGTCAGAAGCAGAACTACAGCAGATGTGATTGCTATCACACTGTGTCTACACTGGAAGTCACCAATGGCCATGTAGCATTACAGTAAAATAACACTAGGCTGCAACTAGAATAACTTTAAAATCACATTTAATTTTCATCAGAAATCAACTGACTAAAATAGACCATGTAGGGGTTATTTTAGATGTTTCTGCATACCGATGATCAAACCATATACACGATGCAATTCACGTCACAATGGTTTTACAAATGATTTACACAGAAATTTGTTCTGCTCATCTTTAATGAGGCTCAAATGTTAGTAATGCTAAAAGTGAGTATACATAAATAAACATTAAAAAAAAGATTATTTAAATTAGCCAGTGGAGACCAGATGCATAATGAGCTGGCTTTGATATAATGGTCAAAACTTATTGAAATACATAATGAATAAAATTCACAGTAATGAATCTCACAACTTACACTACCGTTCAAATGTTTGGGGTTAGTACGATTTTTTTATGTTTCTGAGAGAAGTCTCTTATGCTCACCAAGGCTGCATTTATTTGATCAAAAATACAGTAAAAAAAAATATTATTAAAATTTAAAATAACTGTTTGTAATATATTTTAAAATGTAATTTATTCCTGTGATGCAACACTGAATTTTCACCATCATTACTCCAGCATTCAGTGTCACATGATCCTTCAGAAATCAGTTTAATCGTTCACATTTCTTATTATTGAAAACAGTTGTGCCATTTAATATTTTTGTGGAAACATATTTTTTTCTGGATTCTTTGATGAATAGACAGTTCAAAAGAAAAGCATTTATTTGAAATGGAAATCTTTTTATTATATGTCTTTACTGCCACTTTTAAACAATTTTATGCATCCATGCTGAATAAAAGTATTAATTTCTTTTAAAAAATCTGACCCCAAACTTTTGAACGCTAGCATATGATATGACATTTTCAGTGGTAACGTGATTTAATTTAGTAGCAAATTAATCTTTCATTAATGCATCTTTCATGTACACTTTCATAAAGTCTCTATAGGTCAATATTGTATATTTCAAAAGACTGTGCAGTCTATGTATCGCCTGAGGAATGTCACAGTTCACTAACACAAACACATTTAACCTAGACTTTATCTCACACACACACACCAGAGCGCTAGCTTAAACACACTAGTAGCGCAATGCTAAAATATGATGAATCATCAACTTGCATCATTAGAGAGCAGTGCAATGTTTAGGCCTAAAGCTCTTGTAATATGCAAAACAGCCATTCCCATTCCTCTATGAGCCTCAGATAGAGATATAAGGGATAATGTGCAGTCACACGGTCATTATGACAGAATAAACCCCTTCAGGGTGATATAACACCCATCTGCCTTGAAATCTGTCTGGGTTTATTTTGCATAAACGACCAGGTACATTATCCCTCATACACAATACTGTTCAAAAGTTTGGGGGCGGATGTTTGGAAGTCTCTTCTGCTCACCAAGGCTGCATTTATTTGATTCATTTGTAGTTTAAAATAACTGTTTTCTATATTTATATATTTTCAAATGTAATTTATTCCTGTGATGCAAAGCTGAATTTTCAGCATCATTACTCCAGTCTTCAGTGTCACATGATCCTTCAGAAATCATTCTAATAAGCTGATTTGCTGCTCAAGAAACATTTCTTATTATCAACGTTTGTGCAGCTTTTGTGGAAACCGTGATAATAAATATTTCAGGATTCTTTGATGAATATAAAGTTCAAAAGAACAGCATTTATTTGAAATAGAATGCTTTTGTAATATCATAAATGTTAGTGCTTACTATTGATCAGTTTTTAATTTAATGATCCTTGCGGACTAAAAGTATTAATTTCTTTAAAAAATCTTACTGACCCAAAACTTTTGAACAATAGTGTATCATTTGAATTCACAACATGGAAAATGCTATAAATCACTGATGTGAATGAGATATATACTTACACTGAATTGAAAAGGTAGGCTCGTCCCTGGCTGCCTTGGAATGACTAGAGAGACAAAAAGAGAAATATAATGTTATATATGAATGAAGAGTTCATTTGCAAAAACCGATAACTAAATTTTTTTTTTTTCAGAAATCACGTTTTTTTATTGCACATTCCAAGTAATATAAATCAAACTGCAGCTGGGTTGTTTTGATAAAGTAATAATAACTTAAACAAATACAGGTAATTTACAAAATAAAAGTTCATTGAAAGTATGTTTTTTTATAAATATAAAGGGGTATATGAGGATTCAAGTTTTCTTTGGAGTGTTACATGCTGTTTGTGCATAGATAAGATCCCTGAATTTGCAAAGACTAAAGTCTCAAAACCCAAGAGATATTCTTTATCAAAGTTAAGACTCTGCCACGCCCCCCTAAAACAGCTCGTTCAAACACATGTCGCCCCCACATATCTACCTCACTATGTGGAAATATTTGCATAATGCCGCCCAAATGTTCACGCAAAAAGAAAGAAAGGCATGGTTTCAGTACTGCAGTTAGTGTGAAGCAGCATGTCCAGGGAGACGGTGTGTTTCAGTGCGAAAGCAAAAGCACTTTGTTTGGCCTTCCGAGAGTAGATGCATTTAGGAATCTGTAAGATTATTTACAACAGAACAGTGATGCATTTTATGGATGACCGTTTTGTAAACCTAGGAGAGGAGGTAATTCTGACTTTGCTATGACAATCTCACTGCAAAAATGCTTTTCTAGCTTAGATCTTTTGTCTTGTTTCCAGCCAAAATATCTAAAAATTCTTAAATCAAGAAGGATTTTCTAGACAAGTAAAAATTATTGTCTTGTTTTCAGAAAAAACAAGTCGAATTGAAGTGAGATTTTGCTTGAAATCTAGATCTCCTTGACATGTTCATGACATAACTACTTGTGCAATTTGTGAAAAAAATTGAAGCTTGATATCTCCATTCCCCATTCAGTAACTGCTTGGAAAAGAACGACCAGTACACCACTGAAAATGAATATTTTGTGTTCCAAAAGTACAACAGAACTTTCATTTTTGGTTGAACTAATCCCAAAAGTATATTTCCAATCATAAGTGTCAGTTGTTTTTTAAGCTGTCTGTGTTGCTCTTTCTTCTCTGTCAATATCTCTGGCTCTTTAATCTCTTGGCACTTTCTTCACCCTACTATATATCTCCGCTGATGGTTTTAAAAGCATTAACCTGTTTAGCCTCTACCACACCCTGTTAACACAGAAAATAGAGTTTAGTCCAAACAACCTGGACTAGCAAGTGTTATGAGGGCAAAGATTGAACACTGCATACTAGTCACTACATACTGAAAAGACAAAAAAAATTCTTAAATATTATTATACACACACACAAAATACATATAGTATATTATATATATATGCAAGATATGTAATGAGTATGTGAATGTGTGTGTTTGTGCATATATATACAAAAACAAACTTGTAAAATAAGCATGTATTTGCATATTGAGAAAGTTTAGAAGCAGAGAATTTTAACAGCTTTACAAGACACTTTAAAACACTTCCGGTTTTTAGCATTATCCTACTAGTATGAGCCTTAGCAAACACCACTAATAAGTGATGGTGAGAATACACTGAGGAGACTGTGGAAAAAATACACACGAGAACTTAGTCACAAAAAGTTGGTCTGTAGTAAGTAGTAAGTATTATAGAAGTAGCCTATGCTGTGTGCAATGGTTAGGCTGACATATTCATGGATGTAGCACTGAGTGCTCTGACACACCAGCTAAAATATGGATTACCAAGAATATGTGTGGTGCTTTTCAGATTAGGAAAGCTTTTTGTGAAAATCTCACCAATGCAGTTAATCATAAATGAATATTCAAACTATAATTTTTCTACAAATGCAGTGCATGCTTGTTGTTGGTGTAAGTGGCTGGATTTAGGCCAGTGTGCTCCTGATAACCAGCTGTCATCCTCAGTCACAAGAGCTGGGACGGGGTGAATCGGCTTTACTTTTCCACTGCAGATGACCCGAGTATACCACAGCAGCCGTCTGCGTTCTTCTAAGAGGAGTGTCTAACCAGCTCGAGCCGTAGGCAAACGGGTAATTTTATAGGGACACTGACACAATGAAAGGCCCCCAACTGTGTCGTTTTACATTGTGGGACAAGTAAATCTGGTTGTAGCTACAATGGCAGTATGTGCATAATGCACATGGGAATGAGAGGAGGGTCGAAAGCAGTGCATTTAGGAGGAAGAGAATGCATTTAAGCCAGATCAATGAGATTTAATTACAGATCTGCCTCCATTATTATGCCATAATTACAAAAGCCGCACGCTACAGTCCTGGGTAACATTCAGTGCAAATAAGCAAAGAGAAACATTGTGCAAATGTTAACACAAAGTGTTTTTATGCAAGCTTCCGATTTAACTTGCTGTTTAGTATGAAATATTAAAGATACAGTCTTTTGTTTCAGAGTTTCTCTTTGTAATTCATTCATTACAGAGTGCAAGTTAGACTTTAAATTACTTTATTTCCCTTGCAGTGTTCCAAATGACTGGTTACTTTAAGATTTTTGACATGGCTTGAGGATATCTTGGTAAGTGTTGCTTGGTTTTCAACTACTGTAACCATAACAGCTGGCCACACAGAAGGGATCCCTGGGATTCGACAACTCGCTCCTATTTGCCAGGGGATACATTTCTCTTTTAAAAAGATTAATGAACACTGAAGTTTTTTTCCGCATGACAAGGGCCCAAGCTATTTAGGTTAACCTGCACATGCAATGAAGTGTAGATCAATTATTTCAATTGGCAGTTTGAACTTTTTTTGGATTTACAAAAAACAAACCTGGAATAGCATTTCAAAACCTTCTATCAAATGCACGCACACTTGTACTGGTATTGGTGGCCTGTTATATAAACTGCTTAGACTAGTCATCTAATTTTTTTCTTTAAGACTGGTCACAACTTGCAAGTCAGTTATATAAAAACTAGTCAATTAGTCAAATTTGAATTCAAAAAAGTAAGGACTGATAGTTGGTCAAACTAGTTGTTAAGATACAGTCTTAACACGGTGGATGTGTTTATGCAACTGGGTCCGGTGGTCAATGAGTGAACTGCACAAAAAGACTCAAGAATGCACTTTAGCCGAATTCAACAGTCATAACTTAAATCGTTATTTTAAAAATGTCTTTGGCATAATCGACTGTCAGATGTGACAGTCAAACTGTGATTTCCTTTGGCCTAAGTAGTTGCAAGTTTCAACCAATGAATACATTTTAATTAGTAGTCACACAGACAGAAAAAAAATTACATTTTAAAATATATATTAAAACAGTTATTTAAATAACTTTTCACAATATTACTGCAAAATAAATGCAGCCTTGGTGAGCATAACAGACTTCTCTCTTATTCCCAACCCCAAACTGGTTGGTGTAGGTAAATGAAAAATTAAATGCATTCTGGCATATGTGCAATTTATTTGTGCATGCTTAAATTATATACTTCAATACATTGTGCATTGAAACTACACAGGTGTTATTGCACTCCAATCAATGGAGATTTGGAGCATGCAGCATTACATTATCACTTCAAAAGCCAGTCAGAAGATTTATTGCATCAATTCATTGAGTCATGATCACATCATAAACTTTGACTAGCATCATCCTCACATTAAAGTTGGGATATTCTGTCCACAACCATAGAACATCAAAGAACAGACGTCTCTCAGGTCTTTATGCAAAATGTCTGAGATTCTTCCTGCAGCCAACACAGGCTGATTTTGATTGCAAGCCTAAAACTTTCCACCTGACTTAAACAAAACCACCCATTCTTTCCTGCCTCTTTTGCCTGTCTTCATTTATCTATTGGCTAAAGACTTACTCAGCACTGACTGGCTGACTTTCCTCCCTCTCTCGCTGGTCTTAACTCTTCTGCTAATGTAACCTGAGATTACTGTTGTTAAAACAGAACAAGTGGGTCATTTACTGTTCCTATCAAAGGCACCTGGCTCAGAGACAAACTGCAGTCAATGCCGGGTTTGTTCTAATTCTTTTCAATCACTACCTGATTGTGGGAGCAGTTAAGAGGCACATCTGATAGAAGGGGTTTGGTAACCCATTTTAACTACTGAGGAGGAGGAAAAATAGTGAGTTTTATAGAAAAGGGATCAGAACTGCCAACCCATCAACAAACAGATGCAAATAAAAGCCAAAACATCATTAACAGTCACAGGCAGTTGTACTGATAGCTTAGCATGTCTCTAACCTAACAATACTCTGATAAGCATAAAAACAGAGCACACTAAAATAGTTTTGTAGGATTAAAAGGAGGAAAACCTTATGATAAACTTTTTTCTTGCTTTATTTGTCATCTTGGATTTCTTTTTTTGTCTAGCAGAATGCATTCTAGGATCATAATTTGGCAGTAATGGAATTGTATTCTACATTCGATTTTAGAGAGAGCAATGTATTGGCCAGGTGAATTAATCATGTTTTTGGTCAGTTTGTAATAAATTGACCAGTTAACAGCGTGTCATTTTGCCTGGTGTCACTTCCAATATCTACCGATCGCTATTATCATCATTAAATATGATACATTCTCGGTTTTTAAATATTTGTACTAAATTGAGTAAATATATAAAATGTGTAAAACATTAAGTGCAAACAAATGCAATAATTCAGCAATACATTTATACATTTATAAAAGATGCATAAATTTAAGATGTACAGATTAATTTATTTATGCATCTTACATAAATGTATGCATTATAGATGAACTATTAGTTATTTATTATGCATTATTAATAATAAATATAGAAAAATAAATAAATACATAGATTTGGCCAAAAAAAGGCATCTTAGAAATAAAAATACATGTATGCAAGAAAAACAGATAAATGAATAAAAGATTTGGCCAAAATGAGGCATATCTTAAAAAGTAAAAAAAAAATAGTGCAACATGTATAAATAAATGTATGCAAGATAAATAAATAAGTATATTTGGCCGAAACAAGGCATCTTAGAGGGTAAAATAATTATGCTGCCAATGTTTTGGAACAGGCTTTGTGTTGGGAAAGTGCCTATGGTGCAGAGCGATTAGTTCTGTACTTCTTCCAAGAATGTAGAAGTATTTTTTGGAGGTGCCCCGTGTAAGAATTTCCCCGCTCGACTATATAAGAGATTGCTTAACGTATAACGGTCTTTATGTAGTGAAATACTACTCAATGTCCCATCTCTGGAGCAGATGGGGTGTCTGTCTATGAGCCAGAGGGGTGCTTGACGATGACTTACTGCAGCAAAGCCTTAGCTTAGCCTTTCCACAATACTGTCCGCATTCCATCGGCGATGTTTGATGCCGATCCAAGAGTTCAGCATGCAAGTCCTGCTTTTTGTTGGCTAGCACCATGTGTGCTAATCCTTTCTAATGTTGGCAGGTTTGTGACAGCATAATGCAAGATACCTTGATACCTCCTTGTTTATGAAAGAATGCATTAGTAGGACAGTATGCATCCTTTCGATAAAGTTTCAGCACAATTAATATATCAAGAATGATTGCATTATGAAAGACAACAACAAGAAGAACATGGCAAGAGACATGGCAAGTCTCGCCTTTTGTGGCCGTGCTGGAAGAATGAAAGTATGTCATAATCAAATTGACCTGCTTTAACAGTTAAAACAAAAAAGCCACAAACATTTTCCACTTTCAAGCACTAACAAAGGCCTCCATTCTGAAATAAAGTGGGTCATTTTTAATAAAGCCATCTTTAAGGCACCATCTAAATGTCAGGATATGTAAGGATCTGTTGAGCTTTTCATGGTTTAATGTCTATTCTTGCCCTTGAAATCTTCTCGCAGATAACATCGCAGAAACAATGTAGCCTTCATAATATACAAGCTGCCATCAAGCAGGTCCATTTGTTAATGAAATGAAGATGTGTGCCATGAAAACAGCCCTTAGGTTTGCAGTAGCTACAGGAGAAAGGCGCTGGACCCAGACTAACACCCAATGGCATAATCAGCTTAGAGGTAATTCTTGGTGCTGAGGAGATGAGATGGAGAAAAGAAGTTGCAGGAGAGCTCAACGCAGCCATACAGCAAAACCTCTTTTCCCCCTGTGCGACACACCTCCCAAGAGCATGTGGGGTTTTTCAAGTGCTAAGAGCATTAATGCTTTTATTCGGACACACAAACAATCCTGTCTGGGCGTGCAGGCTGAACGAAAAGAGACTTTCTGAAAGATTCTGGAGGATGAACGCACTGGAGCCTGAGCTGAAGCCCATTCAAATAAATTTTGTTTTGCTCAATGTGAAATTACAACTGGCAAGGACACAGTCAGTCAATTAATCTGCATGTTAAGAGGGCATGATATTACTGCTGCTCTCCACAGATCTTATTTTAGATCCTGCTTGTATTTATATACAGATTGCAATGCATCATCATTACCTGTCAACAAGCCATAACTTGGCAGTAATGAGATTAGTACATTTCTACAGTAGATTTTAGAAATATTTAATGAGTTTATGAATAATAAAATTTATGAGTGATAGAGAAAAACATTGGCCAGGTCAATTAACAGAAGTGCATTATTCAGCCTCATATCACTGCCAAAATCTATAGCCATTGCCAATATATATTATACATTTTCTGTTTTAAAATATAAATGGTAGTGAATTGAGTTACTAAATATTTTTTTCAAAGATAGTGTATAAAAAAAAAATAAAAAAAGAAAATAAGTTTACAAAGTTCAGCACGATTACATGGATTGCATTATTTTTATATTATTTAAATAAATATCTAAAGGGGAAGTCGTGGCCTAATGGTTAGAGAGTCAGACTTGTAACTCAAAGGTTGGGGTTTGAGTCTCCGTACCGGCAGGGATTGTAGGTGGGGGGAGTGAATGTACAGCACTCTCACCCACCTTCAATACCACGACTGAGGTGCCCTTGAGCAAGGCACCGAACCCCCAACTGCTCCCCGGGCGCCCGCATAAATGGTGCCCATGCTCGGTTGTGGGGTGTGTGGTGGTTGTGGTTGTTCAACTGCTGGTGGGTGTTGTATTAGGAAAGGGTTAAATGCAGAGCATATTCCGGAGTATGGGTTACCAGACTTGGCCCACATGTCACGCTCCTAATTAGTGTGCATGCATATATTTTGAATGTTAAAACAAATTGTAAGGTAAATATATTTAGCAATCGCATATTACAACTTAAATGTGTTACACATTACGTATATATATATATATATATTATAATATATATGACACTGAAAAACAGGAAAAAACACATATACATAAATACTCTTTTGTTTGGGTGGAGTACTTTTAGCCTTGACCTGTTTGAGGCCATTGCCATTTTTTACAATAACACAATACAGAATTGCACAATACACAACAACAACAAATGTCTCTAAATACATAATGGAAATACAAGTTAATCAACATTCCTTTCCTTAGGTCAACATAATCCATAAAACGTTGCTGGATCATCTGGCAGCTCATGAAAACTAAGAGGACATGTTGAACAGCTTCAGGTTTATGACCCATAAAGCAGCTATGTGACGTGCCTTCTTTTTGTATGTGAGCATTTAAATAGGTGCTTCAATATAAAAATGAGGAAGCTAATCCAACTGGTCCAAAAATTTTCTCAAGAAAGTATTTTAGAACTTCTTAAGATCTTTTCAAGAACTTTGCAACATTCTTATAAACTTATCTTTCAAACAATTCTTAACTTCTTCCTTAAGAACATCTTATTTTTTATTTCTGAAGAAAAGTTTTTTTCTGCTACATTGCAGATTACGTAATAATCGTAAAAAGAGCGGACACTATTTTCGTTGCGATTTGGTGTCATGTTTTATAAAGCACTGTATTTTTTAAAAGCCTGTTGCAAGATGGAGCGATTTGTTACATGTAGAGAATGCTGCCTTTTAATTATAAAATTAAAAACAAATTAAAATTAAAAACAAGTTGTTACTGAATTTCGAATTTTGCAGCCATGTCACACATAATCATGACCGATCATTTTTGTTTGCATAATCGATCAATGGTATTACTTTTGAGTACTTGAGCACATTGCTAGTTAAAGTGATATATGTAGCTAGTGTTCTGTTGTAATGAATGTAACAGCTTACGCTACTGCCTATGACATCCGCTGGAACGCCACTCTCTCGTGAACGTGCGTACGACAGCGGAAGCTGAAAATGTAAGTTTATGACACAAACACTTTGCTTTGCTTAGAAGCCTTTATTACCACCCCCCTTCCCTCCTGACTAACCAGAAATCAACAACCAGTTTGCAAACCAGGGAAAACAACCAATGTTCCGTGTCTGAAACTACAAGAGGGTTGGGTGGGGGGACTGATCCTGACAGGTGCTGTGCATATTGGGAAATGGATCATCTCTTGCAGTAGAGTTAACAGCTTAGCCATCTGGGAGAGTGGCACGTGCTCTGTGTGAACACATCCCGTTATACCAACAAACAAGATAAAAGGTCTGCTGTGGTATCACAGACACATAACAAAACGGTACTTCGTTAAGCTGGTAACCTATTAGGGGGTGCTGTCAGGAGACACAATAAAAGTAGTCGCAGAGACGTGACTAATAGCATGTTGCCAAGGTAACAAAAAACGTGTATAGTTTTAGTATGGTCAAGATATAGTTTTTTATTTATTCATTTGATATTATTACAACTGATAGAGTGGTGTGTGTGTTGTATACATACATACTACACATGATATATATATATAGATATTATATATATATAATATATATTATATATATTATCTATATAATACACACACATACAACACTTTTTTTTAAACATTACTATTGTAGGATTGTTATGCTCTTAATTCCCCCCTTGGTATTATGCATCTATTCTTGATAGGTATGATGTATATGTATGGCAAGTAGGTGCTATGGCAATAAATAAAATACATAATATATGATAAATTGATATATGTATATCTATTATATACACACACACACACACATATATTAGTGCTGTCATTCGATTAAAAAAAGTTAACTAATTAATCACACATTTTTCTGAAATTAATCACGATTAATCCCACCTAACATTAAAGTTTTAAATATACATTTATATTGCAATAATTTCACATTCAATCTTCAAAATAATGCAGAAACAACATAAAGACAGTATATTTAAAATATTTGTTTAATGGCATATTTTTTATCACTGAAGGTGAGTATCACTGATACCAAAACTACTGATGTCTCTATGAAATTGTTGTTTTTCCCTAATATTTAACCATTGACTACAGCCATTCAACATCACAAGAGCTATCAATTTTAACATTTATTAGAATTTAAAAAAATAACAACTTCCAATTTAAGTGAACTTAAAACAATCTTAACATAAACCCATTATAATAAATATCAAATTTACCTGTGCCCTTCAGCAGAAATACACAGAAATTGAAACTAAAGTTATCAAACACTAAATTCTAAACTAAATATAGATGAATCCTTACAGCTACAAAAGTTATTGATTTCCTCTTTTTTTCTTTTGTTCTTTGATTAACAGGCATCACAGCAGCTGGTTAATAGGTTTTTTCGGCTGCTTTAAGAGCTGCTGCTGTTGAACATGACGCGGATCTGACACGCATCCTTTTTTCTCACAACTCTTTACCTTTTCTGGCATGCTTCAGGTCTTAAAGTCTTTACTAATGAACTGACGAGTTGAATCAAGGGTGAATGAGGGAGACAGTGCTGGGCTGCTCCAAGACAGTTTTAAAAACCACTGCATTTCAGAGACATGTTTTTAAATGTGACTCATATATAACAAACACTTACATACATGCACAGTTTTAAGGCAGATTTAATCGCCTTTTTAGTAACTTCATGAGTTAACTGACGACATAACTACGACATTGCATCCTCTTGTTTCTTTTGCGCTTTAATATGAAATGATATACAGCGCGCGCAACTGCATTTGTGCGAGCAATTGAAGAGCACTTGCTACAAGCACATTATAACGGCTGACAGGACAGGAAAATTAATTTTTACTGACATATGGCCTGACAAAATCTCATCTGACCGCAGTTCACTGTTCTACTGAAGCTCCTCGTCACCTGTACCGTTTCCGCGCTCGTTTGACTCGCCCCTGGCACTGAGGTGAAGTGGAGTGCGCTTCTGAAAAGTCTCCTGTTTGATGTGGTTGTAAAGACGTTCTGCATCTAAATAAACATAATTCTTGTCAAGAAAAAAAAGAGACAGAAGCAGCAGTTGTGCGTGGGTTGGCCAGCCCTAGCTCCACCCCTGCATTAATTGTGCTAAATATTTTTAAAGCGTTACACTGAAAAAATAATCGCATACGTTAACGCGCCAATTCGACAGCACTCCTATATATGTGTGTGTGTATAGTAATTCGAATAATAAAGTAATAATAATAATTAAATAAAATATAGATTCTAAATTAAACATTTTAAAGAAATAAAAAGCTACAGCACTTTGAAAGCAGCTGAAGTACTGTCACAGTACTTAATAAAGTAGTTAAGTTGGTAGTATGGCTATTTTTAATTAGTTAATCCCCAACACTGTCTGTGAGTCCATTAGAAACTCCACTGACCTTTGAGATGAGGTATCGTGATGGCGGAGATGTTGCACGGCAGTGGATGCAGCTGTAGGTTCGGTGACAGTTGGGCAGGTAGGCCTGGAAGGTCTTGGACTTTGTCATTTTTACCATCTCACAGTCGTGATGCTCCTCACTGGGTTCCTCTGGGCTGGCGCTAGACGAGTTGCAGCTCTGCTGAACTTGCTGACAGAAGAAACACTGAAAGATGCAAGCGAAAGCCGTCGTTGTTGTGGAGTGGATGTGTGGCACGCTCCACACAGACACCACAGGAGAAAATACAACCTGGAAAAAAAGGGAAAGGAAAATGCCTTTTTATTATAGTGCAAAAGTTATATGTACCACTTTTATGATACTTTTGCATCCTTTTTGAAGCTTGAAACTGCATGGAAAGACTAACAATTAAATTACATTTTCCATTTGTAGGTTGAACCTATATTTGCATTTATGCATTTAGCAGATACTTTTATCCTAAGTGTTGGACAATTGCATTCAATACATCTTTATTTAACATAAAATCTTTAACATTTCCTGGGAATCAAACCATGTCCTTGGTGTGTTGCTAGTGCCATGCTTAACATGTATGAACCATTTCTATATAGCATGAAACATTAGTCCCAGAATTGCAAGAATACTTAGCAAATGAGCAGCTGAAATCAGATAAAAGCAAAAGAAAACAATCATTTAATTTCCTCTTCACACTTGACACCTTAAGCCCGATCAGCCTGTGAGGCATTGTGTGCCTGATGAAGTGTGAATAATAACGATTTTCCCTCCAGTGAATACCACATATTTAAGATTCACTTTTAGCCAACAACAGTTGTTTAAGCATGTCAAAAATGGAGGCTGGTTGCCCTGTGCACCAAGAAGACCGAGCTAAGCTTTATTGCCACTGTGGGAAATCCAGTGTCTATTAGACAATGACATTCAAATCATCTTGCTTAACCAGGCCAGACTGTCCCTTATTACAGAGCCAAAATAATACTAAAGCAATGAATTACTTGTGGAAGGCTGCACTTATTTCAATAGCAACGATTTTGACTACAGCCTGTCCTTTGATTATCATGCAATACTACCAAAGACTTTAGGGGTGCCAAAACTCGGTCCTGGAGGGCCAGTGTCCTGCAGAGTTTAGCTCCAACTTGCCTCAGCACACCTCCCGGGAAGTTTCTAGTATGCCTAGTAAGAGCTTGATTAGCTGCTTCAGGAGTGTTTAATTGGGGCTGGAGTCAAACTCTGCAGGACAGCGGCTCTCCAGGACCGAATTTGAGCACCCCTGTTTTAGATAAAGGGTATTAAGGGGACTTTGAAAATTACCATATTACCATGTTATACCACTTTACCATGGTACTTTTTTAGGAACATGATTCTAAGGCATTCTTGCACTTGAAGACAGATGCTGTTTGAGACACTGGTAGATTTTAACATGTGCCTTTTCTAATTGCCATCTCTTTTTGGCATTCATCTTTCCATATTTCACATACTGTTCGCACAGACAATCAGAAAATAACAGGAAACTCTGTATACTGTGCTAATGAGAAGGCAACAACACTGTATGCAATAGAAAAACAGACACTTTGCAATAGCACAGGAAGCTCCAACCATGCCGACCAACAAAGCACACAAGCTTTTGTGGCGCCAAGTGTTGCCAGAGCTGGCTAAAACAAGCAACATGCTCTGACTTACCTAACCAAAATAAGCATGGAGAAGCAAGCCCATGTTGCTTTCGATTTGTATAAAACTTCCATTACACAACGTAAAATTAATCTCGATGCTAAAAAAAAAAGCAGTCTGACTATTCACTTCTACAAATATCTCTCGTGCACACACGCAAAAACAGATTCTGAGAAAAGCAGAAACGGGGAATGAAAGAGGAATTGGGCTGCTTTTAATTATTATATAATATACTGCGATTCGCACGGCAGGTGAGAATATTTGTCATCTGGTATTAGTGGTCGATCATACGTCATTGTGCTATGAAGACCATGCTCTTATATTCATCATCATTATTAATAAGTCCTCAAAACTACCCATAATTATAAGCAGTGTTGGGGAAAGTTACTTTTAAAAATAATGCATTACAATATTGCGTTACTCCATAAAAAAAGTAACTAATTACGTTACTTAGTTACTTTTTATGGGAAGTAATGCATTGTGTTACTTTTGCATTACTATTTCTCATCTGGACAGGGCTTGCTTGTTTGATTTTAAAATAAAAAAGTTCTATTTTTGGCAAATATAAAAGTCTGTTCACACCAAAAGTGAAACGAATAAGCCTCAGGCTGAAGGAATAGTAGATTTACGTCCACACAGTAGAGTGCAGAAGAAGAAATTTCAACACACTTCAGCAATAAAGAAAGCACACAAATGTTTGTCTAGAGTCATTTGTGCTTATTAGTACGGTTGATTAGTACTGGATCATCGAAGGTCAGAAGCAAAGACATTGGTTAATAGAATGGGATTAAATACATAAAGCATATTTGTGTTGTTTAACATTTAATTATTGCAGGTTTGCATCATATTCTGAGTTGCATTGTTTTTATTCATTTTGAGGAATACTGAATCTTTTTTTTTTGTGAGTGAGATGAATTGATGCATATTCATATTTGTTTTAGAACTACAGTAACATCTTCTGATTACTCTCAGCATGGGGACAGGAGAGCTGTCAGTCAATAAATTGGAAAAAAAAAATAAGTAACGTGCCTAAGGATTTGAAAAGTATAACTCTAGATTATGAGACTGTAAATTAAAAAGTAATGCGTTACTTTACTAGTTACTTGAAAAAAGTAATCTGATTACGTAACTCGCGTTACTTGTAATGCGTTACCCCCAACACTGATTATAAGCGACTGTAAACACGTAAAGCACAAAGTCGCGTATAATAAGTGGAGATGGCAACACTGTTGCGTGTTCGTGAAGGAAACTAGAGCACGCGTGAGAACTTGTCCATCATATCTGTGGATATGCAATATGTATGATGACTTTTTACCACTTGCAAATCTATTACTTATATAAAAGTACAAGCATAAAAGCTGGAGATTATTACCAATATTTAACGTTTTTAGCACGAACTATACTGTGTAAACAAAAATAACCACATTACGTGATCCCGCAAATAACAAGTCGAGCGTGTTTTTAAAAAAGATAAGTTGATTTGAAACCTCCCACTTATATAACATTGTGGAAATATGTTTATAACTGTTCAGTCTGTTAAACAGTTAGTTAAATGACTGGGAACAAAAGAAGAAATGAAGTAAAGCCCGAGGACGGTGAATCCGAAGGAAGATCAACAGCAGACAAACAAAGGAGGTTCACGAGCGCGTGTTAACCTGAGAGGATAAGGCTAATCTTCAGCATTACGGCTTAAGAAAAACAATAATAGCTATAACAAATCTAGCTATTTAAGAGCTCGAATAGCCACGTTAAGCTACTAATCACTTATAAACTAGCAATAAGCAGGTCACTTATTCAGTGCAACTTAAGCATTATGTCTCTTTGGTTTTATTTCGCTGCAAAGGGACAAACAACTAAAGCAAGATGTTCATACAAGCAATTCAGCACGCCAACAATAGGCTACCAGTTACAAAAGGTGCAAATTGGTTGTTGTCAGCGGGATCTTTTAGAGAAAACAACAAAGAAACTCTGCAACCAACGTGGATATACAAAACAAAGACTCGTGCTTTGTGACAAAACCAGGAAGCGCTGAGTGACACAGCGACTACATTTGAGCCTGGATATCTGCAAACACCAATGTCAACGTTACATGGTATGATTCATGCAATCAAAATACCATACTTGAGCTTTATTCCGTATCATTAACATTAATAAATCGCGTGCGTGCATCCGGCTCCACATTTGTTTTCCACTGACAGACGAGAGATTTAGAAAGGAATGGTTTTGAGCTACTTTACTAACAACAATAATCAGGTTTTCACATGGCACATATATCTTAGCTTGAAATGAACGTAAAGTCTCAACTTACCACCTGAACCGGATCTCAATGCGAAGTTTGGCATAGATTGTCTATAGGGAAGCTGAAGCAAAACATTTTTTTTTTTCTAGAGTACATACACTTTGTGATATTTTTATTTTTTTTCGGTTTCGGTTATCTTGTTTCGGTGCCGATTCCGTCTGAGACCTCAGACTGAGACCATCTGTCAGTTTTGTGTGTCGGTTAGGCTGTACATTTCTCTAGTCTTTGTGCTCTCTTTGTGATAGACTTGCTTTTGTGAGTGGGCGGGGCGTCGCGTTACTGGCGTGTGACGCATCCAATTGATGGTTTGCGGGGGCGGGGTTACAGAATGCGTAAATAATCCGGATGTGTAAACAAATACAATGCGACTTAACGATTATATAGGTTAAGATGATGATTTCATCGGTGTTTTGCATTATGTCCCCTACAAGAGCTACATGCATAAAGAATAACAAATCAAAGAAGAACTGAAATGTTTTCGATTTTAGAAACGATTAGTAAAAATCAACTATTTAGTATTCGTTACATAGTTGAGCGTCTTGCGTTATAATATGTAGTTATTATAATCCTAGCTACTTTCAGCCATATAGTCTGGTTCCTTTATCATAAATACACCCCGACCACATGCAAATCATGGCAACACATCAAGTCATTTAGAGCAATATGGCTTAATAATTGATGGTTGGGGTTCATATAGGGGTAGGTTTCACAGCCTGACAGCACTAAAGAAATAGCCCCATCTTTATGCGCCAGAGAGCATCTGCTAGGCCTTATAAATAATAAGTGAAGAGACTGCCTAAAATAAACCAGCCCAGTGTTTTGTGCGCAGTTATAACGCCAGATGCAATGCAGAACGTTAAAACTTCCTTAGTCTACATTGACATCATATTCATTGACAGTTCACAGATAAATAAAATAATTCGGTACATATCTGAACACAGATAGACCGACGCTGTGTTCCATAATAGCATTGATCAATAGTTTCAAACGCGAACAGGAGGGCGTGAATTCGTGAAGTCTTCGGCTGAACAAGGAAGCCTGTCGCGATTATGTCATGTGTTTTCATTCTGCGTCCCATTTTATAACTCCGCACCATAAAGCTTTTCCCACGGACACAAGGCAATTATTACCCAGCTCACATAATAGCATAAACATAAAGACTGTTGTGTTTGAAAGCGTCGTGTTTTAACTTGCTGTATCATTTCAAAACACAGCACAACACCAATGTGACCTTCATTCAGATGCAGTGCTCTTAAAACAACCCTCACACACTGGGGGTTTTGCATTGGAAAACATCATCAAATCTGAAAAGCAAACAAGCCAAATATTGCACGATGCAGAATGCAATACCTTTTGGGAGGAAGTGGATCAGCTGTTCTCCCCACTGCAGGGTTTCTCATTCAGCAGCGCTGCTGTGTCCGCATGTGACTCGCGACGGTCCGAGATGCTGCTGCTGCTGCTGCTGTTGTTCAGAGTCTACTGTTCATAGTTCTTCCGCTGTGACAGTCTTCTCTGCGGATTTGTGTGTGTGTGTGTGTTTTTATTAATTTTTTTGAATGAGAG
The DNA here is from genome assembly GCA_018155175.1 of Sinocyclocheilus anophthalmus. Lineage (NCBI taxonomy): Eukaryota > Metazoa > Chordata > Actinopteri > Cypriniformes > Cyprinidae > Sinocyclocheilus > Sinocyclocheilus anophthalmus. The sequence continues at coordinate 35,323 of JADLZN010002101.1, read as the reverse complement.
TGAGATGCGGAGATGTAGGTCTCCACGCTCACCAACATTTACTTCTGTCCTGTCTTCATTCACAAATATTCGCACGTTACACAAGCACGCGACCCTGCTTTTTTAAAAAAAAAACACACACACAAAAGTATTAATTGCTATGAAAAAATACATAAATTATGCTGTGGGAATTTTACGGAATGCAATTTTGCAGCTGCATGGATGCAACGAAAATGTGTCGATCACATCACTGATTATCCCAAACTAAAATGATCACATTACTTCATAAATAAGCAGTTTGAGCATTTTGTAGTCTACTTAAATTCAATAAACGGCTATATACAACACAATGCATAAAAAAGCCAGGGAGAATTAAGGCGAGACACTGCAGGTGAATAGGGTAAAAAAAAATAACTACTAGCCTAATTATCACCTTGCTTACCCAGTTGATTGATTACATTGATAATTGCAAAAAAAAAAAAAGTGTATTACAAGTTTTCAATATTGTAGTTTATAAGATGCAGGAATGAGGCATTATTTAATGAAATATGTGCTAATTGCATACATTTCCTGTACAAAAATCGGAACACTGGATGAAGTCAGTTTCAAAATTCTTGTTTTTTTTGTTGTTTTTTTGACATATTAGAGGCAAATGTTTTATTTTTGTATCTCTTTTTGTCACTCCATAATTCAGAAAATACTTTGAACAGCCAGAAAACAACATATTTTCACAATTTTTGGGGAGGAATAAAATTTTGTATATAATCAAGCAAATTATATACGAACAAATGCCTCTGTAAAAAAAAACTTTCATGGATAAGGACGGAATACAAACATTTAAGTTTGGTGGGTGTAAGTGCTACTGAAGTGGAGATTTATGGCTCGGTGTAGGAGAAAAAACTCATTTGGAGAAAACGGCCTTTAAAGATATGTATTGTCATTGAAATCTATTGACACAAATAGATAAAGTGCTATAAAAGAAACACTTAACAGTGTCTTTTGGATGTTTTCTTTCCACTAGTCTGAAAAAAACACTTTATGAAAAGCCCAAAATTGACAGGTGCATGAAAAAACAGTGCTTTGCCTGCAGTGTCTCCCCTTAAAACTAGGCTAATAATAATAACAATAATAAATACTTGTTAGGTTAACTAATATTCATTTGTTATTTTGATGGCGTTTTTATTCAAAGAGTAACGTTATCAGTGTGCAGTAGCTACTATTTCACAGTTTCTTACATTTTGTAATTGACTACGTTCAGGTTGCTATTAGTAGCCTACATTCACATTTGAAATAAGCAACAATAATACGACTAATTAAATAAAATATTTTTATGAAGATAATTTTTGAAGCCACAACAGCCATATTTGTCTTGAGCACTGAATGTTCTCATTATTAAATGTGTTTCTTTCTTTAATTATTTATGTATTTATACTCCCACTGACGGGCTGGGTAGATTTTATAATTTAAAAGAAACCTCATAATTGTATTTGTTTTTGAACTTTTCTGTCGGAACGTGTTTGCGAATGTATAGGTGTATTATGACGACATTCTCCTCCACAGACATGAAAACCAATCAGGTTGAGGATAATTTGTGTCAGCCAATCAGCTGCCGAGAGAAGTTCCGCGCTCCAGACAAACGCGAGCCCGCGCACACAACATATCGCTTGTTTTCGATAATGCGCGTTCACAGCAAAGACACGTGCCAAAGCGCACGGCAACGCGCAGCAGTCCTTATAGCCATAGCACGTGGTTCAGGTAAACAGCGTGAAGGCCCGGATGTTGGTGCTATTTTTATCTCGAGAATCAGACAACAACAACAACGCAAAATAAGCAAAGTCTTCTCAACCAAACTAACTCACATTCTCCATCAGTGGGAGTGTTTTTTTAGAAACTGCAGTCGGTATGTATAATTGTAGAGAATGAAAGTGTTTTCTTGTCATAAATGGTTATAGTTCAACTCTGTTGCCATCTACTGTATCAACACTGATATTACTCCAAACGCTACAGGCATTTTCATGATAATCACAGAAACTGTCCAGTGGCTGTGATAAACTTACAGTTCAAAGACTATACACTAATAACTAGTATTATTATTATTATTATAGTCATTGAACTGTAAGATTATTATTTAGCTTACAGCTTGTACTTGAAGAAATGATTAAGGACAATAGACAGACATTATTCACGCTCACATAATGTAAAGTATAATATATATATATATATATATATTAAATATATATATAAGAGATATATATATCCCAATGTTCAGAATGAATGTATTTGCTTTTAGTTTCATTGTACTAAAGCTAAAAATAAATCTGGAATATTATTTATTAGTGATTGCATTTTACCTTAATGTTTTACAAAATATTAAAATATAAGACAACTTAACTTTGTGACTATAAACAGCGTGACAACATGCAGTTACTGAAAGATTATATATATATTGTGTGTGTGGTGTGTGTGGGGGTTGTGTGTGTGGTTGGGGGGTTTGTGGTGTGGTGGTGTTCGTGTGTGTGTGTGTGTACCTGTTTCACTTGTCTGGTGGGGAATTAACCTGATACCACAAGACTCATGGGGACTCGTGTCAACGGCTGGTGACCTAAATTGAGGTCCCTATGGGGAAACAAGCTTGTAAATCATACAGAATGAAGTTTTTGAAAATCTAAAATGCAGAAAGTTTTGTGTGAGGGGTAGGGTTAGGGTAAGTGGATAGAAAATACTGTTTTTACAGTAGAAAAACCATTACTCCTATGGAAGGTCCCCACAAGGATAGCAAACCAGACACGAGAGTATGTGTGTGTGATGTGTGTACCTGTTTTCTATTCTGGTGGGGACTTAAACATGAATACACACAGACTCATGGGGACTCGTGTCACGGTGGGGACCTAAAGGGCCAAACAAGCTAATAAATCACACAGAATGAAGTTTTTTGAAAATCTAAAAATGCAGAAAGTTCCCTGTAAGGGGTAGGTTTAGGTTTAGGTGTAGGGTTGGTGTAGGGCAGGGGTGGCGAACGTCGGTCCTGGAGAGCCGCAGCCCTGCAGAGTTTTGCTTCAACCCTAATCAAACACACCTGAACAAGCTAATCAAGGTCTGAAGGAACTCTGCAGGGCTGCGGCTCTCCAGGACTGGAGTTCGCCACCGCTGGTGTAGGGCAATAGAATATACGGTCTGTACAGTACAAAAACCATTACGCCTGTGGAGAGTCCCCACAAGGATAGCAAACCAGACACGAGAGTGTGTGTGTATGTATGTTGAATACCTGGCTAATCAACACTTTTTTTGTAGTCAAGTGTTTAAGATTTTTCTAAACCCTCAACAAAAAGCAAAATTATGTTCACATAAAGACCTGTCATCATGCACTGGTGTTAAATAAGCATATAGGCATTTATTATTAATTATTATGTAATAATGATTGTCACATTCTCACAGGAGAACATTCCAATTGTAGTGTGCTTGTAAGTTCATATCAGCCACAGCACTATTAGCTGTTTCTCACGTAATTGTGGGTTAACGCAGTCTTAGTTTATTCTTACTGAATGTCTAAATAGTTCTCATCAAGTTGCCACCGGTTGTCATGGGCGGCAGGTTCTCACAGGATCCAAATCAGGCTCATGCTCATTTAATTATTACAACACTGAAATGCACCTTTTCTTATTCACTCAATCAAGAGCGCAAAGAGGAGCACTTCTGTTGCCGTGCCAACCAAGTCGATCGCTGCCTTACAGCCAGACTGAACACAACACCACTGGCCAGTTGCATAAACTTGGCCTCTACATTAAAACAGTGTCTTAAGATCTAGTATGACCAACTAGCAGTTAGCCAAGGGATAATCTGTTTTATTTTTTGGATTTTGTGACATTTTTATGTAAACGAATATGAAAAATGATGGCCAGTCTTAAAGAAAAACATTAGAAGACTAACTTGACTAGACCTTTTGTGCGCCTCAGTTTGGTTTACAGCTGAACAGACAGACTTAGTTGTTCTGTTTAGGGAGGTGGTGACACATGAAATACTAGCACTAATATCAGGAGGAGACAGAAATCTGAGGCAGAAATATAATACAATTGGTTTTATTCTGCAGTTTCTAGGTTACATGACTTGGCAGATGCAGAGATCAATGAACATTGGCTGTCTTTTTGAGCAGTAAAAACAAGCCTTGAGACATAATGCCACTGTTTTCAATAGATTCAAAAGATTGTAATATAATTTTGAAATGTTTGTAATCACAAGTTTCCCCAGAGGGGCCAAAACCTGGGGGTTTCGAAGCTTGAACAAAAAGTTTGCCATTGTTAACAAAAAAGAGGGTTAATACACAAAGACTTTTTTTTTACAAGATTAATAATAAATCACTAGACATTCATTTTTACAATAAAAAACAGTTCTACACAAAACTTTCAAGAACTGAAGGCAAAATGCAACAGGAACAAACCAGGTAGGGCAGAAATCAAAGGCGTATTTAATTTTCTTTACTTCCTCAAACAAATCACAAAAGCTGTGATAAACAGGACTTAAAATTACATAAAGAGAAATTAGTTTTTTTTTCTTCTTTTTTAAAATATATATATAAATGTATATATAATATCAAGAGTATACCCCAAAAAAAGGTCACAAACGATCTCAAACAAAACAAAGCTGCACGATAACATGTATATTTGTGCCCATAAAGGACACAGCAAACGAAGGCTGCACACTGATCCGGCAGAAGCTATCTTACAGAGTTTTCACAAATTTTTTGTTTTATTTTGATATTATTCATTATTTATATAAGAGGAATAGCCACTCTTTTCTTGATCTCCAACCGTGATTACCACCAATAGCAGGCGGCGTCGGGCCAGGGATAAGATATAGGCAAAGAGAACATGAGGGGTAGAAAACAAAGAGGCAAGCCAGGTTGTGGCAAGAACCACTGGCTAAGCCAGAACAATTATTATTAGAGTGTGTAAACCGGCGCAATATCAGTAATCATATATATTCTCACTAATTCGTTCTCCTAGACGTCCATTTTCCTGTGCAAATAGCTCTTCAAGTGTCTGTGCATTCGCTCCACTAATTGCAAAAACAACAATGTTGGGTAGGAGGTATAGCACATACGGAAGTTCCAGGTTAGACTTTAAATTTCGCCCCATGTCCTGTCCCCTCCCCCCCCCCCCCCCCCCCCCCACCCCGGCTTCCTCCGCCCCCCCCCACTGCCGCACCCCCCACCACACTCCTATGCACCCCCATGCATCCCCAGCCCACCCCGCCTCCCGTTCACTACGGGCGTGAGTTTGAAAACATTCAACCTCCCCCCCCGCCCCATCGGCATTAACCCCCCCCCCATGTACCCCCCGACCCCCCCAAACACGACTGATGCATTTCTCTAAATGGCAACCCGTAGTCGGACGGTCCCCCCCCCCTCCCCGAATTTCCCCACACACGGAATCAAATTTAATAACCGGACTGTTTCTGACGCCCCACGCCCCCACCACCCACCTCCGCTCGACCCACCCCGTACCCCGCACGCTCACTCCCTAAGTTAAAGCGCCTCCAATACTTGCATCCATTCCCCACTATTTTTTCCTTCCGACACACACCCCTTCCCCCCCGCACCCCTCCCCCCGCCAAGGCAAACCATGGATTGTTGACTGACCCCCCCACCCCCCCCAAGCCCGAAGCCCCTGCAACCCCCCCACCCCTGACTACCAAATGGCTAATGACAATATAAAATTTAAGAGCCTTTTTTTCTCTTTTTTGAACATGAATTTCTACCTACTCATATAAGAAATATAGAGCCACACAGAAGGCGGAGTTGGACGGAACATATAACACAGAAAACATCACTAAGAGAGTCCAATAGTGGAATCCCCAGCAATGTGGCACTTCCATTTTCTTTGTATAGAAAGCTTTTTTAACAGTCATGCAAGGGCACAGTCTTATTGATACAAGGCGGCTGGGGGTGCAGGGAAAGCAAATATAATACAAAGAAATATACAAAAATGAGTAGAGATGACAGGCACTGTACGATTATGATAGACATTGATTTGAAATTGACCAATTATGACTGAAAAACTCAGGATTGTTCTTCGTCCCATGACAGGTTTAGAGGAACTTCTATCTAAATGATAAAGTCTAGTTTCTAAACGGACCTACGTGCATCTTTAGATTAAAAAACACCTGGATTTCGGGATATATGTAAACCTGCATGGCACTTGCCTTTGTTGGCAGGTACAGTAATGTGAGGGCTTAGGTCAAATTTTGGACACAAGTACACATTTTCCAAGGTGGTCTTCAAAGTGGTCTTTTCTTTGGTGCTTAAGCAAACAGATTTGTCTTTTCTAAAGTTTCTAAAAGTGATTCAGTGTTTATGATTGAGAACCAATGTACAAATAAGTTGATTAAAAACTTGTAATTATATATTATAACTACCTACAGGTTTTAATCAAATTTATTGTATATAAATAATTACAGGTTTTTAATCACACACATGTATATTAGTCAAGTCACTTGTATGGGGGTTATAAAACAATCTGATAAATCAACAACACGTTTTATTAAATTTTAAGGGGTCATTAGTAAATACATATTTGCATTTATGAAATACATTAAAGCCTTAAAATGGCACCGTGGCAAATTTCGAGCTCTGTGCACTTTGAGGAAATTGGCGATGCACAATGTGGATAAATGCGAGTCCACTGCATATATATATTTAAGAATAGAGGAGATCTGAGCCCTCATTCTCTCCCTGTTTGACCTCTGTGAGACTTCAAAATGGCTTACAGACACTTTAGAAAAGCAGCTTGTTGGAAATATTAACAGGAGGCTAGAAAGAAGCACAACAATAACACAATCGTAGACATTTTTACTGAAGTGTATCAGAGCACTGAGAGAAAAAGGGTTAATCGGAATCAAAAACCTTGACGAGATGTTGTCCACAAACACACGCGGGCAAACTTTCTCACAGACGGGCAGGAAGAGAGAGTGTGAGTGTGAGAGAAGCACTTCCATTGTAATAAGACCGTAAGAGTGAAGCAGGCGAAGAGAGCAGGAGTCCATGTTTTCAGCTGGGGTCAGAAGAACTTTGAGGGCTGCCTGTAGTTTTGGGATTTAGGAAGAGGAGGAGATAACGATGATGATGATGATGATGATGGCGATGAAGACCAAAAGAGGACCACAGCGCACAGTGGAGTGGAGACCGAAGCAACAGCATGATCAAATCAGACAACACCTACAGACAGAAAAAAAACCAGTTAATGGTTAAACGACACATTATGCAAATACAACGATATTCCAACCCTGGTGTGAATTGAGATTTGGCAAAGTGCATAACGTACGTTAAAAAAAAAAGGCTTTGTCTTTGGGTGATATAATAAAACACATCGCAAGTACTAGCAGTCAAGTTGGAACGCGGTAATTAAAAATTTTATCGCTAAGGACACATAAATTCTCAGAACGGGACAGTGAAAAGACTTTCTCTATTTCAAATAAATACTGGTCTTTTGAACTTATATTCATGAAAGGAATATGCTTTTCACTTGAATCATAGAAATGATTGAATGTTCCTACATCACTTGTTTTCATTCTGTTTCAGTGTTTTTAGACCCATTCTATTATAGTGTCCAGTAAGTTGGTTTTTTAGCAGGTGTGTTTGGGGCAGTGTTCTTTTTTAGGATTACTGATAAACTAATGTAGTTGGATTTGTATTAGTTATCTATTTTAGTTGTTGTTACAGTTGTAGTAATGTTGTCATTTCATTAGTTTTTTATTATGTCTATATAGTTTTTTTTATTAAGTTTTAGTTATTTTAATTGACTTTTTCAGTACTTCAACCATACAAACTGGAATGAACTAATCTATATATATATATATAATAGATAATATATATTGAATCTATTTATGTATAGCCTGTGTGTGTGCTGTACATACAAATGTAGTGTTTTTTGTGTATGATACAGTGATTTCTCATACCTTTTGTTCTTTAATATTTTTGTTTTTAGCTTTATTTTTTTGTTTTTATGCTGCATGTGACAATTTCCTGTGCTGTCAGTTATTAATAAAGTTGAAACTTAGTATCATGACCCATTGTTTAGTGTGATAGTGAAGTGACGTGTAGCCAAGTATGGTGACCCATACTAGGAATTATTGCTCTGCAGGGAAACCACCAAGTGCACACACACGCAGTGAACACACACCCGGAGCAGTGGGCGCCCGGGGAGTAGTTGGGGGTTTTGTGCCTTGCTCAAGGGTCTCACCTCAATCATGGTATTGAGGGTGGAAGAAAGCACTGCACATTCACTCCCCCCACACTACAATTTCTGCCAGACCTGAGACTCGAACCCACAACCCTCGGGTTACAAGTCCGACTCTCAAACCATTAGGCCACGACTTCCCCCAAAAGCATCACGATGGCCCAGTGTGAGGCAGAAATTTACAGAAAAAATGGCAACTAAGCACTCACAACAACAGGCACTGAGCCCTATGGTTGTTGTTGACTCCATTTTCATTCAATCTATCTAGAATCATCATGTGTAAGTAGAACCAAAGTTAGCTGATAAAATAGTGCCAGAACATAAATATGGTACTTACATGTTTTGTATCCATCACTTGTCTTTACACACTAACAAACCATTCATTCTTTATTTTAATCAAAGGACCACTACTGTTTCAACGCTTGCGGGGCGAGTAAAAGTTTTTTTTTTAAGAAATCATACTGATTCCGTAAAGAGCTAGAAAATGACAAAACTGACCGTAAAAAGCAATGTTTCTTAAGCAGCAAATCAGCATTTCAGAATGATTTCCGAGTGATCATGTGACACTGAAGAAAAAGAACTATGAAATATTTAATCATTTTAGAAATGAACAGAATGGAAATACTTTAAAGGGTTAGTTCACTCAAAAATGAAAATTCAGTCATCTTTTACTTACCCTCATGTTGTTCCAAACCCGTAAGACCTTTGGTCATCTGGGAAAACAATTTAAGATATTTTTGATGGTCTCTTACCCTCCCCATAGACGCAGGTAACTACCACGTCAGGTCCAGAAAAAGTACCAGGGATGCTCAACAAAGTAGTCATGTGTGATTCAGCAGTGGTTCTTGAACGGGTAAGGTCCGAAGCTATGAGAATACTTGGTTCGCAAGAAACTACTGTCGTGAAAACTCACGTCCACACGTGACGCAAGTAGAAAAGAAATGTGGCATAAAGTTGTTTATTTTTGCTTTTTCTTTGCCGCCAAAAAGATTCTCTTATGTAGCTCATAACTTACCGCATGTAATCCACAAACTGTTAGTACCTGGCTGTCTATGGGAGGGTCAGTAGCGCCTATATCAATTCAAAAACCTATAAAATGACTGGATTCTTTGCCTCGACTTACGCGTTACCTGGAAGATAGACCCAGTGTTTGAACAGCATAACTGAGTACACCCTCGTCTGATAAATATAATAAGAGGTTTTTCACTGATCACTAATATATAATATAATTATGGAAAGATGGGCAAAATGAGAAACATATATCTTAATAAAAACCACAACTTATGTCATGACAGCGTTGCTAAATGCCACACTGCCTAACCTTCAGCACTCATACATCCCTGTAGAAGAGCTTTACTACCACTGAACGTTACTGTGGGTACCAAGCACTTCTCACTTTACTCCTCCTCTAACAACACCAGAACATGTTGGTTGCTGTTAGATACGAAATGATTGACTTGGTCTCTTGAGACCAGAGTACAGATTCCCAGAAGTCTCTATTTTGTAAATACGGGCCCTGGAAGAGGTTAAATGAGTTTATTGTGCTTAGTAGGTAATTCTAGTGGTGACAACAACCATGCATGTCACTTCTGCAGGCTGCGTCATACTCTGTGAGATAAAGTGTCACTCTTTTCACAGCATTTGCCGGCTCTGAGACACTTTCACAGTGTTATGTGAGTCCGACCTTACTTGCTCTCTTTTTATAGCAAAAGTTCACTCATCACTAAATGAAAACTTAAAGTGAAGACCTGAGTATTTCAGGAGCTTATCACAAGTCTGTTGTTTTTGAATGTTGGTGCTACTTCTACTATATTTTCACACTTAAAACAATAATTTGGTATTCCTCTTGTACCATTGTCCTCTTTTATGCTAAGAAATAAGTCACCTGGCAGTTCTCTCCCAAGTGGTTCCACTGCTGCCAGCATTAAGTCTGAGTATGATTCAGTGGGCTATATAACACTTTTAATTGTCAGGAAAGTACTGGTCTTTAAAAGTTTTGGTTCAATATACACCTGTTGATCAAAAATAGCCTTAAACCTATAAAAAAAATGTTTTTGTAACTTTCAGGAGGGTGTACTCATTTTTAACACAAAATGTTATCACTTTGATAAGAAAATCTTATTTTGCTGAATAATTTTGGCATTCTTCTTTGGTAATTGATCAAGCAGGCTTGTTGGAACATTATATCTCCAAAGAACCCTAACATGTCTTCTAAGTAAAGGGTAATTGCTGAATTTGTTAAGTTTTAGAGGGGGTGTACTCATTTATGCTGTGCACAGTATATTATATATTATGTATATTGATGCGTGCACCTGGCTGTAAGTCTGCAGATCTTCCCTGTGCGCGGCTATGGTCTGAGCCTGGTTGGAAGCGGGCAGTTTCTTCAAAGATCAGCTCTTTCAAAGTCTCTTTGGGCAAGTCATCAAGCTCCATATCGAACTTAAATGGAGCCTCTGCAACAGGCTGTGATGAAAAAAATAAAGCATAGTTAACGTGGGATAAAATGCTTTACCCACAATTCTTTTGCTTATACCTATACTGTACAACGTCAGTGTTGGTAGACGAAGTCCTACATTTATCAAGTACAGTGTTTTGTCCAATAGGACAAGTGCTCAACTCCATGCAACAATGTAATTGTAATTTTTGAATTAAACTATGCAGCCATAGACGCAAACAATATCAAATGTGAAAAGGCAAAGGCATCCATAATACAGAAAATGTGCTGATCACACATGACATGGTAACATTAGAAATCTTACATTTCAACTGCTAAAACAACCAATTGCATTTTAACTAAAATCCTCGAGGATAAATAATCGTCGTTCCTGTCGCACCCGTCTTACCAGACATCAATACTCGATAGACGGTCAAAGGTTATTGTGGCCATGTGGCTATTAAAGTGCACTTCATAGTGCTCATGTTTGAAACACTCTCCACCTTTGATCCCCATAAACTCTAAGATATGCAAGAGCGGAGAATATGATGAAGCTAGTGTTCTTGAAAGCAGAGGACAGCAGAATATAAGAATCTATATTTATCTTTTACTTTATTTAAATATCATTGTTATTAAGCATGTAAATGTTAGATTATTATTGCTGTTTGTATTGATGCTCTTATTGTATCTTTGCATTATAATAATGATAATTACTATTATTATTTAGCATGTGAATGGAAGATTACTATTATTATTAACAGGCTTGGGAGGGTTACTTTAAAAAGTTACATTTACAAATGACTTAATGAAAAGTAGACAGTAAGCACACAATAGAAAGTAAGTGGTTAATCTGATTACTGGGATTCCTGCAACATTCCAATGAGGGGACGTAAATTTACGCGGGTTTAATATGATTAATGAATTACGGTGAAAAATAACGTGTTAAAATTATTAACGCATTTAATGCACTTGCCCCGTCCCAGACCTATGTGGGTCATCTGACATTTCATACAGCTGATTGATGATATGAGGCAGGGCAACAACTCACTGCTTGATGGAGCCTAGAGAACGTAGTTAGAATGTCCCTAGAATTCAAGATATGGGGCAAAAATGCTGCTGTTTGAGTTTTTGTCTAATGTTTACATCATATAGTTAAGCAATATCACACGAGCAATAAGTGCAATATCACACGAGTGCAAATGCGATACTGATCTTATACAACAGTTCAGTAAATAAGAAGTTAATATTGTTATATTTTAAACACAATATTGTGTGTTTTTGCTCAATTTTGCCAACGAAAATATAAATGCAAAGCAGAACTGTTTGTGTCCGTCTCCGAGCAGCACACAGCGGCATTTCATTTCTTAATTCATGTTTTGAATGAATTGGGTGAACCATTTGGCGCGTTGGATTTGAAGTGGCCCTGCACAGACCGATCGGTGTATGACATCAAAGTACCGCGAGAGCGATTCAAAAGCATAAAGAGCCGTCTGCTCTCTATAGCTCTTGCAGTACTTTGATGTCACACACCGATCTGTCTGATGGTGATGATCCGCTTCAAGCCTAATGATTCAATGGACCATTCATAAAGAAACCTATGACTTCTACTCCTGAACGAGTACGGTTTTCGAACGAATCAAGGGAATTATAAATGACGCGATGACGACTCAGTAAGACCATTTACCACCACCTACTGGCAGTTTAGTTTATTATTTAGAGTATCATTTAATTAAAGAATTAAAGAAGTCTTTTTGTGCGGTACCCAATAACTCTTTAAAGGGTCATATGATGCGATTTAAAGTTTCCCTTTCTCTTTGGAATGTTACAAGCTATTCGTGAATAGGTAAGATCCCTAAAGTTGCAAAGACTAAAGTCTCAAAACAAAAGAGATATACTTTATCAAAGTTAAGACCCTGCCACGCCCCCCTAAAACGGCTCGATCTAACACGCCCCCACATATCTACCGCTTGCGATGATATAATGTGGGAATATTTGCATAATGTCACCCAAATGTGCATGCAAAAAAAAGCGGCGTGGTTTCAGTAACCGCAGTTAAATGTTGAAGCAGCCATGTCAGGGAGAACCTGTGTGTTTCTAGGCGAAAGCAAAAGCACTTTATTGGCCTTCCGAAAGTAGATGCATTTAGGAATCATTAAGATCACTTACAACAGAACAACAATGCATTTTATGGACGACGGTGCGAGCGAGAGAGAGAGAAGAGAGCAGAGAGGAGATCCGAGAGCGAGGAGAGAGTGAGCGAGAGAGAGAGAGAGAGAGAGAGGCACATCACAAACACTACCAGCTTCATCACGTGTCTGTCACGGACTGTTCCCCTTTCGGGGCTTTGTATTACTTTTTGAAAGATGAAGCTTGCGATTTATGGTAAGGGGCGTTACATTTCCGTGCTTGCGGTGTTCGGCCAATCACTATGCACTGGGTCAGCTGGCCAATCAGTGCAGACTGTGCTTGTCGGAAGGAGGGGTTTTGTAGAAAACGAAGCGTTTGAGAGCGGCAGGGCATAGAGGACCTACAATATTTACAGTATTTGAAAAATAATGTGTTTTGAACATTAAAGCATGTAAACATATTCCGTTACACCAAATACACAAAATAATAAATTTAAAAAAAGCATCATATGACCCCTTCAATGTTTAAATATCTCTATGCGTACCCCGTCCTGCGGTCGCGATTTTGGGAGTAATTTCTCAGCCAAATTTAATGTGCGATTAATTTGGGATTCATTAGATTAATTAATCGCCACATCATATAATTAATTAGATAAAAAAATGTAATCGACTGACAGCCCTAATATATATGTAATTATAGTCAGGCAATATCATCAAAAATACTTATATTTATTATCGATATGATGCAAAATACAAACTGATGCACAAAATAAAATATTTAAGAAAATGCCATCTATGCTGTAAATAAATGCTCTGCTCATATGAAATCAGAACACAACAGAAATGTTTCCGCAACAGAAAAAAATATCAGAATAAAAGTTATAAATAAATAATATGTTAAACCTATAGGTTAAAATTATCACATTATGGGAAAACTATGTTAAGATGTACGGACACAGCACTTCTCTTTCTACTACTCTCGCTCACATAAGAAAGCACAACACTATAGTATCTCGGACACCCACCGCTGCCCTCTGCCGATTCGTCAGTAAAAAAGTTTAGCAACTTAAAAAGCTACAGGCATTTCACATGCAGGGTTAATAAAAGAGCATCGTGAAGCAGCTGAATAATTAAGAGTTTCTTTAATACGAGTTGTTGCTCGTATTATCCCAGGTCAGGTTATCTTAGTCTTGTTAAAAAGTAATTAGTAGGGATGCACCGCTGAGGATTTTTTGGGGCGATACCATACCGAATTATCACTTCCTCTCTTATGTTGAAATTTGGCATCCATTAGATAGTACTGGTGATAATGTTTTAAACCAGCCAAGTTCAAAAACCTACACTAAATTAACTAGCAGTTTATGCGGGCATCATCAATAATTTAATGAACATGGATTGGGATATTTAACATTCAGCAGGCCTACTAAATACAATCCCCGAACCAAAGATACCCTATTAAATTAAAAACGTGAGTTTAGTATTGTTTAACAGTTTCAGGTACAGAATAAAGTAAACAAATGTAAAAATAACACTTTCACTGTAAAAGTAAAATGCATGATTACTTCTTATTGTAAACAGAGGCGTTTATTATGATTAATCATTCTAATTGTTTTTGTATACATTTAACTATTTTTTTTGTATTTAGTTTAAATATGAATGAGATTCCATTCTACTAAAGCGGGGACCTTATTTGATGGGGTTTTAGTCGTACGGAGCAGCATATGGTAACTGAAAATGCACGCAGTTCTCTCGGATTTAAAGGTTGTCAGTACCACGCGAAGACGGCGGAGAATATCTGATGTATTTGTTACTGTAGTGGTAATAGTTTCTGTATAATTCGCTGTCTGTGTTTAAATGCAACTGAGCGAGCGAGTAAATGTGCATTCTCGTGCTGTGTTTCTGTGTAGCTCTTTATGGGGATTTTGGGGAGGGAAAAGGTACGCCAATACAATTTAATAAAACATCAGTACAAGTTGTGGTCAGTCCTTCAGATGAGGTTCGCTACACTTGAAAGTTACAAAAGGCTATTTAGTCAAGAATCGAGGCAATCTTTGTTTATTGATAGCATAAGTGCAGACATGCAGCACACTAGGGATTACGCTACAGACATATTATCAGCTCAGGCCTTACCACGCTTAATAATCAACCATTGGTTTTTTTAACGGCTCTTTTCTTATATACGCCGATATGCCGATGGTGTAATTGAGGAAGAATCAGCGATAAATATAGGCGCGCCATACATCGTGCATCCTAGTATTAGGGGAAAAATTCCCCACTTATTATCAAAAAGTATCCTGACAGAAGTTAATAAGGAAAATAGTATGAAATGTACTCATCTGTGGAGGTCATGAGTAGGTTCCAGGGTAGGGGGAGGCCGGCCTCTCCCCCTCAATCCTCTTATGAGGGTAAAGTCAAACATCGATCAACAGGTCCAAGCTATCAGGCACACAGGAGGGACAAACAGTCATTAAAAAAACCCCCCCAAAAAAAAACAAACCAGGAAAAAATGACAAAGTACAGATCTGCTAAGCCTTCATTGGTTATAACCAGAAATTCAAACATATTTTGTCAAATTAGTCCAATTACATGTGACAGATATGAGGACTAGTTTCTTTGTGTGTGGAGTGAGGGTGTGGAGTTGAACTCTGACCTTTAGGGTCTGCATTAGGAAACAGGCGGTTCCACGGCACTTTGCAGCGGAGAGGAAGTGACAGCAGGTAATTTCTTGCCTTAATGTTGATAATGCAGTTGAGATCCTCCTGAGAGGGGGAGCCCAAAATACCTACAGGAGAGAGAGAAGACAAATAAAAGGATTAAATGATGAAAATACAGATCAGGAGAACAAGAGAATAAATGGAAAACAAATGTGCTTGGTTTTGTTGCATCATTATTTCCTCGTTCTTTTAAAATAATATTTAAATATTTAATAAGTAAAGTAGTTTTATATACAGTGGGTACGGAAAGTATTCAGACCCCCTTAAATTTTTCACTCTTGGTATATTGCAGCCATTTGCTAAAATCATTTAAGTTTTTTTTTTTTTTCCTCATTAATGTAAACAAAGCACCCCATATTGACAGAAAAAAAAAGAATTGTTGAAATTTTTGCAGATTTATTAAAAAAGATTAACTGAAATATCACATGGTCCTAAGTGACCCTTTGCTCAGTATTTAGTAGAAATCTTTTGATCTAATACATCCATGAGTCTTTTTGTGAAAGATGTAACAAGTTTTTCACACCTTGATTTGGGGATCCTCTGCCATTTCTCCTTGCAGATACTCTCCAGTTCTGTCAGGTTGGATGGAAAACCTTGGTGGACAGCCATTTTTAGGTCTCAATTGAGATGCTCAATTGGGTTTAAGTCAGGCCTCTGGCTGGGCCATTCCGAAACAATCAGAGAGTTGTTGTGAAGCCACTCCTTCGTTATTTTAGTTGTGTGCTTAGGGTCATTGTCTTGTTGTAAACCTTCGGCCCAGTCTGAGGTCTGAGCACTCTGGAGAAGGTTTTCATCAAGGATATCCCTGTACTTGGCCGCATTAATCTTTCCCTCAATTGCAACCAGTCGCCCTGTCCCTGCACCTGAAAAACACCCCCACAGCATGATGCTGCCACCCATGCTTCACTGTTGGGACTGTATTGGACAGGGGATGAGCAGTGCCTGGTTTTCTCCACACATAACGCTTAGAATTAAGGCCAAAAAAAGTTCTATCTTGGTCTAATAAGACCAGAGAATCTTATTTTCACCATTCTTGGAGTCCTTTCCAGGTGCTTTTTTAGAAATCCATGAGGCGTTTCATGTGTCTGGCCCACTGAGGAGAGGCTTCGCGGGCCACTCTGCCATAAAGCCACGAAGGGTGGAGGGCTGCAGTCGCGGTTGACTTTCTACAACTTTCTCCCATCTCCCGACTGCATCTCTGGAGGTCAGCCACAGTGATTTTTGGGTTCTTCTTTTCCTCTCTCACCAATGCTCTTCTCCCCCTATAGCTCAGTTTGGCTGGACGGCCAGATCTAGGAAGGGTTCTGGTTGTCCCAAACGGCTTCCATTTAAGGATTATGGAGGCCGCTGTGCTCTTAGGAATCTTAAGTGCAGCAGAATTTTTTTTTTTAACCTTGGCCAGATCTGTGCCTTGCACAATTCTGCCTCTGCGATCTCAGGCAGTTCCTTTGACCTCATGATTCTCATTGCTCTGACATGCACTGTGAGCTGTAAAATCTTATATAGACAGGTGTGTGGCTTTCCTAATCAAGTCCAATCAGTATAATCAAAACACAGCTGGACTCAAATGAAGGTGTAGAACCCTCTCAAGGATGATCAGAAGAAATGGAAAGCACCTGAGTTAAATATATGAGGTCACAGCAAAGGGTCTGAATACTTAGGACTATGTGATATTTTAGTTTTTCTTTTTTTAATAAATCTGCACAAATGTCAACAATTCTGTGTTTTTCTAACAATATGGGGTGCTGTGTGTACATTAAAAAGGAAAAAAAATAACTTAAATGATTTAAGCAAATGGCTGCAATATAACAAAGAGGGAAAAAATTTAAGGGGGTTTGAATACTTTCCGTACCCACTGTATAAAGAAGTCACATATGCTCACACTAAGGCTGCGTTTATATGATCAAAATACAATTTATTACAATATATTAATATAAATATGATTATAGTCTAAAATAACTGTTTTCAGGAGAACTATTTAAAACTGTAATTTATTCTGTGCGATTGTTTGTGGGGGGGGGGGGCCCAACAAAAGTAAGTTCTTTCTTTCCTTTGCTGAATGTCGCATCATTACGCAGACTTCAGTGTCAAGCTGATTCTCTTAGAAATATTCTATAGTGCTCATGCGCTGCAACTCAAGCAGACACTTTCTTATGAATTCCCCCCCGGTGACAAACGTTGTACTACTAAAGTATTTGTGGAAAATAGTGATCTTTGGCAATTTGTGCTAGCAGTTTTGACGACGGAGATTGCACCTTTTTTCGTGGATACTTTTGAGAGTAACAATTTTACCATACTATTTGACTCTAGTCAAAATAAGTATCAAAGCTGTGCATGAACGCCACGCAGTGTGAAGTACAGTATAAGATAAACAACAAAAAAACAAAAAACAGCCTATGTTCATTGAAATTACAAAACAAACAATTGCTAAAGCTGTAGAAGATCGGGCAAATTTAATAACTAAGTAGAAAACACTCATTGATTTATTTGTTTCTGGTCTGTGGACACCGAACTGAATAAATGCTTGTCCAGAGAATGAGAGAGACGGTAAAACAATAACCCAGGGCACCAGGCTAATGATGTGCACACGTAATCTAAATGAGGAAATAAGTAGAGTTATCAACAGGGAAACATCTGCTCGCACAGGCCAGACGGGTTCAAAAACACATGTTAATGGAAATAAGTGTTACTACAGAGATTGTCTCTTTAGGAGCCATTGCTATGGGTTTGGTGGGAAAACACACCTTCAAACACACGCAGCAGCTCGGACAACATTATCAGCTCATTGCAGGGTCAAAATCAACAGCATCTCTGACAGGAAACACAAAGTTTTTAACTGATACAACGGACGGAGAAAGGAAAAATAAAAAGAAGGGTGATGTGCTTGCAAGGGAAATGATGATGAAGCCTTTTTGGCGATAACCATCAAATGCTTATCTCAGTCTTACGATGCAAAACTGACCACAATGTATCATGTTTCAGTCCAGAGATGGATGGCCTATGCAGAGCTTTTGAAGAGCGATCAATGTACATCAATTATTTAGCTGACTGAGTAAGCATGTTTCCCATTACAGATGGACAGATTTATGAAAACTATACAAAAACATCTCATGTTTCTTTATAAGAAGAGTTCGATGTCAATGCAGACAATGTGGTGTTTAGTCTTCCTGATGTCTCATGTGATTCACCTCAACATCAAAAATCAACATAAAAAACAAAGTTCAGATCTATCCGAATTAGGGTTGCATGATTTGGGGAAATTTCTGTGATTCAAAATGCAATTTATTTCTTTTGATTTAAAATGCAATGTATTTTAAATAGCTAAAGGTTGGATATACTTGTTTGTAGGGCTGCAAAATTTGGCCAAAAATCAAATAACGATTTTTTTTCTAATAAAAACTGCTATTTAAAATCAATAAAATAGCTCCAGATTTGCTGGGCTGCACATTTTATTATTATATATCAATATGCCTTTAAAATAATAATGATAATTATTATTATCATTACTATTTTATTATTTATGATTATATTATTTTTTATTATAAATTATTATATTTAATAAAAAAAATTGCAAGTGGTGCAACTACGAGCAATACCAAATCTGTTAACATTCCTATTCATCTCAATGCAGTTCTAGAAGTATGCGTCTTGAAATCTTGAAGTCTTTTTTATAGGAAACACAGAGCTTTTTCACCTGAGCTGTAAATGTCATATGACTAATTACACTATACTTACAGGAAAACAACATCATGACAACTATGACTGGCTGTTGGCACCATAAACCCAAACCCTTCACTAGTGGCTATAAGCTGTGCTTCCCCTAAGGTGCCGGCGGGGCCATATCTACCGGGGGGTTCCCAAGGTGGTTTCCCAAAATGTGGGTAAGGGTCCCGTAGTGTGCTTTTCCCGGGCAGCTGTGTCTATTCGAAGCATCTCAGCCAGATGCAACCCCCCGATGTACGATCCGTAGCACCGATGGCGTGACTGCCACAGCCGCCCTTTTTTGTTTTTTTTTTTTTTTTTTCCCGACCATTCTATGCACGGGGCCGCTAGTGCTACGCGGGTGGTGGGGAGACGATGGCCCGGAATCCCCAGCCTCAAGAGATTGTTAGGCCTGAGGTCATAAAGGCTAATCGAAGATTTACGCCCGACAGCGTTTTCTTATAAAGGTGTTTCTGTGTGGTCGTTCCTCGTAATACCCCTGCACTCTAAGCCTGCTGGCCCCTGATGCCCGCCTCTTACTTCTCTGCCCCTCTTTTGTCGGCACCCCCCGCCTCTTTTCCCTCCGGGTGTCTTTCCTCTCCCTCCCGTCCCCTCCCCCCTGTCCCGTCGCGCCCCCTCCACTTCGCTGTTTTTTTTCCCTGCCTCCTGTTCCCTCCCGCTCCACTCTTCCGTCCTCGCTGACCCACTAGCACCTCGAAAGTCAACACCGTGGTATCTTGTTGCTTGGCCAATACTACATACTGTAAGTCCAGCCATCCCATCCTCACTGAGCAGTAATAAACACCCGACTCACATAACTGACCTCGAAAATACCGCTAAAAATCTACATCTTCATCGTTCCACCCCCCTCATCAGCTGCTACTCACGCCACACCCAATGCGACGACAAACCAAACTGCTGACTGAAGGTGGCGGGAGTAGCGTAACCCCCCCAACATTGGCAAGGACGATATAAGGGAAGAAAAGTAGCACCCTCCCCAGGGTCCGAGAGAGGTTTCCTTCCTCCGTTTTTGCCCTTGCCCAGTCAATCCAACTCAATATTTAGACAAAGCAAGTCACAGGGTAAGGGAGAGTGATTACGCTCAGCCTATGGAATTGCGGGGATATAAGTCGTTATGGGTGGAGCTACGAGGGTGGGGGCATAGCGTGGCTACCATCTCCCCGAGTGACAGAGGAACGCCTAGAACGCGTAGTATTATAGTGTCACAGGACGCCTGGGCACTCAGACCACGCGGGCGCGCTCCCCCCAAAAGCAAGCATCCGCTAAGGAGACGCGGAACGGAGGCAGAGAGCCCTAACCCCACCACGACCGAAGTTTGTAACCAGGCGCATTGGGAAGGCGACTCGTAGAGCTCCAGAATGTCCCAGATGAGCCGGCCGTAATTTTGACTTAAGCGCAATGGCATCGTATACCATCACCAGGACAGCTAACCACCCTAATAAAAAACATGCGAGTTTTCGATACGGGAATCATGCAAACTAGCCCACCTTTTACTATGAACTCACAATAGCCCAGCACTAGAAGGTTGCAGACTTAAGGACTTTCCGTGCACGAAAGGGGAAAACCAGGCCCCTAGTGTTTACCCATTTAAGTGAGTGTACTCCCATCAACAACAGCCGCCCTAAGAAAGTAGCCCTTTCCCAACACAACACAAAACTAATACACGAATGACCTCCGATGACATGAAAAGCAGAAAATTTAAACAATCTATTCAAAATATCACAACCTTCATCGTGCTCCCTAAGATTACAGGGCTGACTCAATATAAGGCTCGATCATACCCTGATGCGACGCATTTGTCTTTCTAAGTTATTCTCGACACGAATCTGCCCTCTGTTTGGCTGATGAGCTGGACGAGCTGTTTGGTAAAATAGAATAACTTTATATTTATTATAACACTTAAAGAAAATCATACATTAGTAAACTGGAAGTTATGTGCTTTTTTGTAAAACCAACAGGTGCAGCATTCTGAAAACATAGTTTTTTCCCCCCCAGTTCCATTTAGTGACACAGAAATGACGCACATCACCTTTAAATGAGTTTCACCTTGATAAGCTAGATAAATTGGCAGAAATGGAAGAGCAGGGTACTTCACCCCTGAGGTCGCAGAGTAGAATGTGGAGCACACAGGTTAGACGGGCTTCGGATTACTGGTGGAGCACCGATGAGGTGCTGTCGGGATCGTACGTGACAGGGGAGCACACGCACTAACGCAGTAGGGGCTGCGAGGAGTACACGGCAAACAAGAAAGAGAGGAGCAGAGAGTGAGGTTAGACGGTGCTCAAGTGCTGCGTCTTCAACAGCTTGTACAAGTCTGTCTCCATCAGATCCTGTACAATGTAGCTATAGTTTTTCAACGTCAAGGTCAAACACAAAGCTTGGAGAACAGAAAAGAGAAATGGGTGCATTTAAGGACTGACAAAAGCTTGTTGAAGTTCATGCAAACTTTAAACGTTTAGAATGTGCAGCCATACTTTTATTCAGCAAGGATGCATAAAAGCTGCATCAAAATCTGCCGCAATAGTTGTGTTAATGTGACCAAAAGATTATTTTCACAAAATAACTGCTGGTCTTGGGAACTTCTATTTACTAAAAAAATAAGTAATCATCAAAAAACTAGCATTTTACAAAAAACAAACGCATCAGTTGTTTCAATGAATGAATAATAGGACTTTTCTTGCGAGCAAATAAGTATATTTAGACACTGATTTATGAAGACTTCATTGGACAATGAAGGAATGGCAGTAATGATGCTGAAAATTCAGCTTTGCAGCACAGGAATAAATTACATTTTAAAAAACATTAAAACAGAAAAATATTATTTTAAATTGCAATAATATTTCACAGTATTACTGTTTTTACTGTATTTTTTTTATCTAATAAATGCAGGCTTGATGAGCATAAAATACTTCTTTCAAAAACATTGAAAATTTCTGACCCCCCCAGCTTCTTCGACCCGAAGTGTATATACTCACACACCACCATAGATGATATATTATATATAATTAATAGTCAAACGTCACAAGTGCTAAAAGCAATGAGAGACACCATCCTTTGTTTTGTTAGGTTGTACAAAAGTAAAAATAAATACCAGCACAAAAAGACCACGCATGCTTGTCCCTTTAATGTCAAGAGAACGCAACTGGGCATTTATGTGTTTTATCCTTCACCCGGCGCTATGTTATGCGCTAAATATTTAGAGCAACAGATGCATGAGAGTCTATACAAACCTATATCCCTATCCACACGCCTACGGACTCTGATTTCATGACCTAACAATTCACTCTACTAGGGCTTTTGCATTGTCTCGCGTACCCACAGTTGGCAAAACCGGAGCCCTTGTTTGTGTCCGCGGGCCGCAGTGTTCAGCTCGAACATGAATGATTGAAAGTGACCCTGACAACTGAAGAATCGATTCACTCCGTTACTTTGGTTGTTTTTTTTTGGCTTATGATGGCTCGCATTTGCAATGCCCCCACCTTAAAACCTGATCATGTTCTCCAGCATGAAAACAAAAGCATCTTTAGCTTCAATGGAAGAACATCTGAGCCACATGATCAATGTCACTAATGTACTTACCTAAAATAATAGTACAGAATTACAAATACGTCTTTAAAAGTCTCATCTTTTCTTTGTTTCAAATGTTTTAAAATCCTACATTTATTTCCAGGTTAAAATACAATTAAAAAGGATACACGTCTTTCATCTGGTCGATGGTTGGGGTGCGGTTGATGTCGTTGATGCCGATGATGTTCTCGTGCTTGAAGCGGAGCAGGATTTTAATCTCACGGAGTGTGCGCTGACAGTACGTCTGGTGCTCAAACGGACTGATTTTCTTTATTTTTTTTCCCGCACCCCCACACGCACTTTATTATCACGATCATACGCCGAGCTGAAACAAAGAGACAGCAAAAAACATCAGATCAAACATTTTTTCTTGGTTACAAAACAGTGTTTCTGTCATTATTACTCTGTCATTTTTAAGTGACAAAGATATCAAGTACACAATATAAGAAGTATAATACAATGGAAAAGACGATGTGAATGCAGATGGGCCTTTCAATTATGGGCACTTTTCTGTGGACTGTTAGAAAAGCTGCTTTAAAACACTTCTCAAATAGAAATATAAATTATGGAAAGACTGACATTCAGGCTGAGACTAGAAGTAGAGACTTTTGAAAGGCACTGGAGAAAATGGACTATAAGTGTAGAAGTCAAAACAGAGGGAAGAGCAAGATATATGCTTGCAAATGAGGGGAATATGTATATACACTTATGTAAGCATATACAAATCTGTTTACATTTATACATGTGTATGTACATATGGGGCTGGATGTATACATAATGTAACCCTTTTTAAGTTGTTTTTTCCCCCTAAAATTTTGAAAGAATACCTATGATTGTACCCATGAAGCTGAACTGACTGTTTGTTTGTCTATGTTTACAATATACTTTTTTTCACAAAATGTAAACGTGGGTAAAGGGTGGTGGAAATTATGCTTGAAGGACTGATAATGATAAATCACTAAGCAAAAAATTAAAAAAATAATTAAGAATAGTTTCACTTTTAGTTTTATCAGATTTTATCTTAAAAAAAAAATGTACAACTATATTTATGATGACTCATATTTTAAACATTTGAGAAATAGTAAACAAAAAAAAGCATGGTTTAAAAAAAAAAAATAGGGGGGGGGGCAATAGAAGGAAAAAAAATTAAATGAATGAATAGATAACACCACACCCATCAAAAGTAAATTTAAGGACCTTGTATGACAAACACCCGGATACAGCTTTGTTTCAAAGAGACACTTTAAAAAAAAAATTGTCGAAAAGATTATGTTATGGTCATATTTAGGCATTGAGAATTCCAAAAAACAATTCAAACCCTTTGCAAAAGACAGTTTACAAGTGACCTCAAATAAAAAAGGAAACGAAAGATTACATACCATATGTGTGGTAGTAATATAAAGGGTCATCATACCAAAGTAAAAAATAAAAATAACCACAAAACACTTGCCATTTATTATCCCTCTAACCTCCAGCTTAGGTTTCTAAAGCTTGTCTTGACACATTTCCCACATGGGTTCCTGAATGCCAAGAAACTGAACGATACCTCTCATATCACGTAACCGACGCTGAACTCTGCACTGGCGGACAACAAACTGTTAACTGGGTAAATCTGTGTCAGAGCCGCCACCACTAATGCCAGCATCTGCAACATTCCTTGCACGCGAAACATGGTCCTCAAGAGGTCGCAATTTATGACACGTTTTTTCATTTTGTTGATACCCAATTTCATTTGGGTCAATTGAGCAAGACTAAGTTAAAGGATCAAGCAGCTGGTGCATTGGCACAAAACACTCTAACGGGCAGAAAGTGTAGAACTTTAGCAGGAGGTGAAGAAAGAGCATGAGAGAGACGAGAGAGCAGAGAGAGAGAGATGAGAATGAGAGAGTTGAGAGGAGAGAGAGAGTAGAGAGAGCGAGAGAGAGGAGATCGGCGCAGAGAGAGCGAGAGGAGAGAGCGAGAGAGGAGGAGAAGAGAGAATGCAAAAAGCAGGCGGAAAAGAGAACAAGAGAGGCTATGGTTTCCAAGACCGGACAGGCACGCTTTGCAGTTAGGAGTTATGGCACCAAGCTGTTGCCATGGTTAATTGAAGGAGGGGGGCGGCCGGCTGAACGTGAGTATAGTGAATTACACAATGCTCGACAATGCAGGTACCATTGTGCGTTAAGGAGGAGGAGAAAAAAAAAAAGAGCACTCAAGGCATACTGTCAGTCACCAAATATATAAAGACTGTTATAACCATAAAGCTGGGGCTGAAGGAACCAGGAGGGAATGCACTGCTGATATGAACAGATCCGGAAGAGATGAACATCAACCCATACAGCACAGCAAATCAATCTATTTTGTGGTGTTACATCTGCAAAGTGTAGATGAAGGCTGTCGAAACACAAACTGGATACGAGGAAATAAAGCAAAACCACTCAAACAAGAACTGAATCTGAATTTAGACAATTTAATAATTTTTATTTATGAGGGTTAGGCACCCAAAATGAAAATTTTAGCCCTGTGATAACTACGCCTCGAGCCTCCGAGGTGTATACGCCATTTCTTAAGCTTCAGACGAATCAAGTCGGGTTATATAAAAATTGTTGGGCTATTCCAAAGCAACATTGCAGTCAGCGGGGCTGCAGTTAACAGTCCAAAAGTCGTCACCGGTAAAGCTCCGAGCATTATAATACACTGTGCCTAACAGCTCCGGGAGTGAATAAAGGCCTCTGAGGTGAATGATGCGTTTTTTCTTTCAGAAAAATTGCATATTTTAACTCATAACGCTTTCCTCTACTTCACTTTATCTGCATAAGCGGAAGCCGTTCCGCGCGGCGACGCCAGGACGTCGCGCAGCGCAGCGCATATGAGAGATGCTATGTCTCACGAGGTTGTTATAGGCGCACAGGAAGCAAAGTCCTGACTTTTGCCAAATACCGTCTCCGTTTGGTTTATACGAAACCTCCCGCATTTTCTATGAAAATCCTCGGTTCTGTCCGTCCTACTTCGTTGAACCCGCGCTGTGGTTTTGTTCTCCTCTCGCATAGTCATACTCCCGCCCCCCCCGCGTCTACGTTCCTCACAACCGGAATACGGCTTCGCGTTTTGCAGCCAACGGAGTGAGAAAAGTGTGTTCACTTGCATATGGATCTTTGTTTATCCCCAATAACCTGAGGATTCCCACAGGAGGCCTTATTCATTCCTCCGGAGCCGTGCAGCCAATTACCTTGATTCTTCTTACCTTCTAATTAACTCTCGACGCTCGTCTGGCAAGCCAGCAGTTCTATACCCAGCTAGCTGCTCGACGGGGGAGTTCAACACAGGCTAATTTCATTTTGGCTGGAACAAACCCCTTTAAGACATTTTAAGACTTTGTAAGGACCTGCGAGACCCCAGGTAGTTTCAAAGCATGAAATACTAATTTAAGGCTGATGTTATTATTCCGAATGAGAGTATTTGCTATACAGTAATGAGAACTGTGGCGGGAATGGCTTAATTTCATTTCAAAAAGAAAACTGAACAAACCAAAAGAACTAATAAAAATAAAATTATGTAATACAGAAACTCTTCCCCGCCATGACGAGTTAGCTCGCTTTTAGAAGAAAACGTTTCCCCGCAAAGCCGAGTTTTTACGGTTTTTGTTGTTTTCACGTTTAACATCGGGCCCGGCGCTTATAAACTCTTCTGACAGTACAAAACCTCCCCGAACAAACCGTACAGACCTGAGACGAGGGACAGAGAAAACAATCGATTTTTATGTAACCAGCACGCATATGAAAAATAACATCATCAGCAAGAGAAAAAATAACAAATGCAAAACTGGGATACTTGTTACAGAGTAAAATGTTATCAGGAAGTGGAAATAGGTCTTGCAAGCTTTGGATGCGTGCTGATGAAAGCGATTTACTGGATATGCAATGATTTGATAATCGTATGAATAGTACAGATGTAGTTTTGATAAAAATGTGATTCTCACCTGTTTTGCTCAAAAGTATGCACTTGGTATTATAAAACCTAACTATATTAAGTGTTGCATAAAAAATGCTTTAAGCTAGACTCAAAACTGATTTTTTTTCATTTAATAGAGGCTTGATCTTAGTTGGTGGTATGAATGAAATATTGATACAGCACCACAAATAATGGAGGCCATCAAATTTCGTGACATCATCAAATGCTTGCGGTGGCTGGCAACTTTTTTCAAAATGCTGGCGGGGAAAGAGTTAAATATGTAGACCATTAAAAGTATTTGCATTATGACAATTTCAAGACTATTATGCACATTTCTTTGCCCCAATTTCTCATTACCATACCGGATCCAGAAGTTTTTTGTGACCATATTTTATTAAAATTACATCTGCTTACATTAAAAGGAGGTACAACAAATATTAAAATGCATAAATACTTCATAAGTTTTTTTTTCAAGTTACAGTAATGAGAATGAGATAACTTGCATTACATATCTGCACTATCTGCACCATTTTCTCTTGCACAGCAGAAACACGGTCATCATTAAAGGCAGTACAACACATTAAAATGCATAAATACTTAGAACTATTTTTGTCATGTTACACTAATTAAATTGAGATCATCTGCATTATGTTAATGAGAAATGGGAGTGAATGTACTTAATTGTTATAAGAATAATGTCACAACGCAAAAAAATTCTTTCACTTGACTTTGGGGTGAATCATAACCCAGGCATGTTCTTGGTTTTGAAAGATTTGCATAACACATTTAGATGTGTTATGCAATTTGGCATTATATGTGTTTTACATGTCTATTTGTGCATTCACAGGTTCCCTTTTAGCAAGCTTCTCAGGCTTAAAGAAAACAGAGATGCTTCTATTTCAATGCACCTTCTGAGGGTGAAGACGCTTCTAAGACTCGTGGAAATGGGGCCGGGATGCCACAAGGTTGGATAATCCTTTCCTTTCTGTTCCTAACCCAGAACGCCAGGCACCCGCACCCTTACCGGCTGTGGCCAGTCGACGGAAGCGGCTTTGCACCTTCTCTACCACAGAAATGTCGGTAAAGACGCGTTCATCAGACCGCTCTTAACTCGGGTTTGATGAGGTATCCCCCTGTGCGATACGCTCAGCAGGCCTTACTTAAAACAATCTAGTTGAAATGTGAGGGGATTTGCCATACAGTCATTCCCCGTGACTTACTCGTGTTGCCCAAAGTGTTAAAGGGGTCATATGATGCGGATTAAATTTTCCTTCTCTTGTCGTGTTCCAAGCTCCTTGGATGGCCTAATAGAGCAGCTCTGCACGTGCAAAGAATAAAGTCTCAAATCCAAATAGATATTCTTTATAAAAGTTAAGATTTAGCCATGCCTACCTAAAACGGCTCGTGCTAACACGCCCCCACACGCCTACGTCACTATGTGGGAAGATTTGAATAACACCGCCTAAATGTTCACACAAAGAAATGTATTCTATCTAGCTGTAGTATTGTTGCCGCCGCGCCGCCATGTCGTGAAGGCTACGGTATGTGATCGTGTGATAAGCCCAAAAAACTACTTTGTTGGGCACCTTCCCAAAGAGAAAGATATCCAGCTTCATCCCTGCTTGGAGGATGATCTGTGCCGGCGCTGAAGGAAATACATCAACTTCGCGTGGGATAGGCGGGCTTTCTCCGCTGGACGAAGCGGAAAGTCAGCCGGGTTGTGACTGTGGTTGCCGGCAGGATCACAATATGGTAGGTGCTTAACATTTCCGTCACACGCTGGAGGTATTTGGCCAATCACAACACACTGATAGCTGGCCAATCACACCTCGCTTTTTCAGACAGATGAGCGTTGTAAAAATCAATGCGTTTCAGAAGGCGGGGCATAGAGTCGAAACAATAATGTACAGTATGTTTTGCACCTTAAAGCTCATGATCCATACATTTTCTCATTACACCAACAGTAATGTTCTTTTTAGCAGCAATCTATGAACCTTTAATAAACCAGACTACTGGGAATCCGAGACTTGTTTAGCCAATGATGAATTGCGTCTCAGACAAATTCAAGCAAATGCAAATACTACTAAAGATTACCCTCTAAATTTGTAATACTTTTAAACCAGTGATTCCCCCCTCGAATGGGACTGTTTTGATGTGCTCTGCCCCCAACCTGACCACCGTGACCAGTGCCATGACATGTAGTCGGAGACGCCATAATCACGGAATATGCTCTGCCTTTCTCCCATTCCACAAGTCAACACACATCAGTGACACACACCCACACACACCGTGAACCACACACGGTCCCAGTGGTCCAGTTCTTTAGCTGCGTGTGCGAGACAAAAACTTCCCTGGCCCGGTGGGCACGCGTTGGGGTTCGGTGCCTTGTCAAGGGCACCAGTCGTGCTATCTGCAAACGGGTGGGGAGGAGCGTCTGTACATTCCATCCCCCCATACACTCCCTTTGCCCGGGTCTGATGGCCTCGAAACCCGCAACCTTTGGGGTTAGGAGGGTCCCGGAATCGACAAACAATCGCAAGTCAACCTACTCCCCAGTAGCTGGAGGCTTTCCTCTGCCTTTTTTCTCCTGTATTGTGCTGCTCCTTCTGACCAACCCGTCCCACCGTTCCGGCTGGCGTGTGCGGGCGGGATTGATGCTCCTTGCAGCAAGGGGTGCCTCTGGGACTGGACCGTGGCCGAGTTCGGGCATGGCGGCCAGCCCCGGCAGTCTAGCCCCCCCCAGGCTGCCTCCACCAGGTGGTGTGTGTGTGTGTCCTGCGCAGGGCTGGGTGCGTTGTCCCTTTGTCTGACTCATATCTTTCTGTGCCCTTTGGTTCCCACACGCTCCGTGCGGGGCGCCCCCCTCCCGCCACGGTCTTAGTTGGTACCTCGTCTCCCTCCCCTGGCCCGGTCCCCTCTGCGTCTCTCCCCTCGTGGCCCCCCCGCCTCGGTTGTCTTCCTATAGACCTCGGCTTCCTGCTGTAGGCCTATCCGTCTAGTTCACTTCAAACTTTACCTGCCGCCCTTTATGAGCCACAGGCCAGGCCAGTATTTGTCACCTTTGTCCTTTAGTGCAACTGTGATGTCCTGGAATCTCTACCCCTGAACCTCCCCCTATCTGCCTTTCACCCACGTCCCCCCCTCCCCCCCCACACAACTTAACAATTCAAACCCTCCCCCCGTCTCCCCAATCTCCTCAACTTTAAAACACTCAGACTTATCCTACGCCAAAATATCATGCATGCCGCACCTCGCTCCCCGTGGGCAGCTCGCTGCTATCTTCTGGCCCAGATACCCGACCACCCCACAGCCACGTCCCCCTGCAAAAACTCCGTCCGTTCAGCCCGGACGCCCCTACTATAATAATCTCCTATCTATCATCAATTTTATATTTACGTATACTTCAATCGACGAATCTTTAAAATGATACTGATGGCGCGCCCCAGCCTCTGTGCCCGCCGAGCCATTGCTCCTTTCTAAGTAATTTTATTTTCCCCATTCTTTTCACAACCCAGGTCCGCCACCGGGTCTCAGTAACACTCGCATATTGAATTCTTAGCTAACACAAACCTAAAACCAGAAACGAACGTACAGTCTCTCACAGGAAATGTCGACCTGCACAAAGTTTACCTGCCTCAGCTCCAAGTGGAAACACAACAGTATGCTCTGTATTATTCACATCTCGCCGCATACTGAAGAGGTGTATTTGCCCCGGAGGGAAACAGGATCCAATTCTCCGAGGCTATGAGTATATGCCTCGTGTATGACGAAGTGAGTCAACTGCTAAAAGCAAACCAGCCATCGAGCGATAAGCCTTTACCACCCGACGGCGCGCGGACGCATTTATTAATGGTCGCTCGCTCAGAACACTCGTACCCTCGACACTGTCGGCACATTATATAAATTCCCTACTAAGCAGAAATGCCCGGGGATATGCTCAAAAGCATAATTAACTATCAGTGACATTTGTGAACAGCATCAAAGCCTCATAGCCATGTTAAATTTAGGTTTTCACCTCGTGGTCCATCGCTTTCTCGGGAACGCCAGTCAACGTCTAAAAACAGGATATACAGTAAAACATCTGTACCCCTTGAATGGGGCCTACTGCGTTACAATAGTATGGGGTAGAGTGTCAAACATCACCTGAGTCCAAAGGGGACAACAGGGTTTCTCATCGCATCCCGCTTCACAGCTAGTAGAACTAATGTCGCGTATCATAATGGCCTTTTAAGGTCTCAGTAACCCTAGCTCGTTGTTTTTTACTTCCATTTTCATCTCAGCTGTTATGCGCGGACGCAACACCCAACTTCAATCTGGCATGCTGTGGGAATGGTTCAAGATCCTTTTTGTATCGAGCTTGGAAGGCATCTTTAGTCAACGATACCCTCTGCATGAAGCCAACAACAGACGCGACTGTACTAAACGACCACGCCGGTTCCGCTCCGACCACCAGTTGTTGCGTCTACCCCTCTGCTTTCAGGTTCTAGATTATAAACATAATATCTTTCTCACACCCCGCCATTAGCCCCAACAGTCCCTCGTTCTAGGTAGAACCAAAGGCAACAAAACAACCCGGGCCATAACATTTCACGAACCCCCACCAAAGAACTTCACGCAAGACATTTAAACCGACCGTTTCCGGGTCATTGGTCACACATCCGTCTACCACATGTTATGCCTAACATGGATACCTGCATTAGTCTAACGCAACTAACAACCAACTACAGTCGCCGTCTCAGCATTTTCTTCCTTCTTATACCATGCTAGTGTCAACATTTCATCCGCACTGTTCTGTATGCCCAATTAGTCCACATTCCAAAATGTTATCGAAAGGACTCGTTCCAGGACAGTGCCATCTCAAACATGAAATTTGCTACCCCTAATGTACTTCACAGGCAGGCCATCCCAGCTCTCGAGAGTTCCTTGTTCCTGGCCGGATTTGGAGAATTTCGAATAGGTCCCTTTCGGGCTAGCTGAACCGATTTGGCACATACTTACCTGCGGATATCTTTGACCATAATTGCGCTGCCCCGATTTTAATATGCACTCTTTTATTAAGTCTTTACTTTCCATGTATTATGACAACGACCCGTCTCCACCTCCTGTTCTCGTTCGACCCCACGACACATATTATAGGATATAGCTGTAAACATCGCATGTTCTTTTCTGAGGCCAGGCTCTATGTACACGATGCCCTTTGACCAGAGGGATGCTTATGAATGATTAGACTTACCTTGTTATTTTCCCACCCTACACTACGAGTATATTGCATGCATTATTGTAAACGTCAACCTTGTAAGCCTGTAATCATTAGGTGTTAGTATAGACCTAGGTCGTAAAACATTAATATGAAAGTCAGGATAACCAAATCACACTCAAACTATCGTGGTAGAATTGCAGATATTATATTAACAACAAATCCGTTGCTTTACAACACCTACTTCGGTAATCAACGTCACTGTTAATAAAACATATGTAAACAAGTGGGACTGCACTAAACACTGTCGTTAACGTTAAGACAGGTGGTCTCAAATTTGTGGTTCGCACCCCTTGAAACCTACAAAAAAAGACATCTGCCACCCTTTCAACCTGAGAAAATCACCAACATAGCATTAACGATTCTAGATAGAAATTCAGGCTGTTGTAATTTGTAGAACAAACCTAAGCGGGGTAAAAAAACAACCTGCATCACTGACACATTGATGAAATAGCTGTAGATGCGAATGTATATAATAGAGAATAAAGGGTATTATTATAATCTCTCTGTTCTTATTATTTGGGTTCCATAGGAGACTGTCGCTAAGGAAGGAATCACACACACAGGTTTTCCTTCCCTCACAACGATATAAAAACACCGGTTCATACACAGGACAGCGTGCTGAGCGGCAAAATAAAGAGAAACTTGCATATATATCAGGCCGCTGTGTTACATGGGATGCAGGGGCTAGCAGAACACCTAAATCTGCTGTTGCGCTAGTTTCCATTTCTGACGGTACTGCCACCCCGTGAAAATGAGTGGCCGCACGAGTCGCTTATGTCGCGTCAGTGTCGCGCAGGCGGGCGGACACGTAGTCGGGCCGCGTAATGGCCCGTGATATGAGTTTGCAAAGCCTGAGAGCAAAATTATTATGCCTCGTCATATTTTGTAACTTTCGTTTGACTGCAGACACATGCCGGGTCTGTGGAGCGCTGCATCATATGGTTCTTTCGTCGTCACGTCTTTCACCCCACCCACTCATCATGCCATTTTAAGTAGTCACTTGGTGGCTGGTTACGGGTTTTATGTCTATTTTTTTTCTATGATGGCCAAACGCTCGGACTTGAGCAGCTCGCTTAGACCGATCAGGTGTGTGTCATCAAAGCTACTGCGAGAAGATATAAGAGAGCAGTCGCTTTTGTCCTTCAGGCTTGCCTCCGCCGTACATTTGATGTCAAGTACAAGGATCGATGTCAAGTGGAAACACCCTTATCATTCTCGGTGTCACGGTGGATTAGGATTCGCGGTGATAAGCGCAAGGGACAGTCTCTGGCGAGGAGAAAGCAATCGCCCTTTATTTTCTCATACGCACGAATCTCCGCCATGCCCGACTCCTCGTTTCAGCCTACTTGCGTCGATCCCCACAGGCTCTCTGGGAGGATAGGTGCCGTGTCCGATATGCGCGTCCCCACAACAGTCTGCTGAAGAGATCCCCCACCCTCACTCCACCCCGCCCCCAGTCCAGCCATACCCTCGTGTTGCAGGGACACGCTGCGGTTTGGTATGCAAACACATCCCTCCCGTGTTTCATCCAAACATCGTAGGCTGTCATTTGCGGTATTTTTCCACCGACAACGACACTCGTTAAACCGGCCTGATCTACGTTCAAGCGACGAGAAGTTATCCATCGCTTGACTTCCACATATCGAACAGATCTCTCGGAGTCTGGCCCACTTCAAAAATACTCCTCTTGGTTTCCCCGGCTCATTTCCATGCCCCCAGTAACAGCCGCCACCACCAGAACATGAGGTCCTCAGCATACCGTCCCGCCCTCCGCCGCGCTTCGCGGGCGGAGCAGACCTAACTAGATTACCGTCTCGGCTTCCCGTCTTATCTGGTACCCACTACAGGCCTGTCGAGGTCTCTCTTACTTCAATCTCAATCCGACCATTGCCGAGAAGACGTACACAAGTATTAGAGTTTCAGTCATTTTGTGTACAGAGAGGAACCCGACGGGCATTCCAATTTCATGTTAGGCGTCTTTTACAAAAACGGCATCACAAGATTTGTTTATTGTTAATGGACACAAATAAAGGCAAACCCTTTTAAATTCCGGTGATCTCATGAGAGCTAAAAGGAGTAGTTGCCTCCCGACTGTCTAGAAGGTAAAAAACATTTCAAAAGATGGCGCCGGCGTCACGTCAGCAACAAGTGTTAAGCATTGCTTACCTTGACATAATGTCAGCTGTCATATCAAGAGCAATACAGTCAGTCTCAACCATACTGTTTACATGGATTGCGGTCACGTCATGGGCAGACCATAAACGTTTTCACTATGTCGTAACATATGTGCGTTAAAGTGTCTCACTTGTACCGACGTCCGTGATGTTAGCAAACCACTTGTTTTCCCATGGATATTGGAACGGAAGAGTGAAGTAGGTACATAATAAAATAAGATTTGCCATTCAAATACATCCGCGAATATGGACACCTGATTTGGGGGAATGCGCGCGCCCTCCTGTGGTTCCGTTAGTGTTAGACATAAATTAATTTGTTTTGGCTTGTTGTTTATATTGCTATAGCTTCTTACATTTTTTTTAATTTTTGTTCTTTTCTAAATTCTGTTAATTGAAAGGCTTTGTTGTGGAGTGGGGGGAACTAAAATAGCCTAGCTATGTTTACAGTGTGTCATTACGCAGGTTAAGTAATCTAGTATTCAATAATTGATACATAATGAATGGTTGGCGTGTTCTGCTAAATGTTTGACAGCTCTTTTTAAGCTTATGGGCCATAATAGCATATTGCACTTTTTTTCAAAGCTCGTTGTGTATTTTCACGCTTTCCACCGCTAGTCGGCATAATATTTGCTCGATGTACGTCTTTGTGGCCTCAAGAGAGGAGCCAAAAGGATTTTTCCCAATTAACTGCAGTCTGCCTTTTAAATCTTGCACTATAATCGATATTGATAATATATGAAGTAGGAAATAGCTTTGGTTATTGCAAGGCATTTTGACAGCTATAGTGATACATCAGTCTGTAGAAAGGATATAAGCAGAAAAAAAAAATAACATGGAATTTAAGTGCAGATGAACTGAGCTAGAGATTATGTCTCTAATCTGAACACGCAAGATGTCATGTTGGCACTGAAACCAATCGGGTTATGTGCACCCTCAACTTAGTATAAACCAGTTTCATGGTAGGGACTGGGGTTGGGCTCGGCAACAATCTTATCGCCGATGGTGACAGACTTTTTTAATTGTATAATTGTTTTCAATGTTTTGGCAGATGGCCATCTAGCGAAGCCAACCACCCAACCCCAATTTGGTAAACATCGCCCACCCCTATTAGTGACAAAAATCTAGATAAAACAGCTGATATAAGTAGTGATAACTCAGCAACGAGCTCCAGTGTTTCCCACA